>JAECWI010000703.1:600000-1177500 GCA_018150345.1 Drosophila equinoxialis
AGTCATTTTCCCAAAATGAAGTTGTTGACGCATTGTTTTCCTCCCATAAATATATCCAGAACGCACATAAAAATCACATAATCCTATTAATAAGAACTATACAAGTAATTAGAAAACTCAGAGCAAAGACAATATAATCGACTTGCCTATTTATCAATTAAACTGAATAATATTTTCTATTATTACTTACTCGTTAGTCAACAATCAGATTTATACTTAAGATATTGGCATTCTTTAATGTGCTCTGATCGTAGATTAAATTTTGAACACTTTGTGATTCATTTTAGTTTGTTTTGACAATGCTTTGAAACTGATTTATATTTTCGAATTTATTTTACACTCCATATTAAGTTTGGTAATTGCATACACTGAATAACTTTTGCACAGAAGTTTAATAGAAGAATTTTTGTTTAATACTTGCATATTCACATTTTTGTTAACTTTGTAATAAAGTTCTTGTTCATTAGCCTAAAAACTTCTTTCTGACTGTTTATATCGACACTTAAGAGTCCGATAATATTGTTTCGTTATAACCGCTTGCATGCAAATTTGTATATAAATAATACCAAAAACACATTTTTTCCATATGCTCTATTCAACAACCTCAGCTAATTTATGAAAAACGAGTTGGAATTTTACCTCGATTTATTAGTCCAGATAAACACAGAATTATATTATCCTTTGTGTGTTTTGGTAGATTAAAAGATAAAGTGTGATTTTATCGAAAGGCTCTGTCATAACAAAACCAGTCAAATAAAGAACACTCGAACATCCTTCAAAATTGTATAGAGATTGAAAAAGTAATTAAACATCAATTTCAATAATTTTCCAGGTCAGTGTGCGATCTTAAAGAAATTGTGTTCTTTTCTTTCTAGGATCCGCTACTGGGATAGGTATTCATGGTTGTTCTCTTTCTTTATTAGTCGTCTACCCATTTTTCTTACCTGTCTGCACGACACTTCACAATATCTTTTTGTCTAGAACGATCTCATTGTGTCGAAAGTATCAAGACTTGTTGTTGTTGTCGTTGGTACTCCAATTGCCTCTGACCATAACTCTTTGCAACTTTTTCTGTTGGCATGTCAACCCGGCTTATCACATGCCACATTCAAGCAGAAGAAGAAGACTCACTGACAGCAACAACAACAATAACGATGCGCTCGTCGTGCAATTTATTGAGCACATCAATCAAAGTGTGGCAATTCCATTGTTGCTGTTGTTGCAATTCTCCACAAATAATTGCACATTGCACATGTCTGTCAATGGGTGTGGTCAGAGTGAATCTCGTCCAGCCTTCGTCACTCCATAGCAAGGAAAAAAAAAGAGAAGAAGAAAACGGCAACAAAAAAGGCCAATCATCGATCATGGTCATCATCATCATCTTCTACATTGGGTAGAGGCACATCCTCGTCGTACTCATTATTGATGAGCCGAAGCCGTTCTCTCTCCTCTTTCTTCTGTGATAATATCTTTTGCAACAAATTTTTGACAGCTTCGATGCGTCTGCTGCATGTCCAACAGTCTCCGTTTCAGTCTTCGTTCAGTTTCAGACCCATACCCAAAAGTGCAAAACTCAAACTGAAACCCGGACCCCTCGTTGAGTGCCTGCTGCTGTTGCTTCTCTGTGGCCCTCTGGACCTGTCACATTTATCACAAATTCAATGAATAATAATTTTTGCACGCTGTGTGATGTGACGTGCTAATGTTATCTGATTGGAATCGCTGATGAAGAGCAGCAACAGGAGGCGCAGACTAGAAGGAGGAGGAGGAGGAGGGTATACAAAAGGGAATAACCAGGCAGTCGGGCAGCTTTTAAATATTAATTATGCTTTCAGAAAGGGTCCTTGGCATCAGTCTGCCATTTTGTATTATAAATTGCATTCACGATAAGCGGCGAATTATTGGGCCCCAAATCAGAGGAACCAGATTGAGATTGCAACAGTGAGAAGTGCCAGACTGTCAGACTGTATGAAAGAGAGATAGAAAGAGAGAAGGAGAGATTCACGTCGATCGTTGTTTCCGGCTTGATTGATGGCACACTAAAAGCTAGTGAATGCATTCCATATATCACTCGATTTACTTGGTTTATCTCACTCACATAAGGCCTAAAATCAATATTCATAAATCGAGTTTTAGTTTATTTACTCGTAACTAACTTTCTACTATGTATGTATATCTCATCCCCTCTCTTGCACCCACTGGCGCCTACTGGTATTACACCTTGACAGTTTTATGACGGCTCATCGATCATAGATGTTTGAAAAACGTTCTAATCTAACATCAGCAAATGTTTGCACACGATATATACATATATGTATATATGTAGCTCCGGTAGTACTTCAGTTTCAATAATGTTAATAAAAAATGAAAGTTAATATTCATAGATTAGTCACTGCCAATTGATTTAGAACTTTCAAAATTCTATGATATCACTCTCTCTTTCTCTATATTTTAGTTATATGGTTTTGGTATAAATTTTAGTTGTCAAATAACAAATATGTATCAAGGGGAAGTATTGGAAAAAGTGAATTCAGCGCTAGCTAACATTGTTTCCCTTTTCGATACGAAAGGGACATAAATATTCTTGCTTGGGTTAGGGTTAAACTTATTTCATTACTCTTAGTCCTTAGGCTCTTGTGCGAAGTATGTTTCTCTTAAGGACTATGTGGACTAGAGTATTAATTTATTTTTGACTTCTTCTGAAATATGTGGTCTGTTGTTACTCTAAAATGCGATGAACTTATCCATTTTGTCAAATATCGTAATCTTAGCCTATATTGACCCATTGGTTTTTATTAAACAACCACAATTCTATGGGAAACCCATAATTATCAATCCACTTTCTTCCAAAGGATCTAGTATAAGCCATACAATTCACGATCGATCTTTCTATTGTATGAATATTTTGCTTATTACCAATACAGGCAGGGGGTCCAGCCACTGGGCCACCCAGTTGGTCGTGATCATCCTTTATAATCGACCGATGATATAGTTTCAAACGCGATTTTTAAAAAGAATACGGAATAATGAGTCATGGCCGAACCGTATTTTGTTTAATGAGAAAAACGTTTCTTAAAATGTTTTTAAAAAATTGTTATATTTTTAAAATTGTTCTAACTTTTATTTTATTTTTTGCCAATTCTACGAGTTTCGAAACAAGATGTATTTACTTTGGAATAGATTCAAAGGATGACAAAGCAATTGACAGCCCAATTTATTAAATTTTGCCATGGAGACTAGATAGAAACTAAAGGTTGTAATTTATAGAAATGGCTTTCAATCTTATCACTTTGTTGTCATATATCAGATGACTGTAGAGTGTCTGTGCCTTTGTGTGTGTGCTTGTATATGTAGGGCATCGGCATGACCGATGTCATTCTGTCCACCTCCAGTTGGTTTGGTTTGTTTTCTGTCGGTTTATTTTTTCAGCTGTGACAGATTTCACTTTTTGGTTTTTCAGTTCTCGCTTTTCTCTGGATTTTTTTGCTTTGTTTTGTTTGTCAGGTCGCCATCGCCCTCTGTTGGCTGTTTTGGCAGTGACAAATCCTTTACCGTTATTTGCGCATGTTGACACTTTGACAGTCGGCGACACATGCGAATCTCTTCACGTACACATACGCAACGACAAAAAGCCCCTATCATATTTCTTCTAGTGGATTCACTTTGTTGTTTCGTTTGCGGTTGTTGCGAGTTGTTTTTTCCCCCATCCCCAACCCGTTGGTTCTGTATTTTTTGGTTTTTTTTGTAGCTTGCGGCAAAAGCTTTTTAATAAAAAACCACTGTAGATATACCGCTGATTCATATAAAGAGGGCTATATACATACTATGTACATATATCGTGGTACATTTATTTCAATTTTTCCCCTTCGTAGTACTTACTTTTACAAATTTGTTTCCGGCTCAGCAAAACAACGTCAGTCTGTTGACAGCTGTCAGTTAACTTTTGCCAAAATATTGACAGTTATCATATGTTACTTTGCAAATCAATGGGACAGCGACTCTATTTATACATACATACATATATGTATGTACATAAGCTCCACACCATCACATTCTTTAGATGATTTTTTTTCTTCTGTTTTCCATTAGCATTATAAATTGGCAAACTGACAGCAAAGTTCAGGCAACAAAAACTTGAACATCCTTTTTGGCAATTAAGCGAACTGTCAACGGTCTTTTGTACACAACAAATTTTTGAAATTTTCTGCGCAAATTCTCAACATTTGATTTACTGTGTTGAAAGTAATTTGGCGCTCACTTTGCATTCCTCATTCTTTGTTTCATACATCAGAAGGTACATCAATGATTTTTATTTTCCCTTTGCCAAATGGTTGCAACACTTTTCACGAGCTGTTGGCTACACAGTGAGAAACGTTCGATGATCAATAGATATGGATGAATATATCTGAAACTTTAATACTTCTTAAGATCTATTGATTCTTAGAAGATCAATTTTAATTTTGGACTTAATCGACTATAATCCAAGAGAGAATCAAAACTAAAACTTGCTACTTTAAAAATATATTTAATCTTTAACTTTTTTATACTATTTTCATCTTTAGTTGGAACAAAACACTTAAGATTTAATTTTGGAATTATTAATATTATTGATATCAATATATATTATCCAGAGGGATACAAACAATCGCTTTCGCAATGTAAATTAACAAGGGTATACAAATATCAGTATAGTTTAATTTTTTTTTTTGCCACACTGATCAATTGTTGTTTTTATTTGCCTTCATTCCGATTCGCCTTGGCTGTTTGTTGGCTGTCTTTCGACTGACATGTTGGCATCCCTTTGTAATTGATTAGCCAGCGGGGTTATTCACTGACACTGCATGTCGAATTCAATGAGTAGACATCTCTGATGATCTGCTCGAGCTGAGAATGAGAGAGGGTGAAGATCAATTCGGGATGAATAAGAAAACGTTTCTCTTGTGGTTCGGGGGCGTGTGATTGATTGATGAGTGCATGCGACTAAATAGTGATCGCTTAAAACAATTGATCCAATCCATTCAATTCTTACCTTAAAAAACAAAGAAAAAACAAATTCGAGAAGAAATAACGTTCTTTATTTTATATACAAATGAATCTGTATATAAAAGCATGAAGTAAATAATTCATTATCTAAGCCCAAGCCTTACTAAATTTTAGGC
Source organism: Drosophila equinoxialis (assembly GCA_018150345.1). NCBI lineage: Eukaryota > Metazoa > Arthropoda > Insecta > Diptera > Drosophilidae > Drosophila > Drosophila equinoxialis. Next base: position 605,160 of record JAECWI010000703.1, read on the forward strand.
GAGTTTATTAAGATTAATGCCAATGCTGACATCAGTGCCCTAGGTCTTTATCCAAAGACCTTTATCCTAGAAATAATATAATTTAGTAGTATATATATAGTATAATTTAGTAAGTTAAAATTCGTTATAATTGAGAATTAATTTCTTATTAGTTGATTTTTCTTTCGACTAGAGGTGGGCATGGGCTGGGTTTTTGTACCCGTACCCGTTTCGCTCCACCCGAAAAAACAAAATTACAAAATAAGGCAATGAAGCTTGTTGAGATATAACACTACTCTGATTCACATCTTTTAGTATTCTCCAAACCCACAACCTCCCGCACACCACCCGAAACGGTAACAGTACCCACGCGTAACCCGTGGGTTTCGGGTAAGGCGGGTACCCATGCCCATCTTTACTTTCGACCGTCTCAGTATAGTTTGATTATGATAAATGTTTGCCATCTTTTATAGGTGGTCATTTTAACTAGGCTTTTATAAATGGGAGATTTTCAATTAATCAAACAGGTATCATGTTTTTCATATTCCCGGTTTTTCTACATATATTTTTTTGTGGTTTCCAATTATTTTACCGTTTAGTTTTTTGTGTCAATAATAGATTGATAGCTACATTTACTGAGTGCTCGTGTTGCATGATTCATGATGGCTCACTGGGGGCAACTCATTACATTAACAACACGCAAAACCGTTTACTCTTATCAATCTTATCAATGCGTAGAGCTCACACTTACGTCGTAAGAGAAAGAGGGTGAGAAAGGCAAGAGAAAAGGGCATTGGAATTGTAATGACATTTAACATGCCGCATCCCGAGTGATGAAATTGATTTTCCAATTGCTGCCGTTTGACATGGAAGGCTACTGGCACGCAAAGCATTTTGTTCACCCCACACTCCTATTCGATATCGGTTATGGGGCTATCTACCTATATATCTGTATACCTATATATTTTTCGGCTTTTCTGTTGGTTTCTTTTGGGTTGTAATTTATGCGCTTGCTCGTTCATTTGACATGTCAAAAGTTGTGTCGCTTGATTGATGACTCCTGTCAACACATATTTTCTAATTTTTTTCTTTTCTGTCTCCCTCCTCCCCAAAATGACTTTGCCCTATGCGTGTATGTGTGTGGTTAGGCCGCAAAAAGGGTTTCTAATTTTTGTTTGTGTTTGCAGCGTTTTTATTATTTTTTTTTTTTTTTTGTTGCCACAATGTGAACATATTGCATATTTTGTTTAGACCAAACGACAGGAGATTGATGAGCTCTGCCTGATGCCTGTCACATGGTCGAATCGATGTAGGCCCCGACGCCTGATGCCTGACAGCAGTGCAAACAAATTGTGGCGACAGGAAGAGGTTTTTCGGGTGTGTGTGTGTGTGTAAGAGTTGTTCTTTTTCCTCTTTTTGCTGCAATATGAGACGATAGGCCGTTGAAGTTACGAGGTTTACATTTGGAGTGCCTCTTGGTGTGTGTGTGTGAATTGATTGATAGCTTCGACTATGACAACCAATGTGGAGGAGAATACAACCATCCATGGTGTAGTTTGAAGGGTATTGCATTTCACTCGAGTGCCAAATTCGAGAGTTACTGAAGTGCATAACTGAGAGCAGATTGATAAATATTTCCTTTTTTTCGAATGAATTTATCTAAATCTATCTACAAAGATCTTGCTTATATAAATGTGAAGTGCATTTTGCTGGAAACGATTCAATAGCCATATGAGAAGTGGAAAATATTTATGTAAAAGTATTCGAAAATGCTTATTTTAATGTTGTTTCTACATATATTGCTTATATTTTTCATTACGGGTAATACAATCTGTGGCAGGAAGATAGAAGGTAGTCGTATGCGTTTAAGAGTTGCTTAGGATTATCAAATAACAAAAGTTTTTCCGATTAATACAAATTTTGAAAATATTTCAAATACTTTACGTAAAAAATACATTTATTGGAATTTATATTTATAAAAATGTTTCGTAGGAATAAAACAAGGGGAATCTGCAGTTGCAAGCTTTGCCGTTCTTTTTTTCACTTCATGTAGTTCGAATTCCCAACTACTTTTAGCATTGAAGATGCTTGATGATAGAACTTAGTACTTCTTGAAATAGCCAAATAGACAACCTGCTTAGCTTTTATACAGTAGAAAGATTAATTGACCTCAATCCGGCAAAAACCCATTTTTGATTAACTTCAAGTCAAAATCTAGACAAACAGGAATAAAATATTTAATTGAAACAATTTGTGATTTATTTTTTATTAGAATGACTTGATGAACGTCAAATGCTAATCATAGCTGTAGACCCTACATAAAATATTGTTTCAGTATTCATATTACTGATGTCATAATGGGGAATCAGCATGAAAACATGATCATCATAGCCCAGCCCATGCCAATTTTATGGTTAATGTTCTTACAGCGATTAAAACGAATTGTAACCAGGTAAATTCAATCCAAGCCGGGGTTCAATTTGCCTGCAAACTTAATGATTTCATCTTTCATTGAATTCAAATTTGATGCTCCACCCCTCCCGTAAACCCCCTATCTTCATGGCGGCCTACACTTAAAAGTCGCTGTGATGAAGACTTGCAGCTGTGCAGTTGAGGCAACAATGTTCCATGTTGAATGTGGGCGTGCCTACAACATACGCCTCTTGAATTATTGTGGTTATTGTTGTTGTTGTTGCTGTTGATAGCCGCTCCCCCTGCCGCGGCCGCCGTTGCTGTCGATATAACGAATTTATTATTTATTTCACCTGACAGCATAGGGAACAGACTCTATAAATTTCCCTGGACTCCACTCGACTCGACTCGACAGAGCGACGACTTGACTCATATTTATGGCCCCATCTTTCACTCATCTCTCTCTCTCTCTCTCTTTCTCTATCTCTCTTTACCTACCTATCTGGATGCTCATATGAAAATGAAATTATTGATAAGATATTTATATATTTTTCCTTTAGTTTTTTTTTTTTTTTTGCTCTTTTTCAGTTTAATTTATGATTCGTTTTCGGTGTTGATTGAAATACCGTGCACTCGCCTTGCAACAGCTTCATTTGCCCATCGAAACGAATAGAAATAAAACTTTAACCCAATATCCTGCTAGCGGTCATAATTTTTATGCTGCTTCCAGCAAAAAAAGAAACAAAAACCCATTTCCATTTGCAACTTTTCTCTCGACGTATTTTTCTATACCCTAACTAACTGGCTGTTCCTTACATATATAGCAATGAAAAGATTAATTTTCATAAGAAATGTCCGAATAAAATTTTATGTAAGGTATAATTTACATAAATTCATAAAGAGTATCTATAACATCAATGTTCGTAAGAATTTTCAATCTAAGCTCACAAGAGATAAAATCAAATTGATTCCTTGCCTATAAGGTAATATTCCCACCTTAAAAGGGTATTCGAATACATAATAAAAACAACAAGAAGAGGAAACTAACTACCTCGACCGCCTGGGCGCAGCTTATTGCAGAGTTGCAGTTGGACTCTCCAACTGTCTGGTTGTCTGGTGGTTCCAACATCTTTCGCCTTCTGCTCGTCCCGTATTTTATTATGAATTGCCTCTTAACGATGTTCCATTTTTCATGTGCGCATTCATAAACCTTCTTTTCCTTTTTCCCCTTTTTCTTTTTATAATATTCGACTCGTAGCGGATGGTTTGCATGTTGTGCGGTGGCCCAAAAATTAAGCTCGACGTATCGTTGCCCTGTAGAACAAGAAAACAAATTGTTTTTAAACATGCCGAATAAAACCAAGTCAGGTGATGAAATTTGTTTCTTAATTAGTTTGTTAACTAATAGGTATATTACTTTAAGGGGCAATTCTTCCCACTGCAAATAGCTAACTTTTCATATGAAAAAAGGATATCTGATTACACAGTTCAGATAGAATTATTAGTATTATCTAATTATGACAGTTCTAATGTTAGGAAACGGAAAATTTATTCCTGGCTTAACGTTTGAAAATACTTTTCTCAACTGCTATAGGTTTGAATATTTTCAGACAGATTGTAAAATCAATAAAATGATTTATATATTAATTAGATATAAGGGTGGTTATCTACTTTCGTGAAAGGGAAATAGTTTTTCGCAATAGAATCTCTCTCGTAAAGCAAAGGATAACTTACTCGTAAAGCATTTTATAATTTTTAGCAAGATATTTATATTTTTTAAACAGAAAGATTTTTTTCTGACGACTTTAAGATCGTATCAACCGATGTAAAAAAAGACAGAAGTTTGACTAGTCCCTTTGCTTAAGACAACTTAAAATATATAAAAGTAATAGTTTGTTGTTTTGGTCCAGTCAAACATGTAAAAAGTGTATATAAAAGTGTTAATAGTTTTATGTAGTTAACTCATGAAAAAACAGTTATATTTTATGATTGCTGTAGCCCCAAAGACGATTTTTGTGGAATATCGGAATTTATTGATCGCAATCGATTGATCGCTTATCAAAGTCAAAGATCCTTGTGTTTTTATACATTGACCTAAATCCAGCTTAGAAATCATCTTAATTATCTTATACAAATAGTATATTTTGTCTTTTTAATCTCAAAGTTGTGTTTTGTTTTCTGCACGATGATTTCGAAATTTATTATTAATTTCCTTGTATGTATTAAAGTTGAAATTAAAAAAAAGCAATAAGCCTAAAAATATATGAAATATGTCAATGTAGTATCCTTTAAAATATCCTTAATATGAATCATATCGCCTAACCTGTGCCTCCCATATTAGAAACAAACGTAAACATCTAGACGTTAAACCGGTTAATCTCTAGTTCATGGTAATTATCAATATAACTTTTTGCAAAATTTTATGATTATTTCAATTAGCCAAATAAGAAAATTTGTTGTTTAGTTTGAAAATCAAATCTTGACCATAATCTTCATTTACTTTCAGTTTGCAAATGGAAGATAATCATTTAGATGGTCTATGGGGAGGTCTCTTTCAGAGCATTGCAATTGCCATTTCTCTTATTTCGCCCATGGGTCATGCAGCCATTGCAACTGGGTCCCAGAGCCAAGAAGGGTTTCACATATTTTTTTTTTTTTTTTTTTTTTTTTCATTTTTTGGTGCAGTTTTCAGTTGGGCTCGGGGCTGTCAAAGGCACAGCGGGTAGTCGTAAAATCGCGGCAAGCACAATTGAAAAACGACAAGGGCAAAGAGGCAAATGTGTGTAGTGGAGTGTGGAATGGAGTGGCATGGAGATTGGAATTGGAGTTGCAGGAGAGTTGAATGAGACTCATCTTGTGAGTGAAGGAGTGCGGCGGCAAACACTCCACACTTGTCAGCAGCGGCCTCCACTGATGCCATGTGAGTGTGTGTGTGTGTGTGTGTTTATATTTTGGGGTCGGGGTCGGTGGGATTTTGTCTACTCTTCTTCTACTCTGGCAGACTCACGCTTATGCTCACAAATCATAAATTGCCGCCTTAAAATTTATCTTCAATTTTCGAGACCCCATGTGGTGCTTAGCGAATGGTGTTTTGAAATTTATTGCTGCATTTGCAATAAATATTGTCAGTTGAGCCAGTGAGGGGGGTGAGAGAGAGGGGGAGAGAGAAAAAGAGAGAGTGTGGCAAGGGGACAGGGGCTATAGTTTAGCGGCATTTGCTTGCTTTTTGTATGATTGCCGCTGTAACGCCTCTGCCTACACTTTGTAACCCATCGCCATCCCCTTATCCCCATCCCCACCCCCCTTCAACCATTCTCTTCTTTCCACCTCTCCTTGTCGTCGTCCTCTTTATTGTTTATTGTTTTCGTGCATATTAATGCACGCTGATTGCGGGGAGCGCGGCGGTTTTTGGTTTTGTTTTTGGTGTGTCTACGGATCGGTCGGGCGGGCAGTTAGCAGCTGCCGTTCTTGTCCTGTCCTCCCCGGTCTCTGTTTCTGTCTCCCTCCCTCTCTCTTTCTCTCTGTATATATCTCTTTTGCACCATGATTGTTAATTTACAACGCGAGAAATTGATTGCCTCTTCGTCCCAAAGAGTGGAGAATGGCCGAGAGGTACTCAAAGAGATTAAGGGGCAGCTTTTCGGACCCTTATATAATACTTATTAATTGCGGTTTCTCTGGAACAATGAATTATTTATGCATTTTCAGTATCTCAGGTTAATTAACAAACTAAAATGCATCTCAACATAATGAGTTTAAGCTCGTAAAAGTTTTTTGCACAATTCCCTTAGAATCTTTGATTCAGATCTTTAGAGTTTTTTAGATGTGGCTAGATAAGAATAGATACAGGATATATTCCAAAAATTAGAATTGTTGTGGGCTCAAATTGATTTTATTCAAATTATTTTAATCAAATGCTAGTAAATTTAAAAAAGAAATTGGAAAAGAGAAATAACTTCTCACCTATAATTATTTGAAAAAGTAAGAAAGTTTCTAAGTAACTTAAATTTTAATTAGCATCCTAACTTAGAAAATACATTCCCTTGTTAATAATGAAGTTCTATGTACAACCATATGAAGTTCCATTTATTGATCTGCCGCAACTAACGAACTAGTTCACCAGTAAGTGAATTTGAGTCAATTGAAAAGCGAAAACGGTGGCTAATGAGAAACATAATCAAGTTGCCATATTGCCCAGATACGTGCACATTCATATATGTGCACATATGTAAAGCATTTATGTAGTTATATTCATTGTAGGAGGATGGAAGGATGGGGGTAAACCCCATGCCCAATAATAAATATCAACAGCCACAGAAATTTGCCTGAGGGCGACTCTTGCAAGAGCCGACAACAAAAGCGCACATAAATCAACGATCAAGACAATTGCGGTGTAATAATTTTAACTTCTTTAAGTCGGCAGCCAGCCTACACCACACTCCCAGCTATATATTGTCTCTGTTTCGGGCTCTCTGTCCTGGGTCAGCGATCCGATCCGGCTGTTGGAGCCATAAAAATAACAGCTTATCGGCAAAAAAGAATCGTGTCGAGGCACGCCCACCAACTCAAAAAGGCATTAAAATATGAAACAACAATTGCACTCGCCTTTTGGGTGAAATCGGCAGCAACAGCAGCCAGGAGGTGCATATAGGCAGACTCCAGGGCTGGAGTAGGTACGGTGAGTCGCAGACACGCCTCTTTTTTGTTGGTTAGTAGGCGTCAGCCGTTGGCAGCGGCACGTTTTCCATCGTGAAATTCCAAAAAAAGTAACCCCACCCACCCAACAGCATCCCGGCAATGAAATATACGATGAAAAAATACAAAAAAAAAATCACTATTGTATATACCACTTGGCCACAATTCGACATAGTCGAGGGCGGAGAGTTGGCTTACAACTTACTACCAAGAGATATCTCAATTTGAAGCTCATAAAAACCACAAGCAACTGGCACCGAAGAAAATGTAATCCAGTGGCGGCCACACAGGATTATAAAAGAGTGTTACAAAACCCCCGCCACCAATCGAAATTTTTGTGATAATCATGTTGGCAAATATTTTGGAATATTTTTACATTTCATTGACAATGATGTAAGAGATTTGTTTATAATAAGATTCTATTTTGATTTTAAGATTCTCTATTTTGCAAAATATTTCTTAATATTGCATAAACTTAAATTTCTAAGTAGTCCATAATAATTTTGTCATACACACAAAGTACATATATAGAAATTGTAATAATTCTCCATAGACTTTACACATATTATTCACACACATTAACAGTTATATACAAAAACCAGTTACTCCTCCCAGCCCCGATTCACCACCAATATTTAATTTTTTACCTTCTGCATATCAAAATTAACGTTTTCATAAAACTAAAAAAAAAAATAACAATGGCAAACGATTCACCCACTCTCCGACAATTGGCCTATCTGGATGAGCTTAAGATGCGGCTAGGTAACTTACGTGCTCGTAACATGGCCGTCGTTGCCCAAACAGCCGAAATTCTGCAAGCCATGAGTTCACCTAGACTAGACGACCCGAACATTGATGTGCCGGCAGCCGCAGTTGTCGTTGCTGCCGCTGCTGTTGCATCACCCACAGCCCTAAAAGAGACTAACAGTGTGAAGAAAAACGAATTGGCCAATGGAAATAAGATCAAAGAACTTGTTCAACGATTCGAGGATTTACGTAAAACTTCGGAACAACTCACTGATCTACCAATGCCCCAGGAACTAATTGGTGTCGATGTACGCAGACTACTCACGCGCTATGAAAAACGTCTTGAGGATGGCAACGTGTTGCAACAATCGTGGTATTTACTTAAGAAATCTACAGAAAGCTGTGCACGTCACACCCGCAAAGAAGAATTCACATCGACTTCACAAATAAATCTGTCCTCAGGTTCTGTCAGGACTGTATCCAATAGAAATGCATCTGCTGTCGCAGTTGGCAATGCGAAGGCTCAAATCAAAGAACAAATGTCTAAAAACAGCGTTGACATATCTAATTGGAGTTACAGTACAAAGAAATATGGTAAGAGTTGAATTGAGGGTTGGTTCGATGGACGGGCAGAGACTCATTTAGCTGTGAATTTTCAGTTCTATTCGAAATCTACAAGACTACAAATTCCAGTTTTCAAATTGCTTCTTAAAAAGTACTTATTAATGTAATTTAAAAAAATCATTGCAATTTAATTGTAATTATTTATATAATATTGTAAAAGAGAACTAATTGTAATTAATACTAAGAAGTTATCCAAAAAATTCAAATAGCATTAGTGTTTATTTATTAACTAGAAAAGGGATTTGCCTTAGCAATCGAAATTTTACCTTTTTAGTTTGCCTAAATACCGTCGATCGACACCCTCAATTCAAATTCAAGTACAGTCTCTCGTATAGCCTAAAACGAAGCTGATTTCTGATTTCTAGGTCGGACTGATCATACTCGCTGGGGGCCGCTAGTCCAATTGCTAATGCGTCTCAATCCATTGCATCGCTGTCTGAGAGTCAAAAAAGTCGTAGTGCCAGCTAAGGAAATAGTCTAGAGCATAACAGAAATCTATAGCCAAAATTTAAAGCACAAATAATTTAAAAATAAATTAAGTAAAAGTTTTACTGTAAAACACTTAAGTATACATAAATCAATAGCCAAGCCAACACATCAGCATGTCAATATTTTGCCTAATTAATGTGGGTTGGTCCCGGAGTGTCAAGTGCAATGAGAGGGAACTCTCCACTCTCCATGTGTGGGTGCGCCCAAAGAGCCCAGAGAGGAGACCACCATCAGGCATAGCCATCGGCCGTGTTCGTGGTCGGGAATCGGGGGATATATATGGCAGCAACTGTTGCGCTGACAGCCGCATTTTAGTCGCCCATGGCACATACCGAAAATAAATCTTGGCATATCGTGACAGCGACAGAATGAGCAGTGGATTGGTTTGTTGAAGAGAGCGCGGATCAGTCGGCGGGAAAAGAAACAAAAAAAAAAAACAAAAACAAAAAAGAAGACAAAATACTTTGCCCCACACGCAAAGCGAGAAGTAAACATTTAAATTTAAATTAAGTGGCTTGTTTTTTTGCCTCATCGAATGCAGCAGCTAATGAGACCGGAGGAGACGGAGAGCATCAATAGAGGAAAAGGACTGGATGGGGAAACTATCACAGCGGGAAGCTCACTAGTTAGGTTCAACATGGAATTGATATATGTCTCATTTCTCTACCCACAATCGCTCTCTGTCCCAATCTAACTGTGTGTATGTGTGTGTGAAAACATCTTTAAGGGGATCTGTTTTAGTCAAGATCTTTATTTAGAAAAAAGAAAATATTTAAAAATGGTTTTCAATAGATTTTCTCAAATCAATTTATATTGAGAAGTGAAAGTGGGATCTTTAGAAAAAAAAAAAACACCCTCCAAAAAGTTTGAGAAAAGTTTCTATAAACCACATAAATATCATCAAATGGTGCATGAGATAAATTCCATGCCAAAGTACTCTTCAATTAAGATTTGGGTTTAGAGTCGACGTCGTGAAGACAGGATTGTCCTTTATCAAATGCTACATATTCTTATCCAATGATATATGCTTTTAGTTTTAAATTAGGGTGTTTCTGTCCAATTTTTCTAAAATATTAACGAAATCGGTTTCTAAAAAAGTTGTTATTTTCTTAACAGAGTGCGTATAATAAACAATATTTATTATGTGCATTTGAATATGATGAAAGTAAAGATAAATCGTATGGAAAAAGCCACACCTCTTTATTGGCAAGCAGTTTATTGCACATTTGGCAATGATTTGTGGCATCCATAGCGGCATCGATGCAAAAAGCCAACTAAAATCCATAAGCAGCTTTATCTCTAACAGAGCTGACACAAGTGCCGAGATCGCTGATGGTAATCAGCAACCAGCCGCCGCATGCAACCGCCAAGAGACATCGTCGATGGCAACTGCAACAGCAACAACAACAACAACAACGACGACAGCAACATGTGTCCGCAGCGCCACAGCTTTGAAATTGTTTTTTCTTAGTTTTTTTTTTTCTCTTTGCTGCTGTCACATCGTCTCGTTCCGTTGACGCTTGGCAACATTGTGACCCGCAAAATGTTTATAACGCTGTCCCCATTAGACCGCCTGCCAAGTTCTGAACAAAAAGCCAGCAGGTGGAAATGAGAAACACAACAAAACACCAAAGACGGCAAAGGCAGGCAACATTATTCGCATCACTCTAAAGTTGGCATGAAGTTAACCTTTTCATGCAAAGGAATCACAAATGTTGCAGATGTCTGAACTAATAAAAAAACATGAGAACATAAATTATATGTACGAGTATATGTTCTCGATCAGCATATAAAGTGCTCCATTAACCACTTTGGCGGACAAAGTTTGTTGGCATTTGTTCAATGGAAATTGAACGATGCTTGAAGAGCATGCACATATCTTGTTGATTTATAACATATGTTCAAATATATGAATCTAAAATAAGGAATACTATTTTGATTATGTATAAATCAGTTGTCTATGGACATACGTATAAACTCTTTGAAGACTCTTTAAACTTGTTTTTCGTCGAATAGGTTAACTGTAGGACTAACGTCACAAATTCGTGGCCGCCACAGTAGATAGGGGAATTCCCCGCTTGTCTCATAATATGGAGATATAGAAGAAATGTATTCAATAGAACTTATTATTAGAATTAGATAGGTATGCATACCTTATTAACCAAAAATTTAAAAGAAAGATTACCAGATCAAATTTGAAAATAGAGAAGAGGCATATTCCGGTGGATGTCGAATCCTGGTGATACCCCAAATGTTTTCTTTTATCGTCACGATATGCAAGAGTAATATTGAACTGTGAATAGAAATATGAAATATATTTCCATGCAATACTTCAATTAATGTTTTATTTCACAAAACTATGTATATCCATGCATAAAATAAAAATTTCAAAGCTTTTGATCTTTTGCCGACTTTTCTTCACAGTTTTATGACTTTTTATGATGCGCCACAAACGTTCGAAGTACAAATGAGAACGACAACATTTCATTTACATTGCATTTTGTATTTCGTTTATTTCAAATTGTTTATTTATTTCGCCTATTTTCAGTTTTAGTTTAGGAGTAGACCCACATTGCTCTCATATCTCTCTATCTATTTGTCGGTTGCCCACCCACACACACACACACACACTGGCACACACGCACACTTTATGATGGCTGAAATAGTGTGATAATTAGGTGAACAGACGGCTGCCAATGTGCCGCGGCCAAACTTCAAAGGGAGCTACAACTAAAAAGAACAACACACCGTCCCGTGTGGGCGTTGTGTGGAGATGCGGCGACCATGTAAAAAAAACCCTCGGACATGTATGACGAATTCCTAGAATTATTTGCTATGTCAGTTTACAATTGTTAAACACATTTGATAGGCAGCCGCTTTAGGGAACGGTAACTCAAAATACAATTTGTAAACACTGATTATACGGAGTCTATGCAAACATTTCAGGATTTTCTTTATGTTATTTGTTAAGTTCTTTAAATCACTCGAAATGACTCATGTTAATTTTTGTAAAGAAAAAGAAAAAATGTTGACATTTAATTAACAAGGGGAACTTCAGGTATGCGAATCACCGATTTGGATGAATTTTGGATATGTTGTAGAATACCCCGTCATTTGAAGCTGTGTAAAATATTTCGGCGCACTATTCTATATTTTCCTTATAAATCGCGTTTAAAGCTATAGCTTGGGTGACTTATACGTAAAACGCCGAGGCGACTTTAAGCAGCTCGGCGGTGTAGTGGGTAGAGGTCCTGACTAAAGTTGACGGAACCCTGGTTCAACCCCCTCCCGAAACTAGTTAGTTTTGAATTTTTTTTTTTTTGCCTTTTTAATAATTATTTTTTAAATAGCAAAATAGGGCATTTATGATTTTTGATTGTATTAATTTTGTATGCCTTTACAAAAACATAAATGTAATAAATACGAATATAGACGTAAAATACACTAATTAACTAGTTTCTTCACTTTTTTGTTGCGATATACACCATAAAAACTTGAAATACAAATGTACATTTTTTCAAAACCATGAACATGCTAAAATGATGCTTTTGTCCAAAAATATACCAACTTTAGATCAATTTAAAAGAAGAAAACAAAATAAAAATTTTGGAAAACTACTCTCCCATCTCATCTCATCATCAACTTTGAAGCGAACCATGCATACTTGGCATTCCCTTCAATATCAGGGATGACAAGTCGACAAGTGGTCTTCTTTTGATGAAATTTCTAGATTTTCTTCTATAAGCGTTGAGGAGTTTTGCATTCGCTTTATAATATTTTTAACCTGCCCGAAAAATACAGTTCATAATGTCGTGCTTATAGCTAGTATTACCTTAAGCGTACAAGTTTTAATATATGTACAAAAATATGTTTCCAATGACAAATCATCACAAATCATATATTGCTATGTACTTAAAAATAATTATTACAAAGGCAAAAAAAATGAAAATCCAAAACTAACCAGTTTTGGGCGGGTGTTGAACCAGGGTTCCGTCAACTTTAGTCAGGACCTCTACCCACTACACCGCCGAGCTGCTTAAAGTCGCCTCGGCGTTTTACGTATAAGTCACCCAAGCTATAGCTTTAAACGCGATTTATAAGGAAAATATAGAATAGTGCGCCGAAATATTTTACACAGCTTCAAATGACGGGGTATTCTACAACATATCCAAATTCATCCAAATCGGTGATTCGCATACCTGAAGTTCCCCTTGTAAGATTTATGATCTAAGAAAAACGTTAATATATGAATGAGTTATCTTACTTTAAAATATCTACATACATAATCCAACTTTTTAAATTTAGCTGTTTTTAAGTATAGCGGTTTGATAGGTTAATCAACTTCGTTTAATTTTAAGAGTTTCTGAACAAAAATCGTTAAAGAAAAATACTTTTATCTTGGTTGTTTTCTAATACAGAAGTAGTTAACTTGTGATAATAATAAGTGCAACAAATCACAGTCGAGTCTCGATAATTCGTACCCCGCTAAAACCTAAATATTTCCGTACGAAGCTGCTAGTCCCTTGAAAAAACTAAACTGAAGGTCGAAAACCTCTGTAATTCGTGAAAAATTTAGCTCCCTTCCTTTTTTTAAAAATTTTTTAAAAAAAACCCCTTTAAAAAAAAATTCCAAAAAAAAAAATTTTTTTATTTTTTAAAAAAAAAAAAATCTAATCTTTAATTTCCTACTCTTCCTCTCCCGTTCCGGTTAACTCTTTCCTTTTAAGTTTAATATACAATTTTCTGCAATCTCAAGATGGGATTAATACGTTATAGAAAGTAACTGATTAAGATGGGATCATTAAATATTGTGCCTGTGTATTTCTCGTGAACTTTTTCAGAATTTTGTAATACTTTCTTCGTGTTCTCTTTGAATATTTAAGTTTTTTCAACTCTAGTATCAAATCAGTTTGTAAAATCGATTCCTCTGCGACGGCAATCAACCATAAAGACCATAAAAATTCCACCGATCAAATATTTTGTAGTACATTAGCCCATTCATTTAGCCATTTCTCTCAACTGAACTAAACTCTACATTAATTTCAGAGAACGAAGCAAATTAGCAACCATTTACATTCGTTTCAATGTTTCCGCAATGTGATGGAAGGGTGTAGGGTGTAAAGGGGAGGGACGGTTTAGCAGAGGCGGGTTATAATGTCCGTTTTTCTAGAAATTTGTCCGGCGGGAAATAAGTAGCAAAAAATTCCAAGGAAAAACCACCGCAGCTGCACTTGCACATGCAAACTAATAAATTTCATTGATGTGTCTATTTTCGGTGGGCCTTCTGCTGACCTCCCCTCCCGACCCATATATCCCATCCCCTAACCGACGATTTAAAGTGCCTGCAACGGAAGCAATTTGTAGCTACAAGCTGTAATTTCTATGCCGCCGCCTTCACCTCCTCCTCTTCACACACCCACACACACACACAGACAGAGAAAAACAACCTAGCAGCAGACGTCGATAATTCTTGAGCAACGGCGCGAAAAGCGTGCAAATTTTCACTAGAACCCAGTTGGCTTTCTATAAAGCAATTGCTGCACATTTTATTTAACCCTTTTTATGGCCTCATTATGGCTGCGAAATGGGTGGGAACCCGTTAGGGGGCAGGAGTTTGGGGGCAGGTTATAGGGGTTAAGACAATATATCTTCGACTCTGGAGGGTGCAAAATGTGTTGGCTTACAAAATGCGGAAATGAGGCTAGGAATCAAGCAAATAAATGTTTTATAAAATGTTCGCAACCAGACAAAGACACCCAGCCAGACAGACTGAAAGAGACAGAGAGAAAGATAGATAGGTGGAAATGGCACGAGGAAGAGAGACCAACAAAAATTTAAAGCCCTCACATCTTTTACCCTGCCCAAACCAATTCCTCAAGCCATTAAAACGAAATTTATTGTTCCCAATGTTTTATGGTTTAGGAATTTTTTTCTTTACTTTTTTTTTTTTGCACTACGAAATTAAGTTGCTCGGTAATTTGGTTTGGAAATACTTAAAAGGTTTGAAGATATGCATAATGAATGGTATAACACTTTTGTGTTTTATGAGGAGGCATTTATTTAAGGGGTTTGATGACGATTGATTGGAGTTACTTTCGCTAATCGAAAGTTCGAATAGAAGAGTTACTAAAGTTATATACATAGGTTTTGGGAAAAATATAAACAAAATCATGACATTTTAATTACTCTTTAATTCCTTTATTTTAATTCAATAAATATTTAAAATTCAGATTTAACAGACATTCTGACCAAAGTCAAGTCAAGAAGCCAAAATGTATTTACATTTTCTGTTTTCTATATTTAAAATCTTTCTATACCGTTTTAGAAAAAAACAAGCAATGAAAAAATTAAGCAATATTTACATATTATTATAGTCGATCATAGCTATCCAAAATCGATTACGATCTACAATTGCGAGTCTTGAAGTACTCCAACTATTTTTCGAGCTCTTTGAATTGATTGATTTGTTAAGTCATAGACTTGTTATAAAACCGAATAAATTAATGATTATAACTTACTAATTGAGTAATCTATATCTACATCCATATATTTTTTCCGTTTCAGGTACTTAAACATTAACATGAAATTTATGTTGACCCTCTTTAAATAAAGCACTCCAATTCACCTCTAAATAAAGCAACTGAAATGTTTTACCTATTTGTCAGAGTATTCCACATCCCTAATTCATATAGACAAAGATGATATATTTGGCTCCTGTTTGTGCCATTGCATTTTAATGGATTTAGTCTAAGCTTTTACTGGTGTGGCAACATGTTGTGCGATAACTAAATATGAATTCCAAGGGGAAAACATTACTTTTACGGCAAAAAAATAAAAAACAAGAACCCTTAACCACTTCCTGCCACATATAAGTTTATTGCAAGGAATAAAAAGGGAAAGTTATGTACCTCTCTCTTGTTCTCTCTCTCCCACTTTATAGCTTTCTTTCGTTCTCTGTCTGGGGTTTCTTGTTTTTTTTTTTTCTCTTCTCTCTCTCCGCGGAGAGGAAAAATTAATAGCAACTAAAACTTTCAGCTGGGGGCAATTGCAGCAGCCTCACTTACTCATTCATACAGTTTACGGTGTGGGGCCAAAACTTGAGGCCATAAATTTGCAGTGAACGAGTACGAGAGGAAACAACAACCGAAAAATGCAAGCCAAGGCTCTCTGCAACACACACACACACATACACAGAGCAAAATGGGGGGGATGAGAGAGGAGGAGCTCCTCCTTTGGGGCTATATGCATGTATGTATCTAGCGCACTTTCAGCGCGACGATAAATTTCCAAGCCAAAATGTGTAAATTATAAATACGAGCAATTATTTTAACTCTACTTAACAAATTACCATGCCATGGCATATGGGGCAAAAGGTATAAATTACCGACTTTTACGACTTGCGGAAATTGTATGGCGACGACACAAGCCGCTTATATGCCATACACACACACACAGTATGTGTGTGTGTTTGTGTGTATGTGTGTTTAATTGTGTGTGTAGGTGATTATGCTTAATTGTGTGTATGTCAGGGCCAAAATGTAGAAGAAGGCAAGTACTGGCATCGTTCAAGGACTTTCTCCTCCATGTCGGTGTCCTCCCATTTCCTGATATCCTCCTTCCACTCCCGTTTCGTCTCGTCTCGCCTCGTCTCTTGGTTGCGGTGTAAAACTTTTCGAATCAACATTTAAGCATCGCAAATGACGTTGCGGCCATGTCTCTCGTTATTGTTGTTGTTGTCGTTGTGGCTTCTGATGGGTCTAGGTGGCAAGAGGTGTATTACAAGCAAGTTTCGGTTGGAGTTAACCCAACTTGATGACTTGATAACTTGTGTTTTTTTTTTTTTGGCATGTAAAATTGTTTAAGGTTTTGTTGGTTTTGCCTTTGGTTTGGTCTGCTGCAGATTTCTGGTTAACGTCTGGAGAGTAGAAATACATTTTTCAATGCATTACTCACTCGAACCAAATTGCTTAACAAGTTCATTTAATCACATTTTTAATACATTTTTACTGCCTCAACCCCTTCGTTCTGCCGTTGTTTTTTTTGGCGATATTTTTGCATTTAATATTCGCACTGGCATTAGGGCGAGGCGAGGGTCATTAATCATTTTTACCCGCAACAGCAGCAGCAGCAGCAACAGCCCAAGCGATAGTCTTGATTCATCTCTTGATACTCTTGCCGAAAGGGTATAATCATTATAATCATAAGCAGATAAGAAATTAACTTCGACCACATTTAAATATCGATGTCTGTTGGTATTTGTATTATACCAAATCATGAACTTAGAATTAGAATGAGAAAAGTATAACTAATCTACTCTATTATCTTTGAAATCTGAAAACATCTCATTTCTGGATGCAAAATGAGTACCGGTCTTAAGGTCTTACAAAAACCCAACCAAAATCAAAGGGTACAGGGTATATTTTAGGTCAAAGATCGAAGTTTCAAGCATTTTATATTAATGTTAAATGGCTAAAAGTAGCCTATCTTCTACACTTGAATAAAACTCAAATGGAATGATTGGTCGTTTTGCGTATTAAGAAGAGTGTAGAGATTGCGAATTGTTTGAGTTAAGTCAAAACTCTGATTTTCATTTGTTCATATTTTCAAAGGGGGCTCGACAATGAAGGCGAAAAAAAAGAAAACAAAATGAATATTTTCTTTACTTCTTACGCAACGTTGGACACAAGATTGATGTGACATTTGTGTTGGCTCTTGAGAAATATGGCAGCCTCCTTCATCCGCAACCCCCTCCATACACTTCGCTCTTCGCCAAGCAATTGGCAATGAAAAATTCTAGCGCCAGCCAAAACGACATTTCAATTCGAAAAGTGCTCGACACTCTCCAGTACAGAGTGCCACCCCACTTTCCCCTCCAATGACAGAGTGAGTGCAAGAAATATAGCGCCCGCAGCATATTTTGGATTTTGGGTTAACTCTCCTTGCGACTTTGTTGGCTTGGCTCTCAGCTCTTGGTTCTTAGTTTGCCCTTCTCGGCGTGGCATGCCATGGCATGGCATTCTGGCAGACATTCTGGCACGCCATCTATCATTTCAGCTCTAAGGGTTGTTGATGGCGTTCATAAATTATTTTTGCACGCGTTTCCACTATGCCACAATTTGGACTTGAGCTACGCCAAAACATTTTTGCGCAGTGTACGGCAATGGGTGGATACCAAATAGGGCAGGAGGTGCGGTTGGCCGTAAGCCGAAAGGCATTGCAAGGCGCATTTCATTTACATAACTTCTGCTTTTTATCCCCCCCGTCTAACTCTCTTTCACTTGGCCATGGTTGCAGCTGTCCTTTCCCTGGCCAAGGGCAATATCAGAAAAAGGTTTACTGCAAGGAGTGGGCGAAGAAAAAAAATTTGAAATAGCTTTCGTTCGGTGAAAGTTTGCTGCATAACCATAAATTATTCAAATAATGCACGATTATCATTAATCAATTTGGTGCCCAAACTATTTTTGCAAAAATGAAGCAATTAAGCTTAGCTATAACCTAATAAATAATGCGAAAAACTGTCAACATTATAAATAGTTTTTTGCTTTCAGCAATTCGTATTATATGAGGTGTTCGATGGGTTATCTTTTTGATCCGAAAACCTGCAAAGTTGTTTCATTTGCTTTCCTTAGGTAGTCAAGGCCAAGAGAAGAAAGAAGAAAAACTAAACTTATCGAACCAAATATAATAAACTCACGAAAGGAAAGGTAATTTCCCTACTGGTAATTTTACTATCCTTGAGTTTATTTTTGCCTTAAATTAATTTATTATGTTTTTCATCGAATATCCTAAAACTATTCTTAGTTAGATAAGCCTCATTCTACTATTCGCTTTTCATACTAAATTATTCAAGGAATGACATCAAAAATTAGTTAGCCTCATTTATATAGACAATAAATATCCAGTTATATTGATGTTTTGTTAGCATTTTTCAATTGTTTTCTTTCAATTAATTCGTATTAGTTAGTTAAGGTAGATCAACAGATTGCACTCTCTTGGCACATCGATCAAATGGGATTAAGTCAACCAACAGTGAGCATACAGCACATAAAACATCATGAAGGGCTCATGCAGGCGGCAGAATGCCAAGTCAAAACCTTATTATCATGAATGGCATTAATCAGTTGGACACCGACAAGAGACTTTGTTGTCCGCTTCCTTTCTCTCAGAATGCTGAATCGGCCGGTATATATGTATGTACATATGTATGATTGCGGTCAGCAAAGTCCATGACTTTATTAATTGCTGCTCATTAGCGCTTTGGGCTCATCAATCAAACTGACCGCATGGCGACGCATTTGTCCATAAATATATGTGAGAGACTGTGCTATGAAAGCCCATGGGGAAGGAGGGGAATTCCAACTCCAACAAACGGTGACCCACAGATGCAGATAAAACATAATTTAGTGGCAGCCAAGTGCAGATAAGGCTTGCGGCTTGACAAACTGCAGACAGGCGCCCAACTCGAGGTTAACATTTTCTCTGCCCAATACATAGTTGGAATGGGGGGCCCATTCGAAAACTTTGTCGCCATTGGACATTATCGCAATTTCTAATCGAAGGCTCCGAAGTAGCACTACAAGCAGCAGCAACAACAAAGTGATTGAAATTCAAGCCTCTGAACCCAAGAGCAGCAGAAAATAATAAATGACCTGCGGCCACAGCGGGAAACCCAAAAAGGGAGACAGACCCACACACCAGCACACACACACACATACACTTGTTGTAACTAAAAACCCCCCGCCCGGACCCGTTTGAGTCGAAGCATGTGTAAAGTTTCCAGAAGAGAGGACACACTAATTAGCGGCCATTGATCATTTTGGCTTGGCGCCTGGCCTGGGTGTGACAACTCCAAATAGAAGATGGACGAAGTAAGGAAAATCGACATTTGAGTTAACCGAATTAGGCAATACTCTTTCGTATAAGTAGAGAGAAGAAATGTTAAAAAAACCGTTGAAGAATTCTTGAAGGGGACTTAAACTACTACTTATTATAGTGAATCGTTTCTGAAATTGATGTAAAAACACTTCTATAGGATTTGGGATATTGTATATTTGGATAACTTAACGAACTTTATATTATATATCAATATATATTTTAAAATGCTATATTACTTTGCAAGTTGTAAGTTGTGTCCTAGTGAGTTAACATACCCAAATAGAAAGTGTATGTAATATTCAATTGAGTCATTTCCAAAAAAATACAACCATAATTGTGTGTATATTTGAATATTATGAACATAAACATAATTATTATCATTTTCCACTAGCATTTCATAGGGTTGATTTTCCTCAAGACCTCAATGGCCAAATAGAGCTGTTGTCTGGCCCAGCATGAGTTAGTTGGGCCCAGCCTCATGCCAATGATGATAACTGACAACAACTGTTTGAAGTTTTTAATTGACTCGCTCTCTCTCTACTACTTATATGGACTCTCGTCTCTTGTCTGTGTAGTCTTAGGGGGTGCCTGTCACTTGAACGCGAGCCTAATTAACCACAGAGCACTAAAGTGCATACGTAGAGCATTTCCATGGAACCTCTTAATGACCAACGCAACGCAACTCAACGCAAGAGAACACAACGTAATACAACTCATAAACATAATTTAGCGAACCAAACGAAAATTCAATTGGCCCAAAGCTTAAACACTCGCCTCGGAGTGCCATAAATAAATTAAACCCATTTAACATGCATCATAAATTTATAAACAATACACCCAAAGCTAATTAGCCGACACGAAAATTGCTATGAATGTGGCAAAAAGCAGAAACAACAGAGTAAAGAGGAGCAACCAGAAGAGAAAGAGAGACAGACAGAGAGAGAGAGAGAGAGATCCGGAGCCAGAGCCACAAAACACTGAGAAGTGTGAGTGAGCCATAACCATGACCAAAGCCCAGAGCCCAGAGCCATAGTGTAAATGTTGAAGCATGGGCATCGTATTGCATACTTTGTGGCGCTTAAGCGGGCGTCTGTCCAGACATAAAGCCCACAAAATTGGCAAACAGTGGGTGATGAAAACCAAGTTGAAAACTCTGACAAACAGAGCAAAATGAAAGCTTGTAATAAATTTTTGTTAATTTATTTAGATGTTATTAGATATTCGCAAAAAAAAAAAAAGATTCTAATGTTTAAATTAAAAACGAATTATCTACTTTTTCTATTGGGGAAACTAAAAAGTTTTTAATGAAATTTAAATATTTATTAATTTATGGATAAGATTAATATATAGGTGGAAACATTGACAGTTGTCTCTTCGGATAGGTAGACATGTGTCTCATTTCTCTAAAATTAATTGTGTGTTTACTCAATTCCAAATATTTTCCACTGTTCTCAAAGAAAACCATGAGAATTTCAGCATAGCCCTTTAACAAAAATTGTTCCTTGTTTTCTTTACTTCTTCGCATTTCCAGTAGCTAGTTGCGACCACAGTTTGTCCATTGAGCCATTTGGTTTTGTGCTTTTCGTTTTTGCCTCTTACATTTTTCTTCTTATTTTGTGTTATTTTTTTTGGCTATTTGGTTGGTTGCTTGGCTTTTTGCTCGGCTTGGCTTGGCTAGCTTCATAAATAAAATGAATTCATACTCGAACCGACAGCCATAAATAATAAAGTGCAAAACCTTCGGGCAGCACCCCAAAAACTGAAATAACTAAAACTCTCCAACTTCTGTCTTAAGTCTTGTTAGACTTTTGCTTTGGCAACACTTTCTGCTTGGCGTATTTTAAGATTTACGTGCAAAAGTGACAGCCCATTGGGAAGGGGTGGCAGAACCGCGGGTCCCAGCTGTTTGTGGCTGTGAATTATGTTATGTTGTTTTCTTCAGGTGAAAAAAAGCCAATTCTTACCCATGATCGCCAATGAGTAATTAGTTTAAGGAACCTCTACCACGTTGTTTTAATAGCTGCCTACCGTGCTTCATCATCCTTCCATGCTCCCACCCACAATTACTTTGCTTTCTTTCAACTGTTATGAAATGCATTTCGTTAGAGAGACTCTTGCAGACAAACTAATAAAAACTACATTGGTTCCACTTTGTGGGGGCGCAGACAGGCCCATTAACATAACTCAGCACAATCATTCGACAGACAGACCGTCGGACCGGCGGAGCACCCTTTGGCTACCCCATTCCCCTACCCCCCAATGTAGCCACCCGCTGTCAGGTCATAAACATTGCTTTCTTTGGTTTTTAATTGGATTTTATTATGCCAAGCCGAAAGTTAGCTGTCTTGATATATTTATGATTATTATGTTGCCGTGTCTCTGTTTTATTTTTCTGCTCTGCTCTTGTTGATGTTGTTGTTTTGTGTTTTTGTGTCTTTCATTTTTTGGGCGTGGCAGGGCTACCAAAACAAAAACAAAAGGAAACTATAATGGGGCAAGCCCCAAAACAATATATATAATGTTTTCACAAGTTATATTTGCCCATATTTGAAGATATTTTAAAGTACCTAACAAACTTACCCTTGTGAAGTGTTTGGGTAATAAATTTTAAAAAATTATTGACAAATATTTGGTATTAGTATAACTACATAATAAGTAAAATCGATTCTGATAAACGGATTTGAATATCATATCATTTCAAATTTCTGATTTATAAAGTAGATTTAATTTTTTTGCAGTTGCTGACTGCGTTCTACAGGGTATACATAGATACACATGTCTACTTAGAACTATTGTGTAGCCCTGATCTTTGGCGTCTTTATAAGTTTTGGCATTTTTGGTTAATTGCTTGGATGAGCAACTAATTTGATGGCAGTTCAAAAGAGCAACAGCGGCAAAACATATATTAAATTTATAAATGCCAACGCTGTTGGGATGGATAGAGAGGATGGGTGTGTGTGTGTGTGTGAGAGGGGATAAGGGGGATTGGATGCATGTATAACGGCACTTACGTTCAACTCCCCTCCATTTGGTTTTTGATCCCTACTCCACGGTAAGAAAGACACATAAAAACGTATCCCAAAGTGAAAGACATGCATATGTATTTAAATTTATGCGGTTTTTCGGGGGTGTCTGTGATGTTGCCTTTTGTGCAGTCAACAATTTTCATGCTTCAGCGATTGCCTCAAGAGGGACAAGCCAGTGGGAGCCAGTGAGTGAAAGGGAGAAAGGTTGTTTGTTGGGGTTCGGGGTGTAGGTGGGGCGGGGGCGGGAAGTCCGTATGGTATGGATATATAGCCAGGCGGCATAATTAGTTGAAACGGAAGCTAATTTATGTTTTGGCAGTTATGTTTAAATTAATGTTACAAAAATTAAATGCTCATAAATAAAACGAAATTTATGGTCGAGTCCCTGACAGAGACCCAGAGACCTTTCCTTAGTTCAACCCAAATGTGCGTGGGCGTAATGGCATGAAGACAGACAGAGACAGCAAGCGGGTAAGTTCGAGGGAGCTGGAAAACCATTGGAAATTTTCTTAATGTGTGTGAAGCAATTTGTTCGTTATGTTCTCTATATTCTTGCCGCCCGAAATGAACAAGACTCTCTCTCACACACACATAACAACATTCACTCAAAAACGAAATCTATATAAATTCCAACAACGTGTTTAGAGTCCATTAAACGGTCTCATGCCAAAGGCACTTAATGCTCACTGAAATTGTTCGAATCGTCAGTGGAGTAGTGTGAGATTAGGGATATAGTATTTATGGTTCTAGATGGCCGATGTGAAATGATATGGATATGAAATTGGAAAATCTTTTTCCTTTTCTTTTCTCTCACTGTTCATAAAAATAAATATTTAAGAAGTTCACACAATGTCTCTTCGTCACAATATCTAAAATTATGTCACACAAAAAATTATCATCAGGCGTTAAATTAGTTTCTAACAATTTTTTCTAATTTTACTTTTAATTGACTTTTTGATTTATACATATGTTAATGAGCAGAGATGAACAACTTTCTCCGCTAATTTTGTTTATGTTCATTTACTCACATATTCAGTTGTTTACTAACTTGTAACAATTATTCAGTTGGCCTTTCAAAGGCTACATTCACTCTTGTTCTTTTTAAGTTATTTACCACTTCATCTACCTGTCACTTGTCCTCAGTTGCTCCTTATAAGGGATTTACGATTCTTTTCGAGATCGACCATAAGCAAGTGAATGAACTTTGGAAATATAGAGAATACGTGAGTAAATGAACAAGTAGAGCAGTGAGTGCGATCAAACTACTTATTTGTCACTTAATCAGAGATTATTAGTTTCAGCATGTACAAAGAATCATTATTTAAAATGTATACCAAATAGTCTACTCATTATATACCGATCAAGTTAAAATATTCATTGAAAATTCTGATTGTTTTGAGACCTAAGCCTAAAGTATCTATAGAAACAATAGTTATCTAAAGTCATAAAAAAACGTATGTAAGTGATTCCGAACTATATCAATATTCTTTGAGAATCTCTTAGATTATATAGATATAATACAAAAATTTCTTCCAAATAGACAGTTTTAATTTCACAAAGAAAATCAATTCCTCGAAATAGCATTCTAGACTTAAAGGTATGATTGTGAAAAGGTCAACTTGCTTAATAGACTTGTTTGATAAGCATCTAAATTCCTGTATAGTTTCACAATGAGAATTATTTTTTCTGCCAGTAATGCGGACAATGAGTAAAGCAAACAAAAAGCCTTTCAAATTTTGCAACGCAATCTGTCAATTACTTTCAACAATTCTGCCAACTGTGTCCAACACACGCAATCACACACACACGCACTCAAACTGAAACTCAAATTCAAACTCAAACATGTAACAAATGAATGAAAAATGAATTTAATTGCCCTATGTTGAGTGTCAACATTTTTGAAATGGGTTCGCATTTGTAGCAGACAGAAAAGCTGAAATTGGAAGTTTCTTGTTGTTTGCCGTCCATTTTCTTTCATTTGGGGCCTGTTTTTTTCCTTTTTTTAAGTTTTTTTTTTTTTTTTTTTTTTGCAACATTTTTATGACAGTAACAAGAGTCGGAACTTTTGACCTCTGTGTTTGCCATTCTGACCCACATCATCATCATGCGTGTATGTTCTGTGTCGAATTCGAACTGAACTTTGGGGAGCTGTTGCTCTCGTTGTTCATACTCTCGTTCAGTTCAGTTTATTCTTGCCTTCGTTTTTGCGGTTTGTGTAAATGATTTGTAAGAATTTTCCACATTGTTTGTCCATAGCGATGGAGGCGATGGCGAAGGCAGTCAGTGGTCATGGCAGTGGTAGCGGTGGCGGCAGCGGCGGTTCCATCAAAAGGCAACTCCTCCGAGTCGAATGTCTGTTGCAGTCGAAACCGCAAAAGAGCAGCATAATGAAAAGTGTTTGGTCATTTATTGTTTAAATGTCTGACAGCATGTTGACAGCCAAATGCCAAAGTAAGTTGTCAGTGGCAGAGACGGCAAGTGAAAACGTTCAACGAAAACGAGACCCACATGGGCTGAATACCCATGACAGACAGAGACAGACTGAGTATGAGAATTAGTTGAAAATGGAATTTTGGTTTTTGGTTAAACAAAACTTTACCAAGTTGTTTCTTACAATTCACTTGCAGGCGACATATGCTTTGAAGTTTTGCATTTGATTGACTTGTGGTTTTTTTTGCAAAAGGGTAAACCAGATTTACACAAATGAAAACCATTCAACTAATTCACATGGAGAATTATATGCACTCAACACAAATGACACTCACATGCGTTAAACCAAAACTTTTTCTCACCACAAAACTATCATTTGCAAGGCATTCGACGACTTTGATATAAAAGAGTCTCCATTAAAAGCTACTGAGTATAGAGTAAGTTATTTGTTGAGGTTGTTTGTTGGTATGTATGTAGTAAAGGTTGACTATACTTATTCAAGGTTAAAGATTTTGGAAATCAAATTTCAGTATTTCATTCGTTACAAAATAATTCTTTAAATTTAATTATTTTATACTACAATTTATCGTCTGTTATCGTTTATTTGACATTATTTCAATGTTTATTTATTCACTAAAATTCAGTTCTGACCATAATAGAAAAATTAATAAAAAATTCTCAAAAGCTCGTAACTTTAAACCGCAAATTTGCCAAATTTCAGCCGATTCTTAAAAGTGATATCTTATTTTAGTGCTTTAAAATTAAATTTCGAACTGAATGTCAATTGATATAGTTATGAAGTGTTTTTTTTTTTTTTCAAACGAAACAAAAGTGATAATCAACATCTAATAAACATAAATGTTATGAAGCTCTAATATTTGCAATATTCTTTATTTTCAAGTTGTAATAACAATTTTTAATCTGCATCTAATTCAAAATCTTGGGAACTAAATTTATTGTAATTTTCGTAAAAAAACGTGATCATGTTTTTTTTGAAAAACTGATTGTTGAACATAATTTTTCAAAAATCCAACTTTTTAATACCAATATTAAATAGATAAAATAAATTAAGGTATAACTTTTTAAATTGGGTTAAAAACTAAGCTGGAAGAAATAGTTGATTAACCAAAAATATTTGTTTGAATAAAATTATATTTTTCAAATCGTTTTTGACCGATTGCCATTCTTGTTTTAACATTCACATTAGTAAATTATATTTCAATTTGCATTGGGACTTATATTTAGGTTTTTTTTTATTGCCCGCGCTGGCTTAATCCGGCACTGGATTTTTATTAAAACAAAAACCGTTTTAATAATAAAAACTAATGATTAATAAAAACCCAAATTTTTTTGTAATCACTTTTTTAGGGTAAGCAATAATTACATAATTTATTTGTATTAAAAAAAATTAAAAGAAACCTGAGAATATTTAAAAATGAATGTTCCCAGGATTTATTTTTCGAAAAGAATAAAATATTCTTTTCTTTCGAACATTTGAGTTTGATTGAAACACAGATCCAATTCCAGTTTAATAGCTCTTACATAAATCGATTCCACTTCTCCCTCATGTATGGAAGAATTAAATAATCTATAGACATTTCTTTGGACTTTATAGAACAAACGTGCTTGAATATTGTCTCCGCCATCAATAATAATAACCTCCATCTGCCAATAAAACATAAATAATGTGCTAACCATAGCTACAAACGGCAGCAGCAGCATCGGTGTCCGCATCGACCTCCATTCGATTCGATTCTCCAACATGGGCCAGTCAGTCTACCACGATTCCATAGAGAAGGAGTGGCAGGGGAGTGGGAACAAAAAAGAGATATAATATAATAAAACTGGAAAAATGGAAAAAACTTGCGACAAGCAATTCTCAACTGACAATTGTAAATTGTTTAAATAAAATTTATGAGTGCCCAAATGTGTCGCCATATAATTTCATGCACTTTAACATAAAATTTATCACAATTTGTGTCTGTATGTGTGTGTGTATGTATGACTGGTTTATATTTTTTTTCGCCTTTCTTTTATATTGTAGATATATGTATGTATGTATGTACATAAATATATTCTTGGGCTGCCATGGAAATAACTGTAATTGAAATTTATTGCACAATTTATTGCTCGGACACATAGAGAGTGAGCCAGAGAGAAGCAGATCATACGTAGTGTTTTTTTTTTTTTATTTTGCAGCAACATATTGAAATTTATGTCAATTTAAAAAGCAAAGTTGTCGTGTCAATCATAAAACTCAATTATCGCTCCAGCTTGGGCGTTTCAAGCGATTCACACACAACGCCACGAACAACTCAATTGAAAAATCGTTTTGAAAGCGCTTTTACGCGTGTCCGTCTTTTATCCATATATTATAGATGTACATGTGTTCATTAACCGGCACTCACAAATTTGAATACAACACACATTTGATTGCCGGCAATCAGACTGGCTTGATGATCATCATCAAAACATGCCACTTCTGTTTTGTCCGCTAATCGCATCTCAATCGAATTGACTACAAGCCGAAAGCTTTTTTTTTTGTTTTTTATTTTATCCCACCAGCTTTCAGGCACTTAAGTGCTTTGGACATCTTGTGAGTGGCATCTCGTTGATGTTGTTAGGTGGGTGCTGCTGGCCTCGGCAATTGCGCCTAGCCAAGTACCTTATAAATGCCCTGGAGCCAGGGCAAACGGTAGGTACAGAATGCGGCGAATGGCACTTCAAGATCAAAAGAAATGAATGCGGCCACTGGAGTCAATAGTACAAAATGTTGATGTCTTGGTCATTTCAACTAATCTCTATAGGCACTAGCTCAATCATAATAACCCCACATAAAGTGAGAAGCTGGTTACAAAAGAAATTTAATTTAATAGCCACTGGTATGAAAATTTCTAGAGAACTTGCCTGCAAGAGTTAGCTCAAAGTAATTCTACCAGAAATACATTTTTAAAGTGGCTTACATTTTTGTTTCTGCTTGTGATGCAGAAACCACGTTAGGCATTAGACGTCTGCATGAATGCATTCAAAACAAAGCCACATTGAGTACATTGAGTAGAATATGAGTGAGTGAAAAAGACAGAATGAGACGAATGTGTATAGTACTGTTTCGCTAGGGGAACATGTTGTGTTTCGTCTCGAAAAACAGAGTATAACGAAAGGAGAGCAAAATGAAATGAAAACTTCGAGAACATTCAAACTACTCAAGTAGTTCGCAGAATACTTTGTGTACTCACTTTCAGTTTTAATAACAAAATGTGTAGTTGTGACCGTCTATAAATTATTTCTCAAATATAAATTATATGTAATAAATATATAAATTAAATAATTCACAACAAAAAATACATTTCTATATTTTCTTTATTTTTTCCTCTTTCTTTTAACAGATAATACACACAGCAGAAAACAGCTGTCAATATTCGAATGTATTCAATATACAACATTTCATTACTTCTGCTGCTCACTCACTCACTTCGTTTCTTTTCGGGTATATTTTTCAGCAGTCGAGTGAAACACGACTTCAGTCACTCACTCATTCTCATTTCGTTTTGTACAAGTATTCACTCAATTCAATTTTGACTTTGTACATTTGAATGTGATTTTTTTGCCATTCATGCAGACGTCTATTAGGCATGAATCGATGAAAAAAATAATCGATTATTGATTAGAGAACCCAACATCAGTAACTAGATTCAAGTTTTTAGTACTGGTCATACTAATTTTGATTGAAAATACACATACCCCTCGATAGACATTACCAAACGCACATCTCTAAAATATTATCGGAAAAAAAATGTAGTCGCAATATCATAAGAATTTGTGTATAAATAGAGCTGAAGTCATTTAAATCCTCAGTCGTCCAATTGCTACGACATGGGAAACATTTAAAAAGTTTTCCCTATTTTCCTTAATTTTAATTTTCCTACCTTATTTTATTTTTTAAAGCGCATTAATTACTAACTGTGGTCATGGGCCTTTATTCGTTTCTCTTCTCTTTTTTTGGTAATTCAGAAGTCAATGAAAGTCGTCTAATTTACCTTTAAACGAGGCAAGGCTGGCTTATTTTCTCGTCTTAGCTCTTCTTCGTGGAGAGTGGCAGCATTCAATATTCTCCCGAATTTAAACGATTAATGAATCGGTTTTTTCCCATTTTGACATAAAGAAGTCCTGCCGTACTCCCAGTCCATCTAGCCATGAAAGTCGTCTAATTTCCTTTAAACGAGGCAAGGCTGGCTTTCCCTATTTTCCTTAATTTTAATTGTCCTACCTTATTTTATTTTTAAAGCGCTTTGATTACTAACTGTGGTCGTGGGCCTTTATTCGTTTCTCTTTTTTTTTTTTTGGTAATTCAGAAGTCAATGAAAGTCGTCTAATTTACCTTTAAACGAGGCAAGGCTGGCTTATTTTCTCGTCTTAGCTCTTCTTCGTGGATAGTGGGAGCATTCTGTTTTCTCCCGAATTTAAACGATTAATGAATCGGTTGTTTTCCCATTTTTACCTTTAAAAAGTCCTGCGTTACGCCCAGTCCATCTAGCCATGAAAGTCGTCTAATTTTTTTTAAACGAGGCAAGGCTGGCTTTTCCTATTTTCCTTAATTTTAATTTTCCTACCTTATTTTTTTTTTAAAGCGCATTAATTACTAACTGTGGTCGTGGGCCTTTATTCGTTTCCTTTTTTTTGGTAATTCAGAAGTCAATGAAAGTCGTCTAATTTACCTTTAAACGAGGCAAGGCTGGCTTATTTTCTCGTCTTAGCTCTTCTTCGTGGAGAGTGGCAGCATTCAATATTCTCCCGAATTTAAACGATTAATGAATCGGTTTTTTCCCATTTTGACATAAAGAAGTCCTGCCGTACTCCCAGTCCATCTAGCCATGAAAGTCGTCTAATTTCCTTTAAACGAGGCAAGGCTGGCTTTCCCTATTTTCCTTAATTTTAATTGTCCTACCTTATTTTATTTTTAAAGCGCTTTGATTACTAACTGTGGTCGTGGGCCTTTATTCGTTTCTCTTTTTTTTTTTTTTTGGTAATTCAGAAGTCAATGAAAGTCGTCTAATTTACCTTTAAACGAGGCAAGGCTGGCTTATTTTCTCGTCTTAGCTCTTCTTCGTGGATAGTGGGAGCATTCTGTTTTCTCCCGAATTTAAACGATTAATGAATCGGTTGTTTTCCCATTTTTACCTTTAAAAAGTCCTGCGTTACGCCCAGTCCATCTAGCCATGAAAGTCGTCTAATTTCCTTTAAACGAGGCAAGGCTGGCTTTTCCTATTTTCCTTAATTTTAATTTTCCTACCTTATTTTATTTTTATGGCGCTTTAATTACTAACTGTGGTCATGGGACATCATTCGTTTCTTTTTTTTTTTGTGGTAATTCAGAAGTCAATGAAAGTCTTCTAATTTACCTTTAAACAAGGCAAGGCTGGTTTATTTTCTCGTCTTAGCTCTTCTTCGTGGAGAGTGGCAGCATTCTGTTTTCTCCCGAATTTAAACGATTAATGAATCGGTTTTTTCCCATTTTTACCTTAAAAAAGTCCTGCGTTACGCCCAGTCCATCTAGCCATGAAAGTCGTCTAATTTCCTTTAAACGAGGCAAGGCTGGCTTTTCCTATTTTCCTTAATTTTAATTTTCCTACCTTATTTTATTTTTATGGCGCTTTAATTACTAACTGTGGTCATGGGACATCATTCGTTTCTCTTTTTTTTTTTGTGGTAATTCAGAAGTCAATGAAAGTCTTCTAATTTACCTTTAAACAAGGCAAGGCTGGTTTATTTTCTCGTCTTAGCTCTTCTTCGTGGAGAGTGGCAGCATTCTGTTTTCTCCCGAATTTAAACGATTAATGAATCGGTTTTTTCCCATTTTTACCTTTAAAAAGTCCTGCGTTACGCCCAGTCCATCTAGCCATGAAAGTCGTCTAATTTCCTTTAAACGAGGCAAGGCTGGCTTTCCCTATTTTCCTTAATTTTAATTGTCCTACCTTATTTTATTTTTTAAAGCGCTTTGATTACTAACTGTGGTCGTGGGCCTTTATTCGTTTCTCTTTTTTTTTTTTGGTAATTCAGAAGTCAATGAAAGTCGTCTAATTTACCTTTAAACGAGGCAAGGCTGGCTTATTTTCTCGTCTTAGCTCTTCTTCGTGGATAGTGGGAGCATTCTGTTTTCTCCCAAATTTAAACGATTAATGAATCGGTTGTTTTCCCATTTTTACCTTTAAAAAGTCCTGCGTTACGCCCAGTCCATCTAGCCATGAAAGTCGTCTAATTTCCTTTAAACGAGGCAAGGCTGGCTTTTCCTATTTTCCTTAATTTTAATTTTCCTACCTTATTTTATTTTTAAAGCGCTTTAATTACTAACTGTGGTCATGGGACATCATTCGTTTCTCTCTTTTTTTTTTGTGGTAATTCAGAAGTCAATGAAAGTCTTCTAATTTACCTTTAAACAAGGCAAGGCTGGTTTATTTTCTCGTCTTAGCTCTTCTTCGTGGAGAGTGGCAGCATTCTGTTTTCTCCCGAATTTAAATGATTAATGAATCGGTTTTTTCCCATTTTTACCTTAAAAAAGTCCTGCGTTACGCCCAGTCCATCTAGCCATGAAAGTCGTCTAATTTCCTTTAAACGAGGCAAGGCTGGCTTTTCCTATTTTCCTTAATTTTAATTTTCCTACCTTATTTTATTTTTAAAGCGCTTTAATTACTAACTGTGGTCATGGGACATCATTCGTTTCTCTTTTTTTTTTGTGGTAATTCAGAAGTCAATGAAAGTCGTCTGATTTACCTTTAAACAAGGCAAGGCTGGTTTATTTTCTCGTCTTAGCTCTTCTTCGTGGAGAGTGGCAGCATTCTGTTTTCTCCCGAATTTAAACGATTAATGAATCGGTTTTTTCCCATTTTGACATAAAGAAGTCCTGCCGTACTCCCAGTCCATCTAGCCATGAAAGTCGTCTAATTTCCTTTAAACGAGGCAAGGCTGGCTTTCCCTATTTTCCTTAATTTTAATTGTCCTACCTTATTTTATTTTTAAAGCGCTTTAACTACTAACTGTGGTTCATAGGCCATTGTGCGTTTCTTTTTTTTTTTTGTAATTCAGAAGTCAATGAAAGTCTTCTAATTTACCTTTAAACGAGGCAAGGCTGGCTTATTTTCTCGTCTTAGCTCTTCTTCGTGGAGAGTGGCAGCATTCTGTTTTCTTCCGAATTTCAACGATTAATGAATCGGTTTTTTCCCATTTTAACATAAAGAAGTCCTGCGTTACACCCAGTCCATCTAGGAATCTCGCTCGGACCCATCTTTTTCCCTACGTTCGTTTTCGAATGTGTAATAAACAAGAAAGATAATGTTATTAACATAAACTACATAGTCGGCACCTTTTATATAATAGCTATACAAGCTGCTGGAACCATTTTACAGCCGCCATTTTGAGTCTTAGACCCGCCATTCTTTATCTAACAGCTACACAAGCTCTTGGAACCATGGTACAGCCAACCCCCATTTTGAGTCATATTATCGCCATCCTTTGAAACGAAAAATTAGTAACGATATTGCTACAATAACAAGTGACTGTTCGTGACTTTACAGTTCGTATGCGAGCTATATGATATAGTGGTCCGATCCGGCTGAATCCGAGATATACAACCCCTGCAGTAAAATTTCTTCGCTTCAAAATTTCTGTCGCTCTAACGGTATAGGAGGAGTTTGCGTTGGTTCAGACGGACGGGCAGACGGACGAACATGGCTATTTGAACTCGTCTCGTCGTGCTGATCAAGAATATATATACTTTATAGTTATAATATAAAGGATATAAAAATTGCAGTAAAAACTAATTTCTAGCAAATAAGTTAATTTTATAGGTATTTGGAATTATGCGAGTTCATTTGTACCATTGATTAAATTTACATTACCTCATTAATTTTTCATTATAAATATATTTTGGAAGATTTGCCCACAATTACAAGAGCGAAATGGATGGAAAATCATCTTTTGTGTAGTGTATACAGTAGCTGTTTGTTTGACAGCTGCAAAAGTCTTGCCTCAATGCATAAGCCCCACTCACGCCAGTATAGCGCATATTCTGAAAACAAATCTCAATTAAAACTGTCACAGTCACTCAAAACAAACTGTCAACTTTATTATTAATTAAATGTCAGATTATAGTCGGGCATACACACAACCAACGAGCCAGCCAGCAAGCGAACAAGTCTGTGTAGTCAGTATAATAATGCCACTACACGATACGAGTCTTTGGCCAGTGGATAGAGTGAAGAGGGAATGGCGGGGGCTATTGGTGGCAATTCCATGTGCCGTCAAAGACATCGCACACTCCTTTGAAGCGAACGCCAACTCTGGTAGTGGTAGTAATTGTAGTAGTAGTATACGAATCTGAAGCCAAATCTAAATCTGTCAGTCACATATCTATATAAACATATGGCACACATGCACACACCTCACCTCAGTTTCAAGTCCAAAAACCATCATCATAATCTGCAGTTCAGTGAGCTGGAAATACTCTAGTGCTTCAGGGGGATTAAACGTAATCGCAATGGATTTTGAAAAATGATTAGTCAGTTCAAGTTGTTATTATTATTAGTACTGTTGCTTTTCTTTGATGGGGGAACTAAATCAAGATAAGGTAAGAGAGTGGGGGTACCAAAGTAAGAGAGTGGGGGTACCAAAGTAAATGAAACAGAAATGACATTTAATTGGGGTGTTTCGGGGGCACTTGAGATTTTCTATGAATCGCATAAATCTCAAATACATGCTTATACAAGCGAGCAACAAGTGGTGCTCGTTGAGAACGATTAAACACTTAGTAGTACGCGTGATCGACAACGTTTTGAATTCTATTTCTAGTTGAATGATTTGAGCAGTCAAAAGTCAAAATAAATTCTACTTAAAATGTATTTCAAAGATTTCTCATTAATTCTTATTATTTTGTTATTATCATTTGACGGCATGGAGAGTTTGTTTCTTGGTGCTAAGAATACGGCAGCTCTATCCGAGAACGAGGAAGATCAATTTCTGGCAGATCAATTGAAAAGGCACTTGGACAAGAAACTGTCCGATAATTATATAAATGGTGTGCTAAGTATACAAGGACGTATGCTTTTCAATACAATAGATCAGCCATCGCCGTTGAAGTTATATAATAATGCTCGATATGTGGATTTTTTATCGGACCGTCGTTCCCATTTGAAGAAATAACTATTACACTCCTATTTGAGTTCTGAACTGATGTAAATCCGACCGGAAATATATATTTTTTTATGCCAGATCAATTCGGTTGTTTCAAAGAAGTTATAAAAATGGTTTAAATACACTTTCTTCTACATAAAAATGAAATCAATTTTGACATGTGTAAAACTTTATAATAACGGAAGCCCCGACGCGGATTTGGATAGGAGTCTGCTGAATATATAGGAAGTGAATTGCCTATGAAACTGTTTTCAAAGTTTCTTATTCTATTCGCATAATTTAGTTTTCCTCATTACTTATACTCTTTTGCTTAAAAGTGAAAAAGTGACTACGTGTGCCCTTTACCCGGTTGAATGCTCGAACTCATTTTTTCCC
This sequence comes from Drosophila equinoxialis, assembly GCA_018150345.1. NCBI lineage: Eukaryota > Metazoa > Arthropoda > Insecta > Diptera > Drosophilidae > Drosophila > Drosophila equinoxialis. Next base: position 639,995 of record JAECWI010000703.1, read on the forward strand.
TCTGTCCATGGAGGAAATATTAATGTAACCAATGTCAATTTGTAATCAGGAACCTTTAAGAGAATTTTTTTGCTTCATTTGGATTCCCAACCATTGAAATCTGGTTATCGAATGCTGAACAATTGAAATTTCTTTCAGACATGTTTAATGTTTATTCAAAGTCCTGGGGTGCCTACATATACATAGATTAAGGATTTATACAAGCGCTGAATGTGTATTGCTTTCATTATCGGCTCATACATCGGCTCGTTTTTTGTGTTCTGAAAATACAGAGACTGATTTTGAAGCAGTTTTAATCACCTGACGTTCAAGTATGCCTGGTTTAAAAGCGGATTTGCTGAACCTTACATGTAGCTATAGGTTTACTTTATATTTAAATCGGCTCTTATCACCTTGGGTACTCCCCTCGTTTAAGGGAGTGGATAGAGTTCCAAATGAAACTATTTTTTAAACAAACTTACATTAATTTCAATCAAATTTTAATTGGAAACAAATCCATTCAATACAAAAATAAATTATTTTCTGTAAAATAGTCAGTCGTCTCGAACTAATGTAGCATTCCAACTGAAACTAATCCGCATTGGTAATGTTTGTCAAAACACAAGCACTCAAACGTAGCTTTATATATTTATTTCAATCCGACAAAAAGATCAATTTACCATTGAGTTTTGGTAGCTATAAACTCCTCGAATAACAACACCTTGTGTAACATTAATTTAACCAATTTAAAAGTCCGCTCCCTACCGAACCAAACTTCAGATAAATATAAAAAAAAAACAACACAAAAAACTCAGCGGCTACAAATCAATTTCAGCTTGACAACTTAACAGTCTAATCGAAAACAACAAAATGGTTGCCGACGCCAACGACTGCAATGACTACTACGACGACGACATTGGGGACCAACTCAATTGACCAGCTGTCCACATAAAGTCCAAATACACTCGCCACCCGTCCTGTGACCTGTCTCCTGTCCCTGATGTGTATGCCCATGGTGCGGCTAGGTCCAGAAATTGTCATATTGCAAGCGCACGCAGGCGCAGCGTAAATGTTAAAAATTATAGTTAAACTCATAAATTACAATCGTAGTCAGCCGTTGAAACCCGTTCGCCAATGCCGATGCCGATGCGGATGCCGAACAAGAAGAAATAAGGGGTCTCGGTGTTGGGGTCGGGGCTGAAGTTAGAGTTGGGGAGACCCTGACAGCTCTCTGGGTCTTTTAAGACAATTTAAAGGCGGTTCGTACTCAATAAACCAAATTCCGCACATAATTAATCGATGCTGAGAGCAGCCAAGCCGGCTGCTGTTGCCTGGGCTGAGTTTGGATTTTCATACTTTTTTTTTTTTTTAACTTATTTTTATAAGTATTTTTTAAACAATATTTTGACTTTGAATGTGGGCTGTGTGTGAGGGAATGAGTGAGTGAGTTAAGTTGAATTTTTGGTGTGTGCGAGAGGCGAAACTTTTTAATAGTCGCGCCATAATCGTAAATCTTTTGTGTCCGACGCAGTGCAACGAACGACATGGGTCGGTCGGCGCAGTTATAAAGCAGTTGGTCTCAGGTCCTCCTGTTGAGCGAGTAAGAGCGGGCCCAGAGATGCAGGGGGAGGATATACAACCGTGTGGATGAATGGCAGTGGACTTTTCGTACAAAACAAATCGAGCCAATGTTCACAACTTTATTTATCGCTTGAGAACATTGCAGAAAGGAATCGTGTGGGAGGAAGGTGGAGCGGCAGGCGTTTAGGTGGTCGAAATTGAACACGGGGATGTTACGTATGCTTGCAGATATGTTCATATGTATGTGTGTGTGTGTGTGAAAAGCTTTTAAGAATATTGGCTAGGGGAAAATATCAATTAGATTAATGTTTCATAAGAACTAGTTCTTTTCTACATTAATTTCTTCATCCACTTTCACGACAGCATAACAACTATTTAGAGTGACCAAATAATAAGAAACTAGTTTCAGCAAAATTTTCTTAAATTCCACACTATTCTCCAGTTGCAGATTTAAAATCACTCCTCTCTGTATAAGAACTAGTTCTTCGGGTTTGGAAATTGGGACTATAAAATAACTAACTTTCGTCAGTCTAAACAAATCTTATCAACTGTATACGAACTAAGAACTAAATTCTTCTGACTACATAATTAATAGTAAATAAGTGCTTGCAAACTTGGAGACTTACTTTGGTTAGATATCAGACCTTGGCATTGGATTGACATTTTTGCAATTCACTCACCTATTATGGAACTAGTTCTTCTACAAATGCCTTTATTTGGTCTCATTGTGGTTTTTCTTTTGTACTAAAGTTCTCTGCACTGGCAATTTACTTACTCTTCACTTTATAGAGTAAGGATCATGATCGAGTAACTAGTTGAACAACAAACTAAGCCATAAAATTCGAAAACCTCTTGTGTGCTCGCGCATTCGCATTATTCAAATGCTTCAACAAAAGCAGCATACGAGAGAGAGAACACTAGAGAGGACAGCAGCAACAACAACAGACAACTTGCTGGAGAACTGTCAGTTGAAGCTGACATACAAACTGACAGTTTGAAATTGAGGTTTTCTCCATGCTGACAGCGTAACACGTCAACTTAAGAAGGCATGAGCCCGAAGTGCCCTGTCTAGATACAAATAGACAGGCCCCAAAGAGGCAATGCAAAAGGATAGAAAGAAAAAAATTAAAAGAAAGAGCGAAACAGCTAGTTGGTAAGGTGACTAAGAGAGAGAGATAGATAAATAGATAGCGAGCATCATCATCATCATCATCAACAGCAGTCGCAGTCGCAGCCGCAGACAGGAGGCAATTTGACAGCTTAAACACACGAGCATGTCAAAATGATATGATCGCTAAGTGAGCGCACAAAACCTAGATGAATACGAATGAAAAGAGAATTATATTATGCCATAATCAAAAGGTACTTCCTTTCACCTTACCCCAACCAATCCCCCCCACCGCAGACCCTCTCTATCTTTTTCTCGTGGCACTGACTCAAGTATTGCATCTTCTTTCCGCTTATGCACAGACAAAACTTTTGCCTGTCAGCGCGCACTTCGAAGTGGAGCTGGTCCGGTCTCAAGTCTGGGGTTTGGGGTACGAGGTTTAGGTCTTGGGGTCTCGGTCTTCGTTTACATACATACATACATCTCTGGGCCTTGGGTAACTTATCTCTTGGGCGTGTGTGTTGGTGTGTATGTTCAGCATGCGTGTTGCTTTTCATGTTTACATTAATAAAAGTCAAAGGTTCTTGAAACTGACATATTGTAATTTATGTTTAGTGACAGCTTTATATCGGCGAAAATGAAATTTTAATCACTTGTTATTTAGCATAAATGAGTTGCTTCATTTGAATGACTTGCATATGAAGGTAAGACGAATCGTTGTGAAAGATTAAAGGAGTTGCTACACATTTGAATGGGAAAATGAGAGGCTGTTGTGAGAATTTAGCAATTAACAACTTATTTTTGAACTGTATTGAACTTTTTGTAATTGATTTTCTCTCATAAGACAGTTTAATTTGTCTACAGTTAGAACATATCTGACTGACTGAACTCTATTCCATTTCAAAACATTCAGCAGATAATGGTTTTGAGTTTCACCAATAATTGAATTTGTGCACTAGTTTATTTCCCCCTTTCATGCCATTTGCGACCTTTCAATTTCTGGTCTATATAGTACATACGAACATTTTCGCTGACTTTTATATAAATTGAAAACGCTGGTTTTTTCATATTTTTTTTTTTTACTCAAATGCCACTTAGAATGGGGGCCCCTTGTCAGTTTTATGTCAAAATAAATGAAGTTAAATGACAGTTTAATCAAGGCGTCAAGCCAATGTCAGAGCATCATCATCATTATCTGTTAGTCAACGTCCATGTTTGTGAGTGAGTGAGTGAAACTATTGTAAAGTTCTTCCCCTCTCCATAACCATACCCTTCTGTGCTCCATCGCATGACGGTGAGTGCGAGTGACTCGTGTAATACATATCTGGCGTGTACATACAATATTTTTCTGGTGGCATGTCATTGTCAGGCATTTTCGCAAAAGAGTCTCGTAAGTGCATTTGCATTTTGCGCGTTGCAAAGTTGCAAATGTTTCTGACACTTGACAGCCAACGCACTGACAGCTATAAAAATGCAACGATAAACGATGTACATACATACAAATGTACATATGTACATGTATGTACATAGATGGCATGGGGGCACGCACAGTGGTTTGAACTCATAATTTGCATATGTTAAGGCAAAAGTGTGGCTGCATATTGTGAAGAGGGAAATGCCAATTAAACCAAATTACAATTATGCAATTTAAATTGATTCTTCATCTTTTAATTTAGATAGCCAAGCTCATTGATAGAGTATAATGAATTTAAAATCCTGGGTTCAAATAGTGTGGTTGTATTGTAGACTTATAAATACGGCTTTCTTACTTCTGTAATTTCTGTTGTGTTTCGTGCAAAGAAAATAATCCATTAATAACTTTAATTAAAAACGCGCAAAAACGATTTTATTGCATATTTAATTACTCAAAGAACTGAAAGCGCTTTTGTTCATTGCGAAAAAAGTGTGCCTGCATATTCCGTCAGAAAAAATACCGAAATAATTCAACTTGTGTTTTTTCATATACATATGTAGATGGGTTAATGATTAATGGGTTGCCCCTTAATGTGACTGATGTGTTTTCTGTCGTGTTGTGGTTATTTAAAAATAGAAAACCAAATAAATCTCTCTCTTTGGCTCTCTACCTTTTGGCCCGGCCCGATTTGCCGCTTTGTCTCCCTCTGTGCATGAATCTTGTATGTGTGCCTTGGGTATCGTTATGCCCCGTCATCGGGGCCGCAGTTTGAAGTTGTTGTTTACAAATGAATTTAATTGATCAATCAAAGCGAGTGAAGATCAAAAAAACAAGATCAAAGGCAATGCGGAGCCAAAACAGACAAATGCCATACAAGCAGCGACAAGACGAACATGCAACAATCAGCGGGAAACGTAGACGGACATGGACATGAACATGGATATGGATATGGGGACTGGGAATGAGAGCGAAGAGGAGGGGATAACGACGGTACCGCATTAGACATGATGTTCTTCAATCTTTCACTCACACACTTATTCACCCGCTCGCTCGTTTACTCACTCACACACTCATTGACTCTGGCAGTCATTCAGCCAGTCAGTCAGTTAGTCAGTCATGTCCATTCGCTCGCGCCTTTTTGGCCTCCACTTGAAACTTGGAAGAATCATTGCATTGACTTGCATTGCATTCGATGTTGTTGTTGTTGCTGCTGTTGCTGGCGCTGTTTTGATTGGTATCACTCAATGAACTTTGATTGTTGTAAATGTAATTAATCAATAATACAAACATTTACACAACTGAAAAGACAGAGAGCGATAGCGTGAAAGAGTGAGTGGAGAAGGGATAGAGTGGTAAATCAGCATCTTAATCAACTTTAATTGTGTGGAAATTAAATTGAATGGGTTGGGGGAGAATCGTTGTGACATTGTTCCTAATGGAGTTTCAGTTGTTTAATTATGAATTGAAATTTGTGTTCCATTCTAATTACATAATCACAAACCTACCCATAAACATTAACGAAAGGACATAACTCTTTCAATATATTTAACTTGTACATTACATAAATTTAAACGACAAAATCGTATGCATATTTTCATAAATATTAACAGCAACAACAATTGAAATTTGCAACTGCAACTGGAACTGCAGCTAAACATCCGGCGGAGGTCACAAAAATACAAAAATCTCATAAATAACAGGCAGCTGCCGTTTATACAGGCGAAAAATGAGCATACCAACAATAATAAAAACTCTATTTGATTCTATTCCGACATGGACTTTAGGCATACCCTTGATATTTTAAATCAAAATTTGCTAATAAAAGTTTGTAGCTTAGCTGAGGAAGAATCTTATAATAATTTAATAAGAGTGTTAAGCCAACATAAACTAAAAGAAGGTCAGTCAAAATAACTAACTATCTGTTCGAATTGGATACAATTTATTTCTCTGAAAAACAAATAAGGTATTTGCATAAAGAATGAGGTTTATTTAGGTAATTGCAATTTTTAATGATCCAATGGAATTATCATAGTCGCTCTATCTTTCTCACTCTCTCTTTCGCTCTTTTTTTTGACAAAACTAATATTACACTATATCTTTAGCAGTTGGCTCGAAAATGGCTCGTACTTTCATATAACTGATAAGTTTTTCTACCTGCCAAACATACCCCAACTTTTCTATTCGTACTAGGTATCAAAAAAACGAAAATTGTAAAAATTATTACAAATATTACTTATTGTGTTGGCGAGGGCAAAAATCTGTTGTTATAAATTTGTAAATATTTTATAAATGGGACATAAATTAACACAATGGCCAAAGGCATAAACTATACCATTGGCATTTATAAAATCATGGGACGGATTACGATAAATGAAGAATATGGGGCGAGGGTCAAATGGGAGAGTGTAATATAGAAGTTTCCCACATTAGGGGAACTCGAAAAATTAATGATATATCTGTATCTGGAATGCAGCAAACATTTACTGATGTATTAATAAAAGTTTTAAAATGCAATCAACTTGAACTTGTTCAAGTAGGGTTCAAAAATTTGTAACACAATTGGAATTGTTGAGAATTATATCAATATATTTGACGATTTTCTACGTTCTCAATACTAGTTTATGTAATTTGAAAATTTAAGTAAATTGATCCAGTGTTGCTCCTTGATTAAATATGTATATACATATCTGGTTTCTAAGTGCCACTGTTTGAACTGTTTTAGACCTGCCTCAAAGTCCAGCCCTGACAGTATCATGGCAATACAACAAATGTTGCCGTGATTTGTTGCACGATAATTGCAGCACTTTACACCAGAGTCAACTAGAGTTTGACATTTTTCGCTCGCTTTATCTAAATACACTAAATAAAACCACACATACACACAAGCATTTGCACATGCATAGTGTCATTTATTTTGAATTTATCGGTTGTATAGAAAGAAGGGGCAAAAAAATACATTGGAGAACATAAATATTTTAATATGATTTACAAGCGGATGCAGTCAGAGCTTAGCGTCGAGAGTATCCATTATGCGATACACATATATAATCTATGTATTCAAATATATATATATGTACGATTATAAATGTATTTTCCACAAAAACAGGATGTTTTTGATAGTGTTCACACACACACACACACCCATACAGATATATACGGTTTTTGGCTTAGAGTCAAAACGAGGGAATTGCACATAAATTATGCCCGGTTATGAGATAGATTTTATTTATTGAAAAGATTTTAAAATTTTTACTTAATTTATTAGTCGAAATCCTAATTAAATGCATTTAATGGTTCAACATATTTTCATTTACAATAATGCATAAAATCAATAAAATTTAATAAAAAATATAAATAATGATGTTGGCATTGCCAAAATAATATATCTTATTTAAAAATGAAGCTATTAATTAATGTAATTTTATTTCTATAAGCTTTAAAGTCTAAATAAAGAATTAGGAAATAATTTCATGTGCTCTTCACTCAACTTATTGAAGATGGATTTAACAGAAACCACCGTGATGAGTCTCATTTGAGACCTCTTGTTGTTTAAGGAATGATTTCTTTTAAAGTGATTAAAACAAGACTAAAAATTGACTTTTCTCTGTGCTAAAAATCTGATTTATATAAAATATAATAACAATCCGCTAGTGATTTTAATTTGAAGGTAATAAGCAACTCATCAAGGGAAGTGGTGACCAGGATACTATTTTCGCCCGATATGCCTATATCCATCCATAGATCAGAAAATGTGGTCTTTGATCTTTTTAATTAGAAAGAGCATTCGAGCATTCATATAAGTTCAGAAATTTGTTAAAATGATGGAACCCATAAAATATATAAAATGTTAATATAAATTTACATTCATCTAATTATTTGAAAAAATACTCTTTAATACAATAAAAAATCAACTTACATAATATTATGTAGTATATTAATAATTGTCGACAATTGGTAATTGAAAAATGTTTATGTAGTACTTTACTTATCGTGTTAAAAGAACTATTAAATTAATCAGTCAATTTTTTGACTTTTTCTAATCTGCTTGGAAAAATACCTTTAAATATTGACTCTTACATTTAATGTTATCAGAAAATGAAGTAATACTTTTGTTATCTTTCATTCTTTGGAGAAAGTACTTACTTCAGTTGTAAATATTACAAGTACGTACCAGTGGGGCTTTTCCTGTTCCGCCCTTTAAAGTTTCCACCTAAGACTACTGAAAACATTTTCACGACTCGACTGAGAATGATAAGAAAATTACTGGTTACACTTATTAGACAGCAACATGTCAGAGATAGCGTTAAAAAAAGAAAAGGAAAAAAAAGAAACACACTCACTCAGAAAACGAATACCGGCAAACAAAAGGCGTGCCAAGAAGCACTTCCCTTTAGACCTGTTCGAAGTAAAGGGAAAAAAAATCTCAAAGTGTAATAAATTTTAAACAATGCGGAAAATTTACGGTGATTTTCGCTGACATGCCCACTTCTGTGCTTTTTTCGGGCAGACAAGCAAATGAGGCGGAGATGGAGAAGGAGATGGTAGGTGGAACTGGCAACGAGGGTTTTTGGGGGCTCTCCCCTCAAGTGCTTTTGGTAGGTAGGTAGCATGTCTTGAGAGTTGCGTCGTGTCGGTATATCAAAGCGTTACGAAATTCCCCCCTGACTCCAAAGACGACGTCACAAACTGTTGAAAGCGCAAAGTGAAAGATATATGACTTCAAGTAGGTGTAATCGCACACACTCTCACACATACACACACACACACATGGGAAGCTTTAAAAATTGCACTAAGTGTTTTTCAAGGAAAGCTTGTGTGTGTGTGTGTGTGTGTGTAGGTTCCTTTACCTCTCTATGCATAAATTCTTGGGAGCAGTTTGTTAGTCAAAAGGGTTCGGGTTCGGGGTTGGGTTCAGATTCGAGTTCGAGTTGGCTCTGTTTTTGCCATTATTTTTCTAGGTCTCTTTTATATTATTTTTGGTCTCTTCCTCTTTCGTTTCACCCCGGTTCTTTTGTGTGCAAAAGTATGCGTGAAATACGATTTATTGTTTTCGTTAAAAAGATTTATTATGCCTGAGAGTTACTACCTTTACCTATACTGCCGGCGAGTGGTTGAACTTTATTTGAAAAGTTTTGCCATAGAAAGATTCATACACACATTTTGGTCTGTTCCTTTCGGGATGGGGAGACAAACAACACAGTTTTAAGCACTTGACGATGACTTTTTTTATCGGAAAATTTTCAACGATATAACGATTGTAATACAAAATGCAATTGACTGTTTAGAAAATTACTACAAATCACTTAAACTTCACAACATCAATTACAATTTTCCGCATTTCACATTCTCCATCTCTTTTGGCATTTTTCTCTCCCACTACTTATATCTTCACTATCAACTTATTCGCCTTGAGCCACGCCTTTACAATTGTAACCCCAATGTATCTATCAGTTGACCCCCAAAGACATCGCGAACTTATGGCGAGTGTGGGGGGTTATGTTTTGGGGGTCTTCTTGGACACAAAATTGCAAGCTCTAGACATTTATACACTTTGCCACACCTCCCAAAAAAGATTCCAATCCCCCTTTAACACCCTTCCCCCTATCTATCTTCAATACGCTGGTCACCATGCTGTTGGCTGTGGTCCTCCTTCTCTCCTTTTTCTCTCAACCGTTGTGTCTCTCAGCTGGCGCTCAGCCGCACAGACGTCAGAGCATATTATTGTAAATTGAACTCAATTACCAGTGACAGCAGACAAATTGAAGTGGAAATTGAGATCTTCTTTTCTTGTGTTTTTTTTTTTTTTTTTTGTTCGCATCTTTTTCGTATTTTTTTGGGGGCTGGGGCAGAAGTGGGAGAGAACTCAGAGATTGCAGCGAGACGAGAAAAACTAAATAAAAATGAGAAATATACGTTTTGCAGGGACCTCACCAAAAGCACTTACATACAAAAATAAAACAAAAAAAATTCCACAAATTCAGCATTAACTGAATACTCTTTCCATTCAGTTATATTTTTAATTTCTGAATTTATTTTTTTAACTTTTTCTTTTTTCCTATAATTGTACCTATTCGAAAACACATTTGGAAATATTTAAAAGAACTGATATAGTTTTTTTTGAAGTCAACTTGGTTTAAGTCGAAAATCTTTTTAAGATCTTTGTAAAGTTTTGAAATAGATACAAAATTATTTGTTTATTTATTTCAATCTTTAAAAAATAAGTCTCAATGTACTATTTAAATTATATAAAAACCTCTCTTAATAGAATTTCGTTTAATGACAAGTAACTTCTTGGGCATTTAAGAATTTTGATAAACACATAAATTAAAATAAAATATAAATATATAATATAGTATATAACTCTTTAACAAATATTAACCATATAAAAAGTTTGGACCTAAAATATAGTAAACAATGTCAAAGGTCAAAGGTTTTACTTTCTTAACTTGTTCCTATTTTTGATTAGGTAGTACAATTGAAATTTGGATTTATTGGCAAAAATATTCGACATTTGATAAAGACATCTAAAGCGATTTTTTTAGTCAAATCTTTTTGAAGAGTATCTCGGCAGAATAATAACACAAAAAACAAAAAAAAAAAAATACCAACCAACTAATTCACTTAAAAACACTTTGGTTTTGATGGGCCTTAAGAATATTCGCCCTCGATCCCCTCTTCACCCTCTCCACTACAACACGCCTGTGAATTCTTTGTATATGTGTGTGTGTGTGTTTGGCAGTCTGTGAAATGTCATTTGTCAAATGCACTTTGTGTCACTGTCTGTCGCAGTTCTCATCATGATTTCTTCCCCTGTAAGTGTCACAGACATGCGGGCGAATTTGTCAAAAGAACCAGAGTGGGTTGGAAAGAGAGGAAGAAAAAAACGTGCTACATGTAGAACAGAGGTAAATGAAAATGAAGGTTTTTTTAATTTTTGGTTCGAGGCTAATTTATGAGTCAATTAGTCTGACTGGCCTGACCATGCATTAATATTACTTCTACAAAAGATCTTGAAGAAATATCTGCCATCCAAGCAAGGTATTCCATACGTGTGCGAATACTGTGCGAATAATGAATGCAACAATTCTTGCAAACTAATCTTCCATTTGGCTTTTATTGTGTCTTTGGTTTATGACTCGTCGAATTTGGCACATGTTCACTTGATGCGAGCTCCATAAACTCGAAAAGAAAACATATATCTACACAGAATCTTACTTATATGTTTGTATATTTGTACCTAGATGTTGTAAATACATATACAATAATTGCAGTGTGAAATTTTCTTTTTTATGCAACTTTGTTGTGGGCAATGAATGCTTCGTTGAGAATTAAGTGCCATGTACTGAGTGTGCCATTAGCTAGAGATTAAAATGGGGTTAATGTGAGGGGCGCGTGTGAAAAATGAAAAACAAGCAACCAAAAACTATACCAAATTGAAGGAAATCGAGAAAATGTAAATGGCAAATTTAACTATTTTCAATCCTTTTTATGAATTTAAGTCCATTTTATAGCATTTCCTATTAAGTAAATCGATGCTCACGTTGATTGGCAAGTGTTGTTTTGTCGTCACAAACAACAGAGATGAGGCTAAAAAATGTGCAACACTAAAAATATCTGCACAATTTTTGTGTCTTGCTACATGTAATCATTGCACAACAACAAATGGAGAACCCATTTTGCTATTTTGGTCATATAACACGCCCGCACAACAGCAACAGCAAACGACACGAGCAACAGCAACAGAAGCAACTGCAGCAACAACAAGCAAACAAATCGAAGCAATTTACGAAAATGTAGAAAATGTCATTGGGCTGTCAGAATGCATGGTTGTTGTTGACATGTGCCGTACTCTTTCTCCATCTCACTATCTGTCTCTCCCTTTCTCTCTCTTTCTCTCTGTGTGTCTCTTTTTCTGCTTGTGTGTTGCAACAGCAAAAATTCCAAAAAGAACTTACAGGCAACATATAACAAATTGCACAGCAGCAGCAACATGACTCTGTCTCTGACAGTGAAAGCATTGTTGCCTGACAGCTCCAAAAGGGAAATGTAAGAGTGAAAGAGAGCGCGCGAGAGAGAGAGAGAGAGAGAGAGAGGCGGAGAATGAGATAGTAGATAGTGCCAGAGAGTAACGTAATGCTTGGGTGCTGCTGTTGTTGGCCTTAAAATTAATGGCCAGTGGCAAGTGGCAGCTGAGCTGAAATGCAACATGCAACATGGAACAAACTTGCATATATGTTACTTGAAAATTTTGCCCATTTTGGTGACGCTTGGCAACTCTGTTACAATTGCAGTGTGTGACATGTCCTGCTAGCTATCGCTCTCTCTCTCTCTCTTTCTCTCTCTCTCTCTCTCTCTCTCTCTTCTCTCTCTCTCTCTCTCTCTCTCTCTCTCTCTCTCTTTCTGTCCTTCTAACATATCGTGTATATATGCCATCTGTCTTTCTAATATATCTTTTCGTTTGACATTTCTAGCAAACTTATGCAACTGGCTCTCTTGTGCCAAGGACTTTCTTGTGAGTTGTTGCGCCACCTATCGACATCAATTGTTTGCCTTTTGCATGTCCTCATCTTGCATACCAGTGTCAGTCAGTCATCAAACATGTGTAGCTTATGGCATGTAGTTTATCAACTTGGTGCCTGTCATAAATAGTTTGTAATGCCATTTGCATTTTCCGTAAGCTTAACGCAAAAGACGATGTTCCTTTAATGGATTCTCATAACAAATAGAAGCTACAGACGTTAGAAGATGGCGAAAAGTTATTGGTTATAGTAAATAATAGTTTACAACAAAACAGCCAATGTAAACAAATTAGTTAAATATTAAAACCCATGCGATTCTTAACTAATATATAGTCCCATATGCTAACTATCTACTTTATATTCATAAGATTGTATATAAGATGCTCAAAAAAAAAAAGAAGTGGTAAAGTAGTTATATGGTGGATGTGAACTACTTTCTCATTGCTCATTGTTCCAACATTTTTATATACCAATCAGAAATAGAGAAAAACCTTATAAAATCATAAAAATTTGTATACCCTTTCATAAAGCATAGAACATGACCAAAATTGTTAAATTTTTGTTATTAGAAAATTAAAACAAGTTTAATTATAAAAATGATATGTTATTCAGTTTAATCAAAATCCAGAATTTCTAACACAGACTCAAAAGGGATGTAAAGTTTGCAGAGAAGGACAAGGTCCTGTCAGGGCATCTAATCTTCGGCAAGACAAATTAAACTTTCAGTTGTTAGATTTCAAATTTCAAAGGAAACCCATATTTCTTTCAGGGTCTGGGACAATTTTACCATGGCAATTGTCAACATTTCACTGTTGTCGCATTTAAATTTTTGTTTTTGCTTTTTTTCTGGTTGTGAGTTTTTTATTTTATTTTTTTTTTTTTTTTGAGTGGCTCTTAACATTTTAACTGACAATGAGTTGGCAGCGTCAGCGTCATCAGCTGGTAGCATGCTGTGCGACACTGCTGGCAGCCAAGTGACAGATAGACAATCCCAGGCAATGGGCTGACAGGAAACGCCAGAGACAATGGAAAAGAAGACAGAGACATAGAGCAAGGAAGATGGGAGACCGAGAATGGAGTAAGACGAGTAGCAAAGGTCCAAAAGTTTCTACGTTCCTGCCGCATCCTTCATCAGAGTTTTTCTTCAATTTTATTTCTTACTCGGTTCTTACTCCGCTCAACTCGACGCGACGGTTCGTTTTCGGCTTGATCGTAATTGTGAGTGACAACGGCTTGATGCCTGATTATGATAAATGAATTGTTAAATTGAATTAGGTGTTGCCGCGCTGCCTGCCTGCCTCACTGGCTGTCACTCAAACAGCATCGTCATATTTCTCTGGCCCCCCCCTCGTTCACAAGAACGCGCCAAAATTTTTCCCTTTTTGTTTTTCTCCTCGCGTCCTGCCTGCCGTTCTCTGCCGCTGTCTGCCACTTTACAATTAAATTGCATGAAATTTGATATTTTTCAGCGGTTGTCAGCGACCCAAAGGGTTCTGGGATTGAGATTGTTGAATGGGTTTAGCCTCTTTCTCTCATTTTCTCTCTGGGGTTGGAGATTGGTCTCTTTGATGAGCATCCTGTCTGGTTGTCTGTCTGCCTTTTTACTGAATGCCTGCTTGAGTTTTTGGGGACAATTGTTTCGCCCGTCGCAATGTGGAAAATTAGCTCAAGTTACCTTAATTAGAGGCTGAGAAGTTTGTTGTTTGTTATTTGTCACTGAATAGTTGAGATCCGGTTGCTAATAGGCTCTTAGATGGGATTTCGCCCTAGAATATACAAAAGTTAATAGACGCCTGTCAAAATGCTCCAATTTCAATTGAGTTAATTCAATTTTTTGCTGTTTTTCATTTGTCGCTAATGTAATTTGGTATTTAAATTTTATGTACATAAAAATGAGTCTGCGTAAATATTAATAACATTATTCGGGTAAATTTTTTTTGGTTGGTAATATTTAACATTTTTATACTCTGAATTAGACTTAAACTAGGAAAGTATTTCTTTATATATCTTTACTTAATAAACTCACATTTAAATCCCCTTTAAAATAATGTAAGGTAGTTTGCCTAAGTTAAATAAAAGTAATCCTATGTTAAAATAAAAATGGTTTTGGTATTTTGCTTTTCAACTATATATCCAATATTAAAAACACTACATTAGATATAGAATTATTTAATAAATTCGTTGTGAAAGCTGTCTGAAGATAAGCCAACACAAATAAAATTAATAGTAAAAATAAAGAAATCAGCTATCGATTGTGTTTACAGTTTTGTTCTTTAGTTAATTTAGTCTTTATTTCCAAAATACGATGGCTATCACCTGTCGTCACTCTAAAAGAGATAATTAGTTAGTCAAAATAAAAATTATTATAAAATAAAAGTCAAGTGCCGTCATAGATTTCGATCAACTATATATGGGATTTAGATTTATTTATGTAGGTTTTATTGTAAGTGAAATATTCCTTCCATCTTTAAGATGTTTATTAATTCAGATTTGGACCAAATTCTTTATGGTTTTCACATAATTCTTAGTTAATCTCCACTTTAATCTACAAACCTTAAAAAATTCACTACTTTAAAAAATGACATCTGGTCCTTTTAAAGGTTTTAGCTGAAAACCTCAAAACAGATTGTTTTTTTTTTTTTCCTCCTTTTGTCAGGACTTTGCCATGCCTCTTTTGTTGCCACAAAAATGTACAAAATGTGATTCATCTCGAACATATTTAAAGCTCCATGCAAGTCTTTAAAATTCCTAACGCACACTGAGTTTTTTCGCTTCCTAATTTTCATTTGGTTCTTTTTTTGTTCTTTTTTTTCCCTGTACCCTCAAGTTGGTGGAAACTACCCCATGCGAATTTCCTGCTGACTTTGCATTTTATTATTTGATGGCAGTCTGCTGTTGCTTGGCCCACCTCTCCTCGCCCTCTGCACATCGTTGGCTGTTGCACGGGAATTCTGGGTAACATTTTTCTTGCCGATTCGCTCGTTTTAGTAAACGACTTTTGCCTGCTTATGGTCGACTTCCTGACCATTTTCATGCCATGCATCGTTTAGATAAGAGAACTTCGTCTAACCACGTTTTGCATATGCAAGCAATATTCATAATTTCAATTTCGAAAAAAAATATATATATACATATGTATGTATTTGAAAATATTTTCGAAAGTTCTTGCAAAACAATTTCGTGTGATGATGATATGAAATTTAATATGACGAGAAATTCAATGCCATAATTTGACTTTCAAGTGGCTGGAAAATAAAAACGAAACAACAAAGAGATAAAATGTCAATGGGTCTGGTTGGTCGGTCGGTCGGCTCTCATTTCCTCCTTGCCGAACCGACGACGAGTTGATCCTCATTAGTGGTCACATGTCAGAGTGACGCGCATTTGCTGTATAATTTTGTCATTCATCATTTTTCGCTCAGGCCAAAAGGACTCGTATTTCACACTTGCCTTTCGCTCGGTTTCCTCTTTCTCGTGACATGTGACAACAATGTGGAACCGTTGTCATTGTTGTAGCTGCTGCCTCTTCCGTTGCTGTTGCTGTTGCTGCTGGTAGCCATTGGTTGACATATTTTTCCAGCAAGAGAGAGTTAGGTGTGATTTTCAACAAGTTTCGGTTTCAGTTTTCTGTATGGTTTTTTTAATTTGTGTTTATTTTTTTTTTTGTGGTTTGAAATTTTTTTCTTGTGTAATATCTGTCCATCATTCGATAGGAGTCAGTGAGTGATGAGAGAATGGCATGACATTAATTTGGAATATGAGAATTCAATTTCCATTTTATTTTAGTTCCATCACTCGGCACTCATTTAGTTTTGTGACACTTTCGCTTCCCTTCATATTAAATGTGCCCCACTGTGCTGAGGCGCCCATCGTCCGATGTCCGCGATCCGCAATCCAAGATCCACATACTGTGAGAGAGGCAAAACAAAAAAAAAGAGGAAAAAACGTACCGGCTGCTGCTGCGGTGTGCGTTGGTTGATTGTGAGTGCCTAAGTAGTAGTTGTCATTTGAGTGACTTTAATGGTCTGTTGAGACATAATCGCTGCCATTTTAAATGGAATTTTATTGCCACTTCACGAAATTTTTATTGCTGAGCCCCACAGTCCCCAACCTCAGACCCTGGCCACGGTGTGTATATGGTGTTGATGTTGTTGGTGTTGTTGTTGGCCGCGACTTAACTTTAGTTTAGTTCATTTTCAGTTCGCTGCATGCGGCGCGGCGTCGGTGACGCTGACGGTAACGATGACGCGAAGCCATGCCCGCAATGGCAACCAAATTGTTGCATTTAAAAGCAAATTGATGACCGCAAAACTAAAGGAGGCCACCATGGACAGTTCTGGCAGTTGGCAGTTTGCTGATGTTGCTGAAATTCAAGTTCTGCCCCCTACTTCCTCTTAGCTCCTCAATCGTTCACGCATAAAGCAAAAGCTTAATAAGTCTAATCGTTGCGAGTGTGTGAGAAGAAATACACTGAAAAAATATTCATGGCAAAATTCTTAATTGAAATAAGGTATTTTTAGACAGGTTCTCTTATGTGAACTTTTTAAATCCTAATTGACTTTTGTCTACTTAAATTAGACAAATTAAATTATTCAATCAATGTCTTTTGTAGAGAAGATAAGAATTGTCTAAAATATCTTGTTTTTAATATTGAAAATGTTAAATGTTAATTTTAGAAAATTTTAGTTAGCTAAGTTTAAACAATAAATCTCGAAGCTAATAGTGTTTGTACACAATATTCAAGTTGCATGTCGTAAGAAAAGCTAGAAATACATCCAAATGTTCAAAGCAATGAATACTTTTTAAGCCTTTAGCATACTTTTAGGAATAAACTATACCCATTTTTTGTCACTCCCTGAGTTAAATACAGTTAAAAGGAAAATTTTGACTATCAACCATTTATAGTCCTTAGATCCTCTATAGAATCCATATCAGTTAAGTAATTTCAACCTGCAACCTTAGATCAATCTTTTATCAACTCTTTTATTTTAAAGAACATCTTTCTTTCAGTGTAGAATGTCAAATGGTTGTACTGGCTAAAAGACAACGATGTGTTGGTATAATTTTGTAGACTAGTTTATTGGACACATTAAATATGGCCCGATAATTAAGTCATAAATTAGATTGCAGCCGCAACGCGATGCGACTGGAGTCGAGTCAAGTCGAGTAGAGACTTAACGCGACGCGACGCGACATTGGACATGGACGAGTGTCACCATATCAGGTTACGTGGCATCCGCAGCAGGCGGCCTGACAGCTTCGCTCCAGGAGTGTGACGGGGGAAATGCGCGTCTCATTTAAAATTGATGCCTAATCGAATTTCTTTATCGCGTGAGTATGTCTCTTTGGTGTCTCTCTCTCTCTCTATGTCCCTCTCTGTTGGCCAGACATTGGAAAATTTATGGATTTGCATATTGCGACAGTAAATGTTTGTCTTTCATCCGCTTGTCCACGCTCTCTCTCTCTCTGCATCTTCTTGTTTGTTGGAGGATTGTGTCAGGAAGCTAATGTTTAATGAATTCAATTTCTTTATGCGCTACTTGAACAATTTGCAGAGAATAAGACAGGGGCAGAGAGTCGTGAAGTAAAAAGTGAAAAATGTTGATTTGTCTTCAATTTGCGGGATATTTGCATTCTTCAATCGTGATTCTCCCTGTATATCAATTTTAAACATCTGCTTCTTGTTTTTTTTTTTTGCTGTTTTGTTGTGGTCGTGCGTGAGTAGCTCTTACAGAAAAATGCTAACAAAGCAGATGGTCAGCGATATGTTGTAATGGAGACCTCACTCAATGTGTGAAAGTCAAAGCAAAAGGACTTTGCTGCGGTCAACCTTCTCAGATTTGTAATTGAATATCTACAGACTGTTGTTGTTGTTGTTTTTGAGGGGGGTGCAGAGCAGAGAGCAAAAAGGCATGTAAATACGAAATGCAAACAACGCATCCTTGCCCATCATTCAATCACTCACATCACATATTCACAGACACACACACATTGAGAGACCGTGATGGACAAAGGGAGGACAGTCGGCAGACAGGCAGCTCACTTGATGGATGACAATCAATCTCAAGTGTCAGGCAAATATCAGTTTGTTTTCATTCAAGCATACCACGAAATCGTGCAACATGGAGCCCGAGACCCGAGACCGGAGACTGACAACAAAAACCGAGAGAGCAGACACAGCGCCTTTTGCAACTCGATTCTGTGAGTGAGTGAGTGACAACAGTCGCAATGACTGAATGATTGAATGTTTGATGGTTGAATGGATGGGACTGACTGAGTGACTGACTGAGGTCTGGCTTTACTCGAGTCGACTTTGATGGTCATTACAATCGAGCTTTGTTGTATCACATTCAGTTGGCTGTTAGTAATAGTCAACTAGTTAGAATGCTAATAAAGTGAAGAATTTTTTTACAATTCAACATGTTTCTAAGCATAAATATATAGAGTCATTCGGTATCTATTAGATACACATTGAATTCCGTTTTAACAGACAAAGTATACGAATTTTCAAATAACATCACTCATACGTCATGTTTGACGAATTCAAATGATTCCCTGGAAAAATCTATATTAAAATTTACAGAACTGAAATTCTTCCCATGCTTCTTGTTTCAAATCTTAGAAAATATCTATTTTTCTGCCTTGAAGTCTATCGTTATGGCAATTCGATAAACAAAAGATGAAACCGCATCACGGCGAAGATGATGATAATGAAAAACAAGATGATGATGTTGATTATACTTCGAACGAACCGTCCAAGCGTTGTTGAATGATGCTCCCGTTGACAAGTCACGCCAAGAGTGTCGAGTTAGCGAACAGCTGCCACTGTTCCCTACACACTGACATGCAATCTTCTACCTTCTCCTACTACTCCTTTCTGTCATTCAGCGCCTTCATTGTCATTGTCACTTTCATCATTGTCAGACTCCGGTTTGATTTTTGTCATTGTCATTGCCCGGCAACGGCAGCAGCAGCATCAGCATCAGCTTCAAGAATGGCAGCAGCATCGCTGATCAACAGCAATTTATTAGTTTTATTTTCTTGACGGCATCATGACATTTATAATCAAGTATGTATAAAAAAATAAGAAAAATGTTTGTTACTTGCTGGTTGTTTGGCATTTTTGTTGTGTCACTTCCGCCGAAGACATTTGTCGTCAGCACGAGCGACAGGTTCCCGGCTACTTTACCAAAATGAGTTCGACTTGTTTAACTTGCTACCTGCTGTGTGTGTGTGTATATTTTGGACCCCGTCGATGATGCCTGATGATGGCTGATGTTTGATGATGATGATGACGACAACATCGTCTAAACCCAACTGAACCCATGGCCTGATGTCTGATGTGTCTATTATCAAGTCATGGGCTGTTGTGTCAGCATTTATGGCCTCTCTTGTTTGAATAATTGGTGGAGAAGGAAGCCGAAGAAAACCCCTAAATAGCAATTAGATTGTAATTTGAGTTTGTTCAAAGGTAACACACACACACACATAGCGATAGTCTTCAGGCAAAAACGGAGACGGAAGTGTACTCCATGATAATTGGAATTATTTTGTACTACATAGAGACCATTTGGGAAAAGTCATTGTAATTGAAAGGGAAGGACAGGAAGTGTGCAAGTAAAAAGGCAACAGCTTGCCAATGACTTGAGAGAAGCAGAAATAAAAACGATAAAAAAAATAAAGGGAAAAGCAACAATAAAGATAATTATGGAAGGTCCAAGGTAAATTACTCTATCCCATTTAAAATG
The DNA here is from genome assembly GCA_018150345.1 of Drosophila equinoxialis. NCBI lineage: Eukaryota > Metazoa > Arthropoda > Insecta > Diptera > Drosophilidae > Drosophila > Drosophila equinoxialis. The sequence continues at coordinate 660,344 of JAECWI010000703.1, forward strand.
CTTGTAATGAGCTAATGGCGTTAAGGCAGAAAATCTATTACAAATTGCCTATACCCTAATATGTATGTAGAAAGTTCTCGTTAACATTTGGAATTTTTACTACTAATTAACTAAAAATATGTTATTACAAAAACACAAGATAAGGCAATGTACTTTCTTTTAGGATTCTCATTTCTCTCCTTTTCATTAATGCATTTCAAATATTTCGTTCCAAAATCAAGATTAATACAAAACTCACTTAAAAAATTAGTCAAGAAAAGTAAAATTTTGGGGCTCATTTTCAAAATCCCTAAGGATTATAATCATGTATGAATTCTATACTTATATACACTTTACCATTTCCATTCGTTTTTCTATTGCTTTCTCTTAGTCATTCTAAACTTTAACTTTTAACTTGAGGCAACAGCCAAAAATATTCAAGACATGCAGACAGACAGATAGTCAGTCAGTCTCAAGTATCAGTTCGAGGCACTAGACCTCCTGCAAGTTCCTCATTCAGTCAGTTTGTCAGTTTTGTCTTCCAGCAATGGTTGTTGCTACTGTTGTTGCTGCTGTCCTCCCTATATGTAGACTGTCAACGATTGCTGGTGGTGTGTTGTGTTGCTTGTGTGAAAGCTTTGAATTTATATGCCAGTGTCAGTTGTCAATCACATTTGCAAACTGTCACACATGCGAGTGAGCAAACAAAGTGAGCGAAGCAACATATTAATCTTTGCCAACAAGAAGGATATCCCAAAAAAAAAAAAAAGCAGAAAACCACGAAAGAAAAGGAAAACAAAAAACGATAGACATGACGTGACGAGGCGTTGCCGCGGAAACAGGAAGAAAGCAAACTCAGACGTTGACAGCCATAAGTAATGTAAAAAAATTACTTTATAATGGAGTGCGAAAATGAAAATTGCGACAACTGTCGGGTGAGAGAAGAAGGGGGAGAAACGAAGGCACAGCTTTTTCCCTGATTGCTACAAGCAATTTGAGGTAAGACTATAGTTAGAGGGCCACAAAAGATTGCTCAAATTATTTTCATATCCATGGACAACGGGCTGGTTGGTCTGTCAACTGTTTGAGCATTTTAAATGCGAGGCGCTGACACCTCACATACACACACATACTGGGAGATAGTGGCAACATATGATGTGCCCCACCCACATTACGACAACGCCTTCTTTCATACAGCTCTACACTGACAGGCTTCTGACAGTTTTTGTTGTTCACGCGAGTAATTCATTTTATGCTGCCGCTGCCAGCTACCAGCAACTGCTGCTGCTGCTGTTGCTGTTGCTGCTGCTGATGTTGCCGTTGGTGCTGTTGCTGCTGTCACCTCGTTGCTTCATTTCACATCACAAAAATGCCAAGCAAAGCGACGCCCGTTGACATGTGAGAGACGACGACGACGCCAACGTCGACGACGACGGCGACACGCTGCCAGGACATGCCCATGAAACGTCCCTGTGACAAGTGACAGTTAACTTGATGTTGTTGGTGCTGCTGCTGTTTGGTGTTACTGCTCCCCAGCAACGTAATTCATTTTGCATGTGCGTGCAAAATTTTCAAGCGTATTTATTACGTAAATTAACAACAACAACAACAAAAACAACAACAACAAGAGTGTCGTCGACGACGACGACGACGACGATGGCAGGATGTTCATGACGCAGCGGAAATAAATTTTGCGTGAACAATACAACGCATTACACTGCAGGTTAGTTTAGTTTTTCAACTAGCGTGAAAGAGAGAAAAAGCATTGTAAGAGCGAGTCAGAATTAATGGCAAGCTCCCCGACCAACTGACAGCTAAAGGAGGGGCACTCACTCACACACACACACACACACACACATACACACACTGATGTACACACATGCTAATGAGCCGTCAGCAGTGGAGACGAGCTGTCCTTCTATGTATGCATATCGAGGCAATGAGGCAGGAAGGCAGTCAGGGGGGAGCACCGTGAAAGTGGGTACCACGGCGGATGTGTGGTGGGCAGGAAGTGACTGTCAACCGAATGAAAGGCGAAAAAGACGAAAATTGCGCTTTTCATTATATATGTAAGTGTGGGTGACATGATCCACCCACAAGATTGAACATTATTTCAATGAAATGTTTCGAGATAAACCATAAAATAGCTTCCCCATGACATTATAAACAGCTGAAATTGTTGTAATTAAAATAAGACTGACTACTTTTTGTAATCCACTTGCAAGCTTTTACACACAATGCAGACAAAAAAAAAACGAATTTTAATATCATTATGAGCAATTTACAAAAAGTTATCAACATTTACAATTTACACATTTTTTGAATATGTGATACCAATAAGTAAATCCCACAAGCAGGTAATTTGTTTAATTCATTTAGTGGGTCTATTGCATATAGGCACATACAAATTGACTCAAATTACTCTGTTGATCATGAATAAGTAAAATAGATAGGTTAGCTAGATTTGGATTCAATAATAGTTTATTTCTTATTGTTAGTTAAAAAATCGAAAAATTATGCCATATGATTTCAAGTCGGTGAAACCGAAATATTTCCAAAAAAAAGGTTTCAAGTTTGCACAAATTGCAATCTGATGGAAAATTTGAGGAGGAAAAAAATGATATGCTAAAATTTATGGTTCTTTGTAGTGGACTTCAAAGTGACTTTAAACACATCTTTTCATGTCATCGCAATCAATCAAATCAGAATATTACTTTAGTTTTGGGGCCAAAGGCTGTATCAATCCATTAAGATAAAGTTTTAAAGACACAGAGAGAAAGAGAGAGGGACAGAGAAGGAGACGGATGGAATTGCTCGAGAAGGCACATAAATTTTGTGTAACATTAAACGAATCGTCTCGTTTCGATTGTCGGTCGGTCTATGTGTATATGGTCAACATTTCACAAATTTTACGAGCCGTTTTTCAAATTGATAGAAACATTTACGAGCCACTCCAGTTGATGATGATAATGATGATGATGATGGTAAGTCGTCGGCCTGGTCTGGTTTCCTTGGTAGCAATGCGAAGCAAACAAGTTTATGTTTCTTTATCGATTTGGTTAGCCGACATGTCTAGAAATTTATGGCACTTCCCTTTGCATATCATTTTCAAATTAAGTGTGGAAATTGATACATTTTTTCGAAAGGCAAATATCATAACTAAGCCCGATCTAAAAATCAACTTGGACCATAAAAAATTCAAGCCAAACTAAGACGACAAAAGAAAATTTTGACAAGCATCTTAGCAGGCGGTCTCTGCCACTCATACCCAGTAAAACTCATTTCGAAATCCAAAACCTTATTCACGGACCGACCACCTGGTCCGGGAGCCTGTCAAGCCTTTTGAACCACAGCACAAAAAATGAAAACGTTTCATAGTCGAATTGATTTTCTCTTTCGCAGCAGGACTTCTGGCTAAGTGACTGTGGCAGGCGGTCGATCCTTGCCTGGCTTTGGGACAAAAGCATCAACAACCACCTTGACTTGTCACTGATAGCTAAAGGCAGCCAAAACAAAGTTCGAATTGACTTTGTTAACTCAACTGGCGGATATTCAAGCGTACGTATACATTAGAAAAGAGAGGAGTGAGATTCCTGGAGGGGAGAACAAGAGTACTCTATGAGGCATGCTGTGAAATCTGCAAATTGCCATGTCATTATTTGTTAGCATCAAAACCGACAAAAAAAAAACAATACAAAAAACGGAATAACCCATCCCAGGAGCAAACCAAACCCAACCCAACCCAATTCAAACTAACCCAATCCAAAGAACGCCCCTTTGCACACGTCGCCTGGCGTCAAAAAGTGTAATTGGCAACCCGCCCGTAGATCTCGATGTGGATGTGAGTGTCCATATTCCTGTATTCCTGTAAAGCGGTTCCTGGCATCAACTTGGGGGGAGGGTAGTCACAAGGCGGGGCGGTCTTACACACTCAAGTCAAGCGTCCAACCGTACCGAAACGAAACGAAGCGAGCAGAAACCGTCAGAGTCAGTCAGTCCGGCCAACCGACCGACACACAGACAGACACAGAGAGACAGTTGGTAACTGTCAGTGGGCATGTTCGACTTGACAGCATAATATTACAAATCCCTGCCGAAAGCAGACAGTAACGATGACAAGCGGCCGCAACAGGGCAAAAAGGACAACCACAGAGACAGGCAATGGCAAACGGAGACAGTGTAAAAGGCGAACACACTGAACGAAAGACAGAGAGAGAGAGACAAAGAGGTAGGATAATAAAACCAGCAAAAAGGGGAAAAAAGGCCAAAGCAATATTCTATAAAAAGGCATATTTTATTTTACTCTCAATGGTCAGGTAAAGTCAAGCTGCAAATTGTTTTGAGGTTAACCAAAATGTTGGCCACATCATGTAGATTATTTTGAACCCTCAAAGGAATTTCTATAGTAGACACTTTAACTTGCTTAACTAATGCAAAGGATTATAATTAACATAATCGGCTAACAAATAACTAGAAATGTTTACAAAAACGGGGCGACTGGATTCCTTATTTTAGTTAATAGATATTTTTATATAGCTTATTAGGATAGGTGCTCAAGTACTAGTAAAATTGGTTTAGCCTTTATATTGTTTAACTACTATATAAGAGAAAGATAAATGATCCATCCCAAGATCAAACAAAATGTTTATTTAAATATGAATATTTATTCCCAATGTTTAATTTTTATACCCTTGCAAAAAAGGGTATATTTATTTTGGGCAGAAGTGTGCAACGCATAGAAGGAAGCATCTCCGACCATTTAAAGTATATATATTCTTGATCAAATACGACGAGTTCAAATAGCCATTTTTGTCCGTCCGTCTGGATAATCAACTAATTAGTTTTGCATGTAGGCTTGTATATACTGCAGGGGTTGTATATCTCGGATTCAGCCCGATCGAACCACTATATCATATAGCTCCCATACAAATGGCAAACAGTAAACACTGACTTTTCTCAATAAGTTTTCCCAATATATTCGTTTTATAACGGTTTTTCGTGTATCGACCGCAGTAGTAGGGGTTGGAAGAGAGGGGAGTTGTAGTAATATCGTTAGTAACTTTTCGTTTGAAACTGAAACATGAATGAATGAATTTCCTCCTTCCTCCTTCCCCCGCTCGAACGCACGAACCGATTCAAAATGGCGGCTGTATTTTGGTTCCAGCACCTTGTATAGCCGTGGTATAAAGGATGGCGACAATATTACTCAAAATGGCGGCTGTATTATGTATTTTTTCCGATAATATTTTAGAGATGGTTTTGTGCGTTTGGCGATGTCTATCGAGGGGTATGTTTATTTTCAATCGAAATAAGTATGACCATTAACAAAAACAGTGACTTTTGTGAATAATTTCGTTACTTTTGACGCGATTGCTTTCAAATTAAAATTTTTTTAGTTTATTATATCTGTTAATGACTGTTCCAAATTTAATCAAGATCAAGTTACTATATCATATAGCTGTAATTGGAACAATCCGTGGTTAACAGTAATTTTGATCAATATCTTCGTTATTTACTATGCTAAGATAGTAGGCCATTATTTAGCAAACATTATATAATAGGTAAAAAAAGAGTTACCAAAAAAAGTTACAAGGGTATACAAATTTTCTCAAGGTCGAAATTAGCCTCGGCGCTCTGGTTTAATGTTAAACTAAATGTTGCGAACCATTCGTAAAGATTCTAAATTTGCTTACAACTAATTTTTAGCTTAACAAAATAGACAATAAGCAATATTATGGACCTTAAGAAGTCAACTAATTGTTAATATTTATCTGATTTAATTATCTATTTATTTTGTAAATTAAAACATACTTTTTAACTGAATGTGTTGATAAAGCCTTGAGTTATACAAAATAAATTCTGTTTGATTTTGTTTATATAAAAACCAACTTATAGGTCCTCATTTCATACTTCAAATATGTATAACTGGTATAAGCTATACGAAATGTATACAAAAATCAAAGAAATTGGGTTATATATGATTTGTCGAGCTAATAGGCTTATTATCTAATATATCACCTAAAAATTACTTTACGTTATTAAGGCACGCGAATTGTATATTGAATAGAAAATTATGCCTAAGGTTCAATGAAATATTGTCCTTGGTTAGTCGATGTCTGCTCTTAAAATCTAAATATTTTTCTTCCATCCATCAGTTACATATCTCTGTTTCAGTATATTCAGTTTTCGAATACCATAACCATGTCCATCAATCAATCGAAGGAAAATCGCAGACATCATGAGATAATACGGACCCAAGAAATACTGACAAATAGTTTTGTCACCCAAATTGCCTTGATTGTTAATGGGACAAGTGAATAATATTTTGAGGCAATCAAAACAATTTCATGCAACACTTCCATATGCCTCAAGTTGCATAAATTAAATGTAATGTGACATTTTTACAAAATGTTCTCATTTCTCAAAGAGCAATGAAAAGAAAAAAAAGGCGAAAAACCAAAACCAAAAAATGAAACGAAACGAAACGCAACAAAACAGAACCGTAAAGACTTAAAATGAGACGCATAAATTTTCATATATGCCAAGCGAAATATTTCGCCTTAAATTAGCCTCAATTAAATGTTAATGCATTTTGACATTTCTGCTGTCTGCTCCTGCTGCTGCTTCTTCTACGACAGGGCGGCATCATTATCTTTCTGTTTTTTTTTTTTTTGAGGTTTTTGAGTTCTACAGTTCGTCACACGCATAACGAAAAGATACACAGAGAATGAAGTCGCAAGAGATGGGTGGGGTCGGTCGGTGGGATGGGCTGGGACGACAGCCAAGAATGACAAAAATGAATTATGATTTTGAATATATCTTTGAGTTTTGAGTTCCTTAGTTTGTTCCATTCGTATGTTTGTATATATTCTTATGTTTATACGCTCGTTCGTTTGCTCATGTATCTGTATCTGTAAAATGCACAAGAGCAATTAGCGTTGATGTTGCCGCAGCAGCTGCGTCTTCATTTATCTTTGGCGTTGTCCTCAGTTGCTTTAGTTTATATTTTATGGCCTGACATTTTGTTGGCAAATATGTAAATGACTTAATGACTGAAAAAGGCAAGAAAAACACAAGATGTTTGTTTTGTTTCCCAAGATTTTCTCTCGTTCTTGCTTGTTTGTATGTCTCCCGCTCATCCTGTATGATGAAAGGCATTTTCATTTTTGAATTTCTTCAGAATTTACGGCACGAAGGTTGTGAAGTGAAGTTTAAACATACAATGCATAAGTAATATATTAACATTAACGTAAATAGAAATGAAAGAATAAATAACTAAGTAAAGCCCTTTCACACTTTACGAAAAGAACACACCCATGAAGTCGAGGAAAGTGTCATTTAACCTTATTAAAATAAGCTCTTTATCAGTCGAGACTGTTGATTCTGCCAAATTTAATCAACATTTTTGGGTTATTAATCTAAAGATGTGAGTATTAATTCCAAATGACTGAAATGCAGTTAAAAAGGAAAATAAGAAGAGTGAAAATTTCCTTGATTTTCAAATCTTGCATTTAGCCGGTTCGAGGTCAATCTTTCAAAGATTAGAAGATTATTTTAAAGGCAACACAAAAAAGTGAGCAGGTTGTCTGTATGGCTATTTTAAGAATCACCAAGTTTGTTCATCAGCAAATTTTGCTAAAAGAACTCGAGAATTGCAGTAGCCATGCCATGTTCTCTACTCTAAAACTAGTTCTGAATTGCCACTAAATTAAGCGATTAAAGATTGGCAAAGCCTACAATTCCGATTTTCTTAGAATAAGTAAATATTAGTCTTGTCGGTACCAAAATAATAATAATAAGAAAATGTCTTGTAATCCTAGCTAAGCTTTTAGTAAATGTCCTTGTAAATCCTTGTGGACGTCATTTTATATTTTTAACAGCATTAACAATCAATTTAAGTTGTTTCTGAAGCGAAAGAATTAAGAAATGGTTTATTTCATTTCGTCCTTATAAAATTATAAATTATATTTTACAGATAAATGCATAATTTTATGTACTATTTAATACTCTTTAGTAATTCATTATCTACAAAAGTCTATGGGATGTGAAAATTCATCGCACCACTTAGAAGGTTTATCCTTAAAGTAAGTTCAATGACTATAAAAACCTTTAAAAATGGATCTTGTAATAATTTTGACGAATTTTTATTTAAAAATCTTCTCAAGTTACATTTTTCATTCAAATTCAATGTTGATGTTCTCTCTAGTAACCCAACATTAATCTTCAATGATTTTATGATATTTGAGTAGTGCTCTGACTGGAATTTGTGTAGATAAACGTAACAACAAGATTTATAATCGTCATACATACAGCAAACACATCAGAGACAACTGTCAGGGGGGTATAAAAGGTGTAAATACCTGGGATTATGTTGCTACTGGTTGGTTTTTTATACAAACAATTGGAATCGAGAGAAACTGTAGTTTTGTCACTTTAACCGAACTGTGCAAATGTTTGCCACATGTCTCTCTGCAACTGTCTCTATTTCTCTTCATGTCAAACTCATATCTTACAGTTTACTTTTATCAATGTGTGTAACACGCCAGAGTTTTATTTTCCTTTTTTCCCATTTGTTTACCAACACTCTGAAAATGTTGATTACAACAAATCCCAATGCTACCCAACGCATATCTACGTATATTTATCCAAAACCCATTCATATATATAAAAGTGAAAACATACGTAAGCGAGGGTTACTTGGCTTATTAATGAAAATTATACAAAAATTTCATTGTACATGATTAAACAGACTTGGAGTGCAACACGTTTAAATGCGACATTCTGTAACAATTAAAAACTCTCTTTACTCTATCTTATAGATAAGTCAAAGCTAAAAAGTGCAGTGTCTTCTTCATTCACTGAACACTTAAGTTAGTTTTTAGAACATGTAGTAGCTATACAAAACTTACCAATCATATCTATGGTACTGACACTTAAAAAATTGCGTTTGAAATGTCTCAAAAGCTATTTTTAAAAATTCAATTTTTTTTTCTTGTCAGAAGATCTTGATCTATTTATTGATTATAGATTTAAAAGGCTACAATCGTTTATTTTTGGGAGGGGAAATCGTTCTTGGAAATCTAAATATAAACAGCTAAAACCTGAATAACATGGAAATTTCAACAACCAGGAAGGTTTTTTTTAAATAGAGTTGGCAATGTCAAAACTTAACTTTATCAGACTCAATATTGTATACATATTTTAACAAATGCTTTTCGGTGGGGTAAATTCCAAAACTGCAAGATTGATGTTCAGTTGCATTACCCGAAATTAGTTTTTGGATGACAAATACATATATTGTCATCGAATAACTCTCATGATGTGTGTAGATTTACGAATCGGCTTCCGGTGTTTGTGTTTGCATTTGTCATTTGTTTATTGATATCCTCTCAACTATTTCGATAGCCCTCGTAGTGCGGCTCTATGTATTTGACTTTTGAGATACAATAACAAACGGTGAGTGGAAAAAGATTTATAAGTCCGTGTCTCTCTCTCTTTCCCTGATACCGTAATATCCAGTTTTCACTTTTATTTTTCCTCCATTCCATTCCTTGCCTTGGCGTTTGTGTTTAAATAAATGAAAATAAATCTGCACGTCAGTTGGGGCGACATTGCGACGTCCGGCATTGATTTACACCATATAATGCGCATTTTTCTCGTGTTTAACAGACTTAATGTCTGTTTATTGAGTTCGGGAGTAGGATGGGGGAAACGGCAGCGGTAAGAATTTTCTCAGTGTTGTCCGTTTGTTGTTGCTCGAGTGTTGTTCGAGTGTTGTATATATGTAGCCATAAAATATATTAAACAAACTGATTTATTACATTTTGATAACCTTTTCGTCTCTCGCTCTCACTCACTTCCAGTGCGGTGGAGTGGAACGACTGTGCGCTAAAAATGCCAGCGAATACAACGCGCTTTATAATTGCGTTGATAATTTATGATCTTCATTATATATATGTATGTATATATATTTGCATTTATACCTATTTATTCTAGATGATCATGAGAAAGTTTATGCGCGTGTGTGCCGTTTAATGAGATTGTTTACAATTTGCCGGGAATACATTTCCTTTGTGAAATATTTAAAATTGAAAAAAATAATTATCGTACAATTTAATCAATTCAACAAATAAAAACCTTCAAAAGTTTAACAACAAAATGCAAAATATTAACACATTAAATTTGATTTGTTATTAATGTTAATTTGCAGTCAGTTAAACATTAAGATAAACAGTTAAACCTTTTTAAGTAACAATCGTCACAAATTATCAACGTTTATTTTGATATTTTCACTTTTCAATGTGTTGTCAACTTCGGTGAAGTTTTTTGTGTAGACATTTTAAATACCCTCTAAGTAGGATACTCCCCGTGCTGTTTATTAGACTCCTGGTCCTGAAAGGCAATATAGGGGTAAATTTTCAATATGTTTTACGGCTGGAAAGTTATGAGTTTAGTTCCGTAGAAATGTTCTAATCATTTTGAGAATTGCAAGAGTATACGAATTCCAACACAAATTTGATATATGTTTAGCTTCTTTCATATTGTTTTCATGCGTCAAAATATTTACTCAGACATGTGAAATGACAATTTTAGTGAAAGGTTATCATCAGATACATTTTGCAGATGACATTTGACGCAATCTGCAAAGTTTGCACACGTGTGACAAGGTTATTTTGGAAGGCATATTTAGGATAGAGGAGGAATGATAGACAATGAGACAGATAAACAGACAGCCAGACAGACTATCAAGATCAAGATGTGATGCGAAGTGATGTTTGTTTGTCAACTTCATTTATATTTATTTGAAGAGACAAGGACGTTTCAGTCTTTTTGACATTTGATGGCAAAAACGAAAAAGTAATTTGTATTCTTTGGAATTTCAATATATGTATATTATGCAATTCTGTAAAATGATGTCAACCTAACAAATTGTTTTCAGAGGCAACAAAGTCAACTTTTATGTCTTAAAAGCATTTTCCGATGATGGTTCTCTTTCACTTTGGGTTTAGATGACAAACGTTCCCAAAAGGTTTCTCTAAGATATAGATAGATTTTTCTCTTGATTCTTAAGCGAAATAGTTATTTTATTTACTTTCAGTACAATTCACAATTTATTGTAAAAATTTAAACTAAATTATATTTTTTTAAAGAGTAAAATAAGTATATTTAATGCAATAAACAATTTAATCCACCCTCTGCCAGCCCCTAAGACATTTCATTCGTGGTAATTGAAAAATCATTGAAAACTCCTTCTCACTCTCTTTATCTTTCTTTCTATCGCTGTGTCCAGTCTTCCCTCTATGGAATCAAGCTTTTATCGTTAATTTATTGGCACAATTTTTTCTCTCCTCTTTTTTTGTTCATTTCGTAATTTTGATTGATGACTGACTTTATGTCACTTTTTGTCCAAAGGCAGCGAACATCAGCAATGGCAATGCCAACAGCAGCAGCAGCAGCAATAGCAATGATAAATTAATAAAAACAGGCGATTTTGTTTATTCAGTTTTTTGTTTTCTGTTTGGTTTTTGTTGTTGTGTAACTTTTAGATACGCATTTCCCCCCTCCTCGATACTCTCACTTTCATAATCACAAGTCGTTGTTGAAGAGGATGTCAGTGCAGAAGGGGAGACGAGCACGTCATCGTCATTGACAGAGTTGAAATCGTTGTAGTCGGCGGCGGCCATCTTTTATTGTTTACTTAACAATTTTTTCAATATACTCGCTTCGTCCAAGTGTTTCACTCATTTGCGTTGCGTGTCTCGCGCCTTGGGTCATAAATCAAAATTCTGACAGCGCCTTGTCATTTAATCAATAATTTATAAACAATTTTCGTTTTATATGAATTTTTTCTATCATTTTTTTTTGCAATGTACTTGTTTTTTTTCTCATTGTACGAGGGGGGTTAGGCAGAGAGGCTAGACAATTGCTAAAAGGCCAAATATGCTCCATTATAAATAAATCATTAGACAGCAGTTGAATGTAATTAAGAGTGCACAAGATGCAAACACAGATTATATTTCACTTAAAAATCAGCAATTGAATCTGTTGCTTTGTTGGAGATTTGACTGTGGTTTAATACTAGAAATTGCCCCAATCTAACTCTTATAACTTTCTCGAAATAACTTTCCTCCTTCTACTTCAGCCCTTTAATGAACACGATTCAAGTCTACAATGATTCTAGAAAAAGTGAGAATTTCAGCCTTTCCAAGAATAAGGAATGGGATATATATCCATCCACATTTTGTAATAAGAAGAATTTAAACAAAAAACGTTAGTAGCGATTTGTTTAATTACAAATCTCCATTTTAACAAAAACTACATAAAAATTTGTTAAATAAAATAAGCAATTTTCACTTCGTTTTCCTTTATTCTATTTTCATTTGCCATGTAATCACAGGGTCATCAGCATTTTGAGCGTCGGCAACGATCCAAAAAGCTGTCAAACATTTAAGCCGCCCACCATTTGACCATCTGTATCTGTATCTATGTGTGTGTGTATATGTGTCTGTCTAGTTGTCTGACAGTGGCACTCTCTTGGTCATTTAATCACAGTATTAACTCTTTTGCTGAGCCGCTGTCACTCTTGTCTCATTTTTTGTGGCCATTGCCGGTATGGAGATGGAAGTGGGGATGGGGTTGGGGACGGACTGCTCCGAAGGAGAGGAGGAGACGACGTTATAAACACTACTGTCTTCCAACTGTCAAGTTGGTCTAAGTTTTTGAGCGCAAAATAAAAGCCGACTTGACAGCTGAACGGTCGAGTCGACTCGAGTTGAGTTGAGTTGAATCCCCCGCCGTCTTTCTCCCCACCCTTTTAATGATGATGATGATAATGATGACGATGATTATTATGTATTTTTGCCGTTGCCCAATGCCACACCAAAGGCAGAGTATAGTAAGAGGGGGAGAGAGTCAGTCACTTCGAGAGTCGCCCATGCATTCGTTTAGGCTTTTAAACGCTTAGGCGGACTTATGTTGGTCTTAACGCGCACTGGCAAAGACACCAAAAAAAAAAAAAAAAAAACAAAAAAAGCCAACACAGTTGGACAGGCCTGAAGACGCCTCAAAGTCGGCGGCAAAACTTGAAATGAATTCGGACGCGCTTCGGATAATGAAAACGAAACGAGGCGCGCGCTCCACAAAAACGGACAAATACAAATATACAAAAACAAAACCAAAGCCAAAAAATAAAGTAAAACCCCAACAGACATAAGAATAAAAACGTCAAAAGTGATTTTGCGGTTTGGTCAGCAGGCAAAGTAATATCAAAAAAAAATATGCCGCCAACAGCACCGCCGTCAGCACCTCCAAAACGAGGAACCCCACTCCCACAGCCCTCCAACCCATCCCACCCATCGAGCGACGACCGCCTGTGTGTGTGTGTGTGTGTGTGTCAACCCATGACCAGTGTCCACTGTTAACTGTTTTGTACGAAAACTGATGAGCTTTTTGGCCGCTGGGGGATTTGGACATTTCATTTATGACTCGTTGTTGTTGCTGGTGACTGCTTTTTGGTCATTTTGGCACGTACTTTAGTTATATGGCCATAAGCTTCGAAATAGGTCCCCAAAATCGGATGAAAAGAAAAATGAATAAATAATTTGACCAATATGGTTAAGTCTAAACGAAAAGAGATACTATCAATCCTTAAACCGTTGCAAAATTGGGCCAATGGTGAAAGTGTTTTGATGAATGACGCCCAAGCCATTTTAATGAACTCTTTGCACATTGAAGTCTTAGATTTGAAACCCTAAATATGTATCTCTACCAATCCCTCTCTATATGACTATTGATTTGAAATTTTGAAAATTTCACATAATTTTCAAGCAAAATTAAATTGTTGGAATCGATTATATTACCGCTCACATTGATTACCAAGTAATCCCATAGGAAAAGATCATGAAACGAAATGCTTCAAATACATAAGTATCTTAATAGATACATATGTACTAGGTACTTATACCTGTTCATTCCCTTTTACCATACTAAAGAAAGAGATGGAAATAGTTCGGCCGCTTTGCTAAATAATAACTGTTTTTGCACGGCAACGAAGTCTATCTACTTTTTATCGGATTGTGATAATCATTCGACAGAATATTTAATTCACTATCGATCATAGTTCAAGTGTAGTTATACTTTAGTAAGAATTAGGGTCGAAAATTGACGCCAAGCAGAGAGACCATAAAAATACATACAAAATTGCGTTTTTCAATTGGCTCCAAATTGGACCCAAATTGACAATTTGTGGTAAGCAGTTTATCTTATTTTTACTATGTAGACCTAAAACTTTTTCCTAGGGTCCGAAGGTGTACAATCAATTTGAAAAATTTAGAAAAGGTGCCTTTCTTTTTTTGCCAGGTCCGAATTTTGGGTCTTTTATAAAAATTCATAAAAAAAAAACCGTTAGAGATACACCGCCGAAATTTACAGAACATAATCTCAATAGAATTATAAATTAAACGCTATAAATTTACACATCAAAACTTTTCACTAACATTAAATAATGTTAGTCGAATTAGTTAATCGAATAAAATCAGAATTTAAGGTCAAAAAAAAAAAGTCGCAAATTCTTTGCCGCTAGTGTACATACATATAAGTATCTAAAACTTAAAATAAAATTACACAAAATTAAAACAAATACCTCGTGTGTTTTTATTTATAACTTTTTAAATTTATTTACAGAATTCAGTGAATTTGGAAACGTTTTTATTTCATAAACAATTCAGAAAGTGTCTTTAATTTATTTCAGTTTTCTTGGCAGTGTTGGGAGGTATGATTTGACACATAATTTACGTCTTCATATTGCAGTGCTGTAAAATGTATTTTACATAAAATACAAAGAAACGTTTTAAGCGTATTATTCTTTTTAAAAATGGTAATATAGTTAGTTATATATAATAATTCTTGAAAAGGCCTTGTGACACTTTTAGTTTATTTCTCCAAATAAAATAATTCTTGAGTAAGGTAACTTTTACGCTTATGTATGCATGAAACTTATCATGAGAGATTAGCAACGGGCATTAGTCATGTTATAAAACGTTTTGGAACTTAATACAACACAACACGACCTAGATCGCAATAAATCACAGACAATCGCCAAATATAGCCAACACTGGTAATAAGTAAATTATGTCATAAAACGAGCGATAAACCTGACTGAGATCTTTAAACACAAAGAAACTATGCCCGAAATGATATACAGTTCCGCAGTGACTTGGCTCACAGACGAAACTGTTGCAAATCTCTGCTATATCATAATCTTTATATGATAAATATTTATCTAATAAGCCCGCCCAATCTCTATCGCAATGAATTACCACTTACTAAATTTAGATAGTTTACTTACTCACCCCCAAAACCCCTTAGAGATTTAGGTGGGGGGGACGGAGAATTGAGAACACAGCTGTCAAGGCAGCACGTTCACGAGACTCAACAAGATGAACGAGATGATTCTCTTTGTATCTGTATCTGAATCTGGTTCTAGTTGGCTGGTTAAATATATTTTACGGCAGTATTTTCATATCAAAATTCCTAATTTCTTTATTTTGTTTGCCTTAAAGCTAAGTAGCGAGCCCAACTTGGTAATGATATTATTTTAACTTATGTCAGAAGATTGAAAACCGAGTGACACTTGTCAGCAACGCGTTGCGTCTTTGGTTTTTTTTTTATTTTGTTTTTCCCATTTGGCTAATCTAAAGTTTATTTGGAATTTTTTAGTGTCTATTTGGTAAGCACTTTTCGAGCTCATTAGCTAAACAAATTTTCGTCTTCAGAAGTTATCTGGGGGAAATCGTAAAATTTTATAAAATATCAGAAGCTGACAATTGACGGCTAAGGCGCGTGTGTTTTTTTTATTTCGTTTTTGTGTGTTAAGCCAACTTGAACTCTAGCCCATTAACGCCATAAATTTGAAATTTAATTGCCTTTTGAGATTAGAATGGTTCATTATAATTGTGTCGTTTTCGAAAAATCTATTCTATTTCATAATGCTAATCCCCACATAATACATACATATAAAACTAATGATAATGGTCTGGTGTCTGTCTTTCTAGTTTAGTTTGTTGTTCAGTTGCCAGGAAAGTGTCAAAAAGTGTCAATTTACACAACAAAAATAATACGCTGGAAGGTCATCAAGAATATCAAAATAATTTAAAAGAAGCAAAACAATTTTAAATGTAGTATTCTTATGAAAGAAGTAAAAATCTAGAATTACACGTATTTCTATCTCGGTAATTTTAAAAATAAAGGCCAATTCTATCTACATGGGACGAAAATGAATAAAAATGGAGTGGAGATGAAAAGGAGGTTTAGATGGGACGCTATCTATAACGACTTTTTACTAGTTGAATTAAGAGAATTAAATACTTTCTTTCTTAAATTAAGCTTAATTTTTGATATATTTTATATATGTATTTTTAGAAAGTTAATACAAAAATCGTATGAGGAACTTTGGTAAACATGACCACTTTTCGAAAACTTATTCCACTATAGAACCTCTCGGACAATGGACAAGGATATGTCAAATATTATAATAGCAAAACAAATTTAGAATGTAGAATTCTTTAATCAATAACAAATCACCCCAGACACCTATTAAAAAACACTAGAAAAATCAACACATCAAAACCCTAACCTTAAGCAAGTTCAATTGTAATCAACAAAACAAAGAACTCCAAACAAATTATAAAGAATTTCTGGCGGAAAAAAATTTATATGTCTCGATCTGTTCTCAAGTGGCTGGGCATGTGATTGTCGCTGCTGAAAGAGGGAATCGCTGAGGAATCGGGGGAGTCTTATCAATGAAACCTGGCATAGTCATGACAGATTTACAAGTAATTGCGATCTATTGTGGAATGAGAATCATAAATGATATTGTGTGTTGTTTTTTTTCTTTTTGAAAATTTCAACATATTTTACCATAATTAACAACAATAATCATTTTGGCAAAAGAAAAAAATAAGATTCATTAACAAATCGTAAATAATATTAGCGAAACGCATTACTCGAAATTTATGTAGCCGGCGTACGGTGAATAATTTAACAAAACCAAATGCAAATAAATAAAAACTGAGCGAATGTGAGTGAGGTATAAAGAGAGGCAGAGGAACAAAAAAAAAGAAAGCCGAGCACAAAAACAATAAGAGAAAAATTAACAGAAACAGAAATTCCCCCTCTGAACCGCAGAAACAATAGAATTTTAACAAGAAACATAATTTATTGCCACTTAAGTCATAAATATATTTTTAATTTCGGCCAATTCACATTTACAACGAGAACCGGCCACGCAAAACAACTAACAATCATCAGAAGAAGATCTCTTGCCCTTTCTTATATACCCTATACAAAACTAGAGATATCTTAAAATACATTTCAGTTGTTATAGCTTACGATCTGAATGCCATGGAATCAACCCCTAGAAAATAACTTATCGACGTGAAAGAAAAATAGATTCAGATAAATTGCCTGTTCCAAAACTATTTTAAACTAGTTGAGAATTACAAGCAAACGAAGCGAACTAAGATTAACAATCCCTTCTTAGAAAAAAATGTAATGGCCTTAAGTGAAAATATAATGTTTAACCTGGGCTGAAACAAGAAAATATGTACTTTCTTTATGAAATTAAAAACTTTACTTAAATTACTTACTGTTAGATCAATTTTAATAATAATAATATCTATTGATTACTGAAACATCAAATAATCAAATCCTACGAAAATTCATGGGACAAAGAGAAAACAAAGGGTAATAAACATTCGTCTTGAATGTAAATTTGTAAACCCATTTTAACTTGCTTCTTTTTCATATATATTTTTGGTTTTTGGAATAGTTTTTCATGTTAGCTTTCAAAAGGGTGGAGAAGCGTTCGCTTGGTTCGCCAACAAAAGAAATGAAATACTGAGAGACTAAAATTTACGTCTCTTTGAGTGTTTATTTTCTTTTTGCCGCTTTCATGAATCTTCAAGTTTATTATTGCTGGTGGTGCTGCTGTTTGTGTTGCCGCCGCTGCTGCTGTTGCTGTTGGTAGCAGCAACAACAAATTTAACACTCAGACAGTAGTAAAAAAAAAGAAGAAACTTAACAAAACCAAAAAATAAAAACCAAAGACAGAGACGAGCTGAAAGGAAGTGAAGATACGCTGATGAAGGGGGCAGGTTATAAAAAGGCCAACTAATTACAAGTTGCAGCCGCCAAACATATGCTAAAATGAAGCGCCACAAAAGGGGAAACAAAAAATAAATTTGAATATTGTATACTAGGTATATAATAAATATGTATAGGGGATTTTTTTTATTGTCTTAATGAACAGAAGACAGTTGGGACATTGGGACAGTGGGGCAGAGAGAAAGAAGATACAAATGTATCTCGTTTGAGCGCAAAACACAAATGTTTAAAACAATAATAAATTATCTCTGCTGCCGCTGCTGCTGCTGCTGTTGTTGGCTCTCTTTGCCTTTTATCGCTTGATAATCGCTGGTCATTAGTCATTTTGGCCTCAACCTCGAGTATTGTATGTGTTTTTATTGTTGTTGCTGTTGTTGTTGTTTCCCTTCTTTTCTATATCTTTGTGTGCTGTCGGTGCCACGCCAAAAAGAGTAATGTGAGCAACAACACGGTGGCAGCTGCTGCCGCTGTCGCTATTGCTGTTGCTGTTGTTTGCCTCTTCATTTGGGTCCCCCAACAACAACAGCCAACAGCAACAGCAGCCGTTGCCGGTGCTGCCTTGTTTAATAAATCGTGTACTGTCGCCGTTTATTGTTGTGGCAATGTTTCAAATTTTATTTATTTATCTGCTGCCTGGCCAACTGAATGAATTGGCTTAATAATGTGGCCGACCATAAGAAACATCATCAAAACCAGCAGCCAGCAACAACATCAGTCCAAGATCAGTAGCAACAGCAACTGCAGCAAGCATTTTGGTTACCCTATTTGGATTCAACTTTTGACTATTTTTTTTTTCTTGTTCCCAAAGTAAAAGCAACAGTTTCAGTTAACAGGGAAAGGTTGAAACTGATGTCTATCTCCAATCGCTAGCCTTAATTGTGATCAAAAAAAACTTCATAAATAATAGTAAAGGTAAACATTTAGAAATTTCTTCAATTTGGAGGCACTATCCGTGGAGTGTTGAAGAAATTTTTAAAATATTGTCCGACAAGTTGTTGAAATTATCAAAGATCGGTCAAACAGAACTCATTGGAGACCTCTTTCAAATGTAGAAGTCTTAGAAAATGTTAGTTACTATTTTGAACTTGTGTAAAACAGGACAAACTATCCTTACATGGCCGAAAATGTTTCTTTTAACGAGTTAGCCACTTCTGACCAAAAGATGAGTCATTGATGAGTATGAGTAGTAAAGGGATAGATATATGAACATATATGCAGAGATAGATATGGAGATATATGTATGTAAGGTGGCAATAACACATTAGGAAGAAAAGTTTTCCTTCAAAAAAACGGAAATTCTGTTCGCAGAAAATGATTCGACTTTTGAAGGATAGATAGAAAGAGATAGATAGTTAGGTAAATATAAAATGGGCAATAATATTTCGCAATGAAAAACAATACAGCTAAAGTATTACATTAATGACTTTCTGTATTATATGTACTTTCTTCACCATTGCCAATGTGAGTTTATCGAACATTGTTATATTGGTTTTCCCACATTGCACATATATGCCAAGTATGATTATATTCATGGAATTATTATGAAAAAATGTTGCCGTTTCTATAACTTGACTCATACATACATATGACTTGATATCTGTCATATCTTGCCGCCCACAACAATCGGTAGATACTCCGTCTGCGATCGGTCAGTTGCATTTTAGCGAATGACACAATGACATCTGTAAGTACCTCAACTTTAGCCTACTTGGTCGTAAATTATGGTAAGGAAACAAGGAATAAAATACGATATGAAATGTGTGTGCAAAAAGAAACAAAAAAAAAGAGAAAACGAAATGAAAAACAAGCAAGTTCCACAAATTGTATGTAGAAATGTTAAGACGCATTGTTAATTTACGACTTTACTGCGCCTTCGGACTGTAGCCAAGGCATAAATACTTCAACTGTGATTATTATTAAAACCATCCATCCATCCTAGCCCATAGTCAACACCAAGTATTGTATATACATACATATATGTATAATATCAACAGAAGTTTAAAAACAAAAAATCTCTGAAGAAATACCTCGACAAAGTCATCGGTTAATGGGAAGGGGGGCACTTCAAAAGCCACCGCCGACCGACATTTTTCTATGTTTGGCACTGAGATATATATTATTGATAGATATATCAGTGATATATATAACTCTGGCCAGCGGTAAATTTGTTTTCGGCTGTCCCCTGTCTCGATGATATTTCGAGTGTCATAAATAACCGAATAGAAAACCATTTTTTTACCTCCCCAATTTGTTTCTGTTGTTGTCTGCAGCTTTAGATTGGGTAACTTGGTAAACCTGGAACTGGGAGGGGGACTTTTTTTTTGTTTTTGTTTTTGCATAAAATACATTTATGGCAAAATTTAAAAACAAAACAAAACCAACAAAATTCTGGGACAATCATTGAACACATAACGGAAATCACCGCTGACAGACACATTAATGTTCATTTCCTTTCATAATTTTTAATTAAAATATGTCAAAATGCCAGATTCAGGAAAAACATGAAGAAAGATTAAATGAATCAATTAAATTGACTGACAGTCTGCTGTTTTATAAAGGCAAACGAACTCAATTCTCTTTGAAACATGTGGAAAAAAAGAAAAAAACACAGAATATTAGTTTGCGATTTTTACAAATTTTTCTGATAATAAGTTGTATCAACTGACTTTTAGAGAATTCAAAATAATTAAAGAAAAAATATTTGATAATAACTTTGTTTTATTCACTTTTAACTCATTAAATTTCTATCTTTTGATATTATACTTATCGCATTTGTTTTAAGATAGATACATGTATGTGCAAATGTTTGATAAAGTGGCTTAAAATTGTTCAAAAACGTTTGGTTCTGGAGATTAAACTGTAAAGAAAATTGTTTAAATAAATTGAATTATTCACTAAAAGTTATACAAACTAACAAAATTTTGTTGAAAGGTATGATCAAATTATTCCATGAGAATTATACGATTGTGTAAAATTGTGCAAAAAGATATCAGCACTAAGAAAAACTCTGAGAAGTCTTTTAGATTAATTGACAACATAATTTTGTAGACATAACGATATCATATATCGAAGAGATATAAAGGGATTTCATAGAACCGGTGTTCGTTGGTTTTACTAAATTTTGAGATTTACAATGAAATCTTTGTCCCAACTGTGTACAAGATAAGAAAAAATTTGCTTATAGTTATAATCTTCTGTGTTCTACTCACTGCAGTGACGACCCATAAAATCTGCCCCTTGGACCCGTGGCTGTCCATCATCTTTAGAAAACTAAAATAAATGACTACCAAGTGCCTGTTGACAGTTGTCATGTCAGCTACAAATGTCATGTGTTTCTTCTTTTTTTTGTGTTTTTTAATTTTTACAAAAAATACACAACATGCAAAGCGCCTGGGAGAGCCCAGCGACCGCCCATATAATGTAAGATAATGTGGAGTGTGATGGGTGATGTGTGTGTGTGTGTGTGTGTGTGTGTGTGTGTGTGTGTGTGTGTGTGTGTGTGTAGGAGCCTAGAGGGAAAGTGTCAAACGCAACATTATGAAAATGACACGAGGAAGCCATAAATATTAAAACAAAACAGGCAGCAACAATGTCACAACACCCAGCGAATGAGTGAACGAGTGAGTGTATGGATACTGGATGCTAGATGCTGGATGATGGCTGATGATAATGATGAGGGATGCCTAAGGAGAGAAAACTCGTCGTCGAGCAACTCAGCGGGGGCGTTAAATTCAGAGAAAACAGAAACAGAACTGAAAATATTATTAAGGAGTTGAAACAACGTAAAAAGATACAAATGTATCCGCTTAGTTGTCACTTACCTCGCCCCTAAATGTCACATCTTTGTCAGTTTTATGCATGATTGACGTTCGCCTCTCATTTTCCATCGCCATCTCCCCCTCTGCCCATAACAATTTGTGAAAATGGGAGGCAGGGCCAACGGACGCAACGGGAACAACACAAGGAAAATTGTAATGACTTTTCTTGGGTCTTGTAATTTATAACAAAACTGTTAATTAGCTGCGACGACAACACTGACATCAGTCAGCTGCTGTGTAATTTATGTCATTGTACGATGAGTTTGTATCTCATTGTGTGCGACATGAGGAACGAACGAGGTTGGACCCACCTTGGTTGCCTGTTTGCTTGGTTGGTGACATCTCTAAACAGCTGGGAATAATGCAACAAGTTCTAAATTTGAAACCCTCTTCTTTTGATTTCTGTATTCAAAAGTGCGATTGAATTTTGTACACTTGGTTTGAAGCAAACTATCTAAAGCCAATTCCAGTAAAGGTCCTTTTATCCACACTATTCTACAAACCAACAAATAGAACGGTTCAATGTCGTTTCCAAAATCTTAGGTATGGCATCATCTTGATCGAAGCAATCGAATTTATGGCCATGAAAATAAACCAGAATTCATACTTCATAATTTTATGTTTCACAGAATTTCTTTAATTTCTTATTACAACTTTTAAACCTGTCATTTTTGGCTTATCTGTCGAAAGGACATCTCAAAACTTCATCAGAATTGTACACATTGTCAAAAGAGTTAACAACTGGAATACTTTCCATTTTATTATTTGAGTATGGCAAATATTGAGCAACTATCACGACCGAATAACAATAAAGGTCAACGCGAAATTCAAAGCATTTTCATTATCAACACTTGACCATTTAGAGACAGACAAATACCACTATTTAACACATTAGGCAAAGAGTAAGTTGTGTAAAACCTATTTAATTGACCGCATTACGTCTTCCGTGTACTAAATTCTGGGGCAAATTAATTACAAGTATTCCTTACATTCTTCAAAACTGACTGAACTTTGCTCAATTCGTTCAGAATTTATAGAATTTGCGCTAATTCATATTTAATGAACACACTTTACGGATTGCCTTATCTTTTACATAACATTCATAACCCCAACCGCATGGAAGTCAACTGTGCTAATCTCAGACGGACACCCCATAAATCATCAAATCGGCCCGCAAATAAATCATCGAATCTAAAACGTCAAGTTGTCTGCTGCTTTGGCTAGTATATCAATTTTTTTCTATATTTTTTTTTGCTGTTGGCTTTTTGGTAACGAAAATCACAGCAAACAGCTGTCGACAAGTATATTTGGGGTCAGGCATATACATTTCATAAGATTGCCATAAACAATTTATACGTACAAACTTATATATACGTATATATATTAATTAAGTACAACTAAATGAAAGCCGAGCTAACTGTATAAAAATTTGAAGACAATTGAATGGGTAATTAATCAACTTTGAAAATGTACGTAATAGAAAGGAATTTAAGAAGTTAGTTAAAACGTAAAGCTTTTTTTTGATAATCAAATAAATAATTGTGAGAAATATTTCTAGAAAAAAAAACATTTTTAAAATATTTAACTTTACTTTTGCATAAATTATTAACATCTTTACTTGATTCTTGCAAATGAGAAGCGAACATATTTTTTACCTCTTCTTAAGTATTTTGATCGTAAATTATGACAAGTTCTTCGTGTCATTGAATCGTTAACATCTATATACGATTTGGCCAATAAAATAGTATTTTATGGCCCTATGGCCAATAACCAGACGACAAGATGTCAGTGTTAGGGTGGTCATAAATAATATGCCAAAAGCCCCCAAAGGAAATATAAAAAAAATTTTTTTTTAAATCTACATTAGTTTGTAGAGCTCTGTGTGTAAATGTGTATAAATAAATATATTAACATATAATATATATTTTGAAAAATAAAAATCACAACTCTTGATTAGACTTAATTTTCATGGGGCCATAAACCATTGAGGATTAGATCAGTAACAGTTCGTGGCAATAAATTGGCTAAGGAATATAAATTTAATCACAAGGTGACTTACACGGATTGTCCAGGTGATAACGGCAATCGGACATGAATCAAACTTTATTTTCGTTACAAAAATTAAATCTAAAACTACCAAAAAAAAGGTATTAACAACTTGGGCTCGTCCGGGATTTGAACCCGGGACCTCCCGCACCCTAAGCGGAAATCATACCCCTAGACCAACGAGCCAGTTGCATGCTTTTGGCCAAGTTGTTGTTAACTTGAAAAGCTGAGTGGCCAAGATCGTAAAAAAAACAACAACAACAACAAAAAGAAAGACAAAAAAGAAACAACGAAGGCCGAACTCAAGTAAAAAGTGAAAGAAAGACCGCCCACTTCGCCTTCTCCTCTCCACACCATCTGATGCCATGGCTTTTCAAGCTCCACATGCAGCACATTTCAGTGAGTTTCTATTTATAACGAAAAAGTTGTTTCGGTTGTCTGATTTTTTTTTTTTTGTGTGTGGAACGGGACGATGGGCGAGTGCTGACAACTAAACAAATTGTTTAACATGGACAAGGCACAGCGACAAAACAGAAGAGAAATATGATGCATGTAAATAAATTCAATTTGAAACTACAAACGAGATAAAAGACAAGGGAATGAATGTTGCTGCCAAACTGATTGCAAAGTAATCAAAGTGCCGACAAGTCACAAAGTTAATGGACCTCGACGACGAGATACCCTATAGCATAAGGTGTGTCAACCTATTCATTATTATTTGGAAATCGTCTTTTGGCTATGCGACATAACGAGAATCTTCTGAACTTAAAGGATCCAGGGGAGAGTTCTGGTCACATCATTATAACATCGACTAGTGATTATTCGTGGAACCTCTATGAATACTGCTTTCCTCTAAACATACTAACACTAACGAGACCAAAATTTTGATTTTGTTGATCGGACCCTTGTCGAAAATAATTTCTAGATTTGTTCGGATAAATAGTTACAGCTGAAATAAGCACCAAAACTCGCGATGTCACTCTGTGATCCTTAAAGTTTAACAGCCTAATACAAATACATTCATAGGTGCGAACTAAAGGTTACTCTAGTAAAAAATTGTCTTAGATTGCGCCTGAGGTGGATCCCCCAAAAAGCAGCTTCTATCACTTGAAAGATCAAAACTTAACTAAACTAACGTAATCATGAAATATTGTTGATCAATATAAAATATATAAAATATAAGAAATATAAAACTAAATTCTTAAATTCGAAGAACTACGGGACTGAAATATGTTATTTTTAGATAATTATTTCCTACTTAAATTCCATACAAATGAACTGCTTGCCCAAAAATAATTAGTTTTGTAGGACTTATCGGTAGTATGGCATTGTTAGACACAGACCCTCATGGGTTTTACCAAAGATCAAAAAACGATTTGACAATAATTGCTTTTAAGTACTCTTAACTGATACATTGTTGTTAAACAAAAAGCGACCAAATTTCAATCAGCTCTCTTCAAGTCTTTTAATCAGCCCATCCCTACTCGCCTCCTTCCTTTACCCCAGTTTGTATTACAAACACTCTAACAAAGTCTCAATACCCCTCCACAGACATACATAGATTACAAATTTATATTGTATCCCAGAGCTATGAGCACTTCAGCACTTCATTTGCTGTCGCTTTGCTGATTGCTAAGCTTTGATAAAAAACACATTGAATAGGAAAAAACTTGGAAAATAATAGTAGAAATTGAAGTAGAATTGTTGTATCGCATGCGCGAGAATTGGGGCCAGGGCATCAAAATCAAAATCAAATCAGACAGCGGCAAGAAAACGTTGAAACAATTGAAAACCCGCTGTTTTGTTGTGCCGTTTGACAGCTCGAATGCGATAATTTTAAATCAAATCAATTGAATATTGTCACAATTAATTTATTTATGAGATACACACACTCGAATTGAGTTGAGCCGCGATTGTTGCGTTGAGTTGAATTGAGTATTTGGTTTTTTTTTTTTTGTGTATTTTATTTATTTTATTTTTTTTTTTTTTGTTGATTTCGTTTCTCATTCATTCGACTGGCAATTGATTTTCTGAATATGTTTCCATTTTTATTGATTTTTAATTTCGGTTTGGGTGTTTTATGGCTGTTGCTTGTGCAAATGCTCTCGACACGCCCAACTGCCGCCCACTTCATGAAATTCAAATTTTACCTTCTGCGTTTTTTTTTTTTTGGTTTGGGTTTAAAATCTTCGATTTGAGTGGTTTTCATTTGGTCTGAAAAAATCATTTCGAATCGCGCTGCATACAAATTATGCATTGATTTCACAAGCGAAATATCAAATAACATACGAAATTTGTTTTTCGTCTGCAATTTGACTTTAAAATGAAAAGCAAATTAATTTCATATCAATGGGCAGAGAATTTAATAAGATTCAGTGGTGATATTATTACACTGAGAGAAACAATTCCATGGCAGAATTAGCATAGGTTGAAAATTACATTACTTTTAATGAAAATAATATTCTTTTTATTAGATAGAAATCACTATGAAAATGATTTAACAGAGAAATAAGTATAGTAATCAGACTTGACAGAAATAATACTTGTTCAACTTATTTTCGTTCTACCAAAGAATTTTCAGAATGTTTGCCTTAACAAGACTTAAAAGTTGCAGAAGATATTATGGATATTATTCCAAAATTAGATTCATTTATCTTTTTTTTTTTAAATTTCTTAACAATATTTCAAAATATTAAGAAAAAACCTTGCAGAAATTTTTAATCCTATTCAACTTCTATATCCATCTACCGATCCATACAAATCTTAATCAATTTCTTAGGCTATTATTTTATTTGTTCTTGCCAACGCTTCGATTGACATTTTTGAAGTGGCTCTGACTTCTAAAATAAAATTCTTTATTTAAAATAAGAAATCTAGCCTTGGCTTTTTACCAGGAAGCGAACAAAATAACAAAATAATCATTAAACGAAATGCATTGTATTTGCTTTTCTCAACGACAAGTCAAAAAGGGCGCCTATTTGAGCGATTTGTGTTTCCTGTGAATGAATTTTGAAGACGCAGAGTTCAAAGTGATTAAAGCACACCCCAAATGTCTTCCAATTTGATAATACTCTTAGAAACAAGTCTGAAAATAAATGACGTTCTAGTTGATTGCTAAGTTTGAGTGCCTGGTCAATAAGTTTTCTGTTTTACCCCATGTCACTTTGCTTACAAAGTGAATTCCGTCATACTATGTATATAGAACATAAAGCTTTCTGCTGATAAGGCTTCAGTTGCACATACCTACATATGTATATTGCAAACGAGTAATGGGTGGTTGTGTTTGGGGGAAGGGAGTGGTGGCGGGCTTTTGATTGAACCGATAAGGTTACAGCGACATTGGGCTTATGTAAATGTAATTGGAAATAGTTGAACAGATAATTAAGCGAGCAACCAAACGAACAAGCTTGACAGTAAACAATGTATCAAACGATTGTGTAACTATTTAAGCCACAATTTTGGTCATCATTTAGCTGAAATTGTTATTCAATAAAAACAAATATTGTTTTATATTTTTAAAAATTTGATTTTTTTTTGTATATTTCTCACGTCATATGTATGAATGGTTTGCATGTAATTGTTGGGTTTCTTATGGTTTTCTGATATATTGTTGCTGTGGTTTTTTGAGTGATTAGCAAATCTTATTCATAATTATAGCAAATTTACACACAGTACATAATTATATGAAATATTCATTTATTTGTTGTTTTTTGTATTTTTTGTAGTGTTTTTTTTTTTGTTTTCTACAAGTTTTTTCTTTCTGGGTTTTTACATTTAGTTTAATCATACTTATTCTACACATAAAGTGACTTAAATTATGCCATACTAATATTATCTCATAGTGCAACTTAAGAATAAAGCAAAAATATATAATATATATGTATCGATTACAAACTAAAACAATTTGAAAAACAAAATCTAATTTATTCAAAAAGATGTGTATCTCTTTGATAAATATTTTAGCGAAAGAATTCATTGGAAGTCATTATTGGAAAATATTTCACAAAAACTTTGGTTGAACTTTGAGAATTATTGACATTTAACAAATAAAGAACTGAACCGTTTAGCATGTTTGTCTGATTCGACTATCAACTATTGATTATTGTAGACAATTATATTTTTGTTTTTTTGTGATTTTTATGTGAGAGAAATAATGTGTGTTTGATTTGCATAAATGTTCTTTTCTTTTCGTCTTCTTTGTGGTGGAAACTTAAATATGTAACTAGCGCTCGATAAACTACAGTTTAGTATCACAGAATAGCGAATGCCCGATTCTGAGAGCATTCATCGATCAATTTACTTTTGAAATTTGTTTCAAAAATTTTATACAAGTGTTTTGTTCATTTTTTTTTTTTGTTTTCTTTTGTGTGTGTTTTTCAAAGTTAAACAATAATTTAGTGCTGAAGTATGTGAAATTATTGAAAATATTGGAATAATAAGTAACTCTGCGTGGTTTTTTAACTGAATTCGAAAGTGAACAAAAGAAAAATTATGTTGAAAAACTCCAAAAAAGATTAAGTAGTTGGAATTATGTTTAAATTGTGCATCACTTTTTTATGAAACATGGGAGAAAGACAGTCTTGAAGAACGCCTTGCAAAAACTCAAGCTGATGACTAAAAGTGTTGAAAATTAGTGTTGAACAATGCGGTTTTCATTTCAATCCAAACAAGTTTTATATTGTTTTTTGGTATATCTATTGATGAGCTGCACCCATACGCTGACCGTACATGGCATACGGCGAATAATATGGACCCAAAGCAGCTGCTGCAGCTGCCGCTGCTGGATTGAAGGCTCCAGCGGCACCAAATGGCGATGGGCCACCTTGGACCATAGCACCTGGTGGCTTGGCATACGGATGATAACGTGCGGCCGCTGCTGCCGCTGACATGGGACTCAATGGAGGTGTTGGATAACCGGCACGCAGGGCCGATGGCGGGAAGAGAGTGCCCAGCAGCGACTGAGCCTGGGACTGGGCCAGAGCAGCCGCAGCGGCAGCCGGATCCGACAGATTGCCCGTGTGCGTGCGCAGATGAGTGAAGAGTTCATCGGAGGTCTGGAATCTCTTGCCGCAATAAGCATCGCCAACCACCCAACTGCAGACATAGGGAGCAGAACGGGCAGCGGCGGCATTGGCAGCTGCTGCGGCTGCCGCCTGGGAATACGGATGAGATGGCGGCAGACCACTGGCAGCAGCAGCAGCATTGGCCATGGCCATTCCATATTTCTGGTGTTCGCATTGCGTACAACCCGCCGGGCAGGGGGCACCCATCAGCATTTGTTGTGTGTGCGCCGAATAGGGACAACCGGGGCAATAAGGATCCTTGCAGACGGGCACTATGGCCTCGCCTCCGGCTGGTGTCTTAATGCGCTGATAAGTGATGTATGGATTGGGTTGTCCAGCTCCAGGACCACCGGCACCACCGGCATTTGGTGGATATCCGCCACCATTGGCAGCCGCCGCGGCCAACATGGCTGCATGATGATGTGAGAAACCGCCGGCAAATGGTGGACGGAATGCGGGATTCGCAGCATGTTGTTCCATGCCTGGTGGACAGCAGAGAGCCGACAGTGGATTCAGGCCGCCATATGGACCACCGGCTGCCTTGTAAGCAGCTGCTGCTGCTGCAGCCGCCGCTGCCATGCTGCTCATCTCCTTGGGATGTTGGGCGGTGCCATTGGCATTGTTCAAAACTTCCATTCCGGAACGGACAATGGGACTGGCTCCACGCTGGGAGGATCCGGCCGGTGACACTGTCTTTCGGCTGGCATCTGCATCTGATTTCAATTCAGTGGGCGTAGCATTCGACTTGTTTCTCGATGGCACACGAGTCTCATGGCTGGACGAACTCTTTGAGCTGGGCCGCTCTTCCACTGTGGCTGTCGTTGATGAATTGCTCTTGAAACTGTTCTGATTCTGATGACTAAGCACATTTGTCTCGTACGGCTTGAAGGCCAATTTGACTGACTCACCACCGCCGGTGGTGGTATTTGTGGTTGCTGTGGTGTTAATTGTGGTCGCACTGATTGGCGTTGATGATTTCGGTGATTTGGCTTGAATTTGTGTGGGTGGCGATTTGGCTGCTGATATCTCAGCACTGCTGCTGCTGCTCGACGATGTCGACGATGAGGAGCAAGTGCCCGATTTTGTCTTATTCTTATCCATGGCCAAAAGTGGCTTGACTGCCGATGAATCGGCACCGATCTGTGAGCAAGTCTGGGCCAACAGAGCCAAGGGACTCTTTTTGGCATCCATCTGTAGTAGAAAATAGAAAAATAAATTTATTAGTTATAGTCAATAAAATGGTTTCTTTAAATGTTAATGTTGTATATAGAAAAAAATTTTCTGATTTTCTTAATACTCCTCAAATTAAACTTATTTTCATGTAAAATCTTTTTCAAAATCGTTTAACACAAAAATATTTTACATCTTTTCGTTTCAATATTTTTTCATGAAATTTATAACACAAGTTTTGTTTTAAACACTTGAATATATTTTTTTATATTTTTACTAAGACAAAACTGTGAAAACTTTTTAATTTAAGTCTAAAACCATTTCAATAGTTTTTTACTTTGAATCACAAAAATCTTTAACAATTTTACTGAATTTTTGTTTTGTAAATTTTATATAAAGAGTTTTATATTTCTAACTGAATATAAACTCTAAACTGAAAAATTCTTTTTTTTTTTTTTTACATCGTCAAAAACAGAATTTTTTCTTTGCTTTATTAAATTTAATTTCCAAAGTTTTTCTTTTTTCTATATCAATTTGTGGTTGAGGAAAATGAAATACCAACCGTTGTGGGCAATGGTGCCAAATAGTCCGGTTGCAAATATTGGTTGTTGCCAATGGTAACAACACCGCCGCCTCCTTCCAGGACAACCATATTTAAGTTGTTTGTGTTGTTGTTCTGGTTGGTGTAATCCACAAATAAAGTTTAAAAAACGTTGAAGTAATCCACAGAATAATGCGACGGCAATAATCCAAAATTGTGTTTGTGAGATGAAGGCGATTCACTTTTATTTTCAAAGATATATATTTTATTTTAAGTATATATTTTATTTTTTAGCATAGCACTTGTGGGCCAAAAATAGTTGGCTCTATGTTGCACAGTTTTTTTTTTTTCTTTCTTTTTTTGTTTCACACTTGACACACTCTCGACGAAGAAACAAGAATTGTGATTGATGGACTTGGGTTTTTACTTTTTCTTGGTTTTGCTTTAACCGCTTTCAGTTTTCCGCTGTTTTTCCGAGCAGGTCTGAACGCATTGAAGGCTAAACTCGAACTGAATTTCAAAATTCCGACCGCTTGACTTGTCAGCGAAGTGAAGGCAGCGTAATGGAGTGCACTCTCTTTCCATCTTGCTCTGGCGCTCTCTCTCTCCCTCTCTCTGTTTGGCTGAGAAAATGCGTGTGTGTGGCTGACTCTCCCGCTCTCTGCTCTCAGAACCGGTTAGTTGAACTGATGACTGTGGGTTAGAAGAGTATCGCGCTATATGTGCAAGCGAGCTGGAACTATGGTAATTTTCAAATATGGCGTATTTTTTATCCAATCACAAATCGCATGCGCCATTCGAGTGACCAGCAGGTACTCTCTTTGCCACACGGCAACACTCATTTCGAGAGCAACAGTTGGGCCAGAGAGCCGTGCTCAGTGCTCAAAATTTAGAATCATCACATTTTGGGTTGCGCGCACATTAATCTTATCTTCCACACATATGTCTCGTCTCGGCTTGTCTCACTCTCTCGCCTTCTGTCTCTCTCTCTCTCTCTCCCCTGGTTCAGCAATGCTCTCTGTTCTCGCCCTCATCGTTTGTCGGTGCCTGCTGTCAACACCAGAGACATTGGAGGCCATGCTCCCCTCTTTGTCCCACCAATATTGTCTTTGCTGAGATTTCTCGACCAAAACCACTCAACACTTAACAATCGCCTCGGTTCGCTCGTTTTAATGTCATATAAAAATTAATTTGTTTGTCGCTCCGGCTCCTCTCCGCAGTTTGGATCTCTTTTTTTGGTTCTGCTCTTGTGGCCTTTTGTTTAGCGTTTTTCGATTAACTTCTGTGGTCTGTTTATGTTCCATTTCCACTTGCCTTCTCCCACCTCTGCCTCAGTGGCAGATCCAAGTCATCACTGTTTAAGTGGAAATCGTTGTTTTGTTGTCGCATCACAAAAAGTTTTTCCCCAAACGAATTTTCCCCTCATTTATATTTTCACATGTGTCTGTGTGTGTTTCTGTGTGTTTGGATGTGGGTGGGTTAATTAATCTACATATAACAAATGTAGAAGAGTTTGAAACTTCCGTCTTTTGTTTTTTTTTTTTTTTTTTTGCTAATAGTTTAATGGCTTTTTATCGCTTAATACTTGTTTGGCGGGTTAATTGTTTTATTATATTTTCTTTTTTTTGCGGTCGACAGTTTTCCAAAATGCAAGCATAAGTTATTAACTTTTGAAATCCACATCTTGAAATATATATTTGCAAATGGTTTTCATTTGTTCCTCTTTTTTTTACTATTTTCATTCACAGGAATGAATTATTCATGATTAATGTATATTCAATTTTCGGTTTTAATTTTTTGTGTTTTTAATAGGCTTTAAAGTTAAATTAAATTCCAAAGTGGCTAAAAATTCTAATCAATGAATTAGGGCACTTAATTATTAGGAGTTTTCCTCCTTTTATTCTATTTCTTCATCTTAACGAAACAAAGTTTTAAGCTTCACGAAACTAAACACAAATTAGAGTAAAATAATCATGGAGTTCCAAATACTTTGTGAGACTTTTTCAATAAATTATGTTCAATATCTTTCCTTAACTATTATTTAATATGCCTTATCTGATCTTAAGCAGAGCTCTTCTGTAAAGTATTTTAAATATCTTTCCTTCTAATCTTTTGAAGTGATCCTTCTTACCTCCTAATCGCTTAGTTTTACTTGGGTGATTTAGTTGATTTTTCTTTTTAAATCTCAGATCATATCTTACAGACCTAAATGGAATTTTTAATTCCCAATGGATTTTATTTTACCAATTCTGAGTTGCAGTGTTACCTAATGATTCTTGATGGTAGTGTTTAAGAAGGCTTTATAGTTTAATTCCTGAGTAAAGCAAGTATTTGGTAGTAAATTAAAATCTGTGTAAATATGCCTGGATGAGCCTGGTAATGCGGCTTAGAGCAGGTAAAAACAATAAATATCTCTGATGGATTTATCTAGCTAAATCGTGATAATCTACTATAGTTTCATAGCTTAGATATTATGTGCATATTATAAATATGCATTGTCTCTTGCTGGGCTTAAGTAGGGTATATTCTTTAAGTAATAGGAAAAAAATGGTATAAAATACGATATATTTAAAAACTATGCCATCGTTTGGATTTCTATCTATTGATAAGAGATAAAAAGACAAGGAATTAAGAAGAAAAACTAGTAAACCAAAAAATTACGCAAACTTATCGTAACTTTTAGCCATTTGGTTTGAGTATAGTGAATAGAGAGATTTAGACCATGTGCCTCAAATTTGTAGTAGAGTATCTTAAACGTCGTTGAACTCATAAAAATTTTCAAAAAAATTCGTTCACTCCTTCCCTTCTGTTCCTCGTTGTTGTTATATTTTTTACGGCTACTTTGTCAGCATCATAAATTTTGCCTCCGTTGTATGTGAATTATTTACTAGCAAAATGTGAGAGAGTGCGAAAGAGAGGTAGCCAGCAAATAAGAGAGAGAGTAAGCATGAGTATGAATAAGGGGAAGGGGGGCATATAAATAATACAAAAATATTATAAATTACACGCAGGAATGTAAGTAGCAAAAGTGAGAGAAGCCAAGTAATTGAGGTGAAGAACATTGTGATACCTCCCAAAAGTATGCTAATGTTCTGGCGTAACAGTTTTATATAAATGCCTCATTTATCAAATTTTATTCGTTATCTAAATTGTCGTTTAAGTCCCGCAATGCTAATTCTCTTGCTACATTCTGGAAACTATTGATCTCTCAGGATGGGAACCTAATTCCCTTAGGATCAGACGTAATCAATTGATATAAGGGTTTTTATTTATTTACTTTTTATGCACTTCAATTGAAAGACAAAACGTTAAAATGATGGTATAGTTCCCACAGTTTGAAAGAATATCTTTCTGCTTCAGTTGAGTATGGTCGTTAGATCAATCTTGATTGTTTTGCCCATTATACCCTGCTTTCCTGTTTGCGAAATAGAGAGAGTATAATTTGTAGCCGCGAAAACATTTATATGAAGAATATAAAAAGGAAGCAACTGCCGCCGCAGCACATAAAATTAACCACATATTTCTTCATTTTTATGGCATTTATTATCACAGAAATGTTTGTGTGATAAAAGCAGAAGCAAAAGGCAAACGATGAACGACGACGACGACGACGACAAGAGGCAACGATGGCGGCAGCGGCAACGCCAGAAAGGCAGTCATAAAAATGCAGCCATTTACCTTTTGATTTATGCACAACAACAGTAGAAGGAGCACAAGGAGAAAGGGGCAACTGCTTGTGATGGTGATGGTGGTGGTGGAAGGAACAGGAACGACAGCACCAGAAGTGCCATGGGTCTGAGGCACGCATGTTCCATGAAACTCCAAAAGGAAAAGCAAAAGCAGCGAAAAATAATGCAATAAATTTGACATTATCTATGGCAATATGAAGTGGGTGTAGTTCGGGTAGTCATCGTTCGTTGTCGTTGGCGTCATCAGGATTACGCATGAACCGAGGCGAAGGATTCCCCTGAGAAAGCAGCCAAAACTACAATAATTGCTTTTCCAGGCTAAGAACTTTGAGGTCATAAATACTTTATAAGTAAACAGAAAATGGAACGAAAAACAATTGTCAGAAATTTAAAAAGTATATTTAAAATTGATTTAAAAGTCAAAGCTTATTAAAACTCTACTAATTTTAAAGATAATAATTTAAACCAAACCAAAGAATTGTTTTTATACTTTTCCACGTTTTTATTTGTAGAAGACTGATAATAAAAAAACAAATATTACTAATAAATGTTATACAGACAAAAATAGTTTAAAAATTCTTTAATAAGTTGTCAAACCTTTCATAGGCTTTTTGAGCATTTTTCGATTAGATCATTTGCTCATTTCATAAAAAGGCTGGAATACATCCTTCCGTTTCATCCGTTTTATATCCTCCCCACCATGTGGAACACGAACAATAATTCACTTTTGAGCAGTCGAATGCCATTTAAAAAATTGAAAAACAAACTGCAATAAATTCAGGAAAAAAACGAAACCTAAGCACACAATACATAAAACAAAATGCCCAAAAAAAAAAAACATGCAGGATGGCAGGACGGAGGAACCTGGGGGGTAAATAAAGCATAAAGGAATCAAAAGGGATATACACACACACACACACACACACATTTGCTCCCGCTGTGAGAAGGAAGAGCCACAGTGAGCTACTGCTACCGAGACTCGCCTGTCGATAATTTATTGACAACAATTTATCTCGTAATAGTTACGAGGGGACCAGCAAGAGAAATTGCAACACACAACTGCCAATGGTGACATTGAAATTTTATGGTAAAAAAGGATCCTTGCAATGCTTTTATATTTCCTTTTTTTCGCAATGCCACCCTGGCACAGGACTTTACATTTACTTTTTTTTGTATTTTATTTTTTGGTAGATTAATAGAAGAAATTAATCGCTGCATTGTTGCTGACAATAGAGAAAACGTCCGTGTCGTCTGTGACACGTGCAGTTTTTGTAAATGATAAATTAGGGATATATGAAATTTTTATTGACATTTTGGTATTGGGTATTAATTGTCTAATATTAGGGTAGACGTCGGGGGAATAAGAGGAGGAACTTTTTAATCTACTTTAGGGTCTCAGTGCTTCTAGGGGTTGGCAACAATTTCTGAAACTTTATTTTAAAAAAACCATAATGAAATGTTTCGAGTCGAGAAGAATTAACCAGGTTAATTTTTAATATTTCTTAAAAGATTAAGTAATTCTTATATAAGACAAATTAAATAGTAAAGTTGAAGTATTCATATTAAAATGTGACCATCTGCTTATATTTCTTGCTTGAAATTGATTGATTTAATTTATAAATGGTTTACTTTAGACAAGATACAATCCATCAGATACAGAAAGATATTGTCATTGTGAAAATATTTCCATTGATTTACACACAGTAAAAAGTAAATGAAATAATCATCAAGCGTCAGAACTAAAGGGAAACTGCGGTCAATCAAGGACATCGTTAAGCGTCCTTTACCTTTGATTTATGGCACACAATTCATTGTCAGCAGCAGCCACCAAAGTTGATGCTTCTGAGACGAGTCACTCCTCTAGCTCTCTGCTGCCGTGACCCACCCCTGGTCAAGTCCCGAGTAGTCCCTGTCCTGGTCCTTTGACACTTTGACAAATAATTTTATTGACGCTCACAGTACTTGGATCGCTGTTTGGTTTTTAATTGTCCTCGGCTCAGCTGCTCTGCACGTGATAATTGCTCATTTTATGAGGCATTTATCAAAGTGTCTCGAGGTCCATGCGGCATTGTTGTTGTTGCCTGTCCTTGGTTGTTGCCCCGGGTTAGTTGAATGTCGCCTGCTGTGTGTCTGTCAGGGCGGTTTGGCGAAAACTTCTATTCTGTTTCATGCGGATTTTATGGATTGACTGACTGACAGTCACGCGTCATTTATTTAACCGTGACAGTTGCTCGCAAAAAAAAAAAAAAAAAAAAAACAAAATAAAAGCATTTTCAGTTTTGATTCTGAACTCTGATTCCAAGCAAAAGATGGAGTGGAAGAACTTCGACATTCCCTTCTCAGACACGTGATGCATTTAAGCGGCATATCAATAAATTAACACAAACGGAAATTTGTTAAGGACTTTAGTCCTCTCGCTTGTAAAGCGAACATGCCATGCATAGCTGATGAATCTCCCAAGACAAAAGAAAATAAAAGACAACAAAAAAAAAAAAAAAAACCGTGTAATAAAAACTAAATTATATCCTTTTCACGTTCAAGTGTCTGCGGCACCGACGGCGGCATCACACAAAATGAAGCAACATGTTGCCCAGTCAGTCCGACAGACAGAGAAAAGAAACATATAAAAACCCTCAATCCGTCTCAACCTTCCATCCATCCAGCCATCCATCCATCCAACGTTCCGACACACAGAGACCGACCCACGCACTATTTAATTTAGTACAAAATTATTATGCGCAACATTAGCACTCCGGCCGGGCTGGGTAAGCGTGAGGTGCCTCAAATGAAGTGTGAATTTTGCTGTCAAGCCAGTGAGACACAGTCTGAAGAGTCACACATACATACATACATACATACAGAGGGACATACCGAGATAGGAGCAACAACAGAGGCTAAAATGCCGACGACAAAGCCGTCCACCACTTTGTATTTCAGTCCATTTGGTTTTTCGTTTCTTTTGGGTTTCAATTTTTTTTGTTCCTCAAGGATTTTGTTTATGGTCTTGTATTTTTTGTGTGTGTCTTCCTTACTGTTTGTTTTTGGTTCATGCAACGAATGCGTATTAAGTAATAAGTATTGCCTAACGATAACACTTTGATTATCCTTCTGAAAACAAAAACCACACAAAAGGAGAAAGGAATTTCAACATTGATACCCGAAGTTTGACATTAATCGCACTAAAATCTATTCGATGAGAATTTTAATTAAGAAGTTTAGTTGTTTCAATAATACTAAAATACTACATGTTATAATAAATAAATATGTAAATTAAGTAAAGATAATAATATTAAACTTACAATGTAGATAATCGTTAATTTTGGTAATTTTCTCGCATTATTTTGACGTGAAATTATAAAGTTTATCTCTCCCTTGGTTGGGAGAGTTTTCATTTATTTTGCTTAAAAGGTTTTTAAAAATTCGAAACATTTTCGATATTTTCATTTTAAATAGTCGGCCGTTAACTCTGAACTGTATGGCGACAAATTTGGTCTCGACTTCATGCAGAATTTTGGAATTTTATATACTCTTGCAAAACTGGTATATTAGTTTTGATAAGAACTCCTCCTGGAAGAGCTAGAGAGTTGATTATATACACTGCAGTGTTTGTATATCTCGGCTTTAGTCGAATCGGACCACTATACTATGTAGCTTTTATACAAATGACAAAGTCACGAACAGCGACTTTTCTCAATAACTTGTTCGTTTTTTAGGCTATTGCCACAAAATTAATATTTGTTAGTTTTGTATGCATATTAATGACTGTGTCAAATTTGATCAAGACCCGGTAACTATATCATATAGCTAATGATACAATTTCACAATGAACAATTTCAGATTGATTTATATAAAAAATATATATTTTTGGTTAGGATTTACATATTTCACAAATTATTTGAGAAATCAAAAAAAAAAAAAAAAAACAAATCGTAGTAGTCTCATTAAAATTTTAAAAACATAAGTAGGCCTTTTCATTTCTAAAAATAAAAATTCAAATCTTAGTAAGCTATATCTTTTATCATCTAAGGACTGAGCCCAACAAAAATCAGTATATTTTTTGACTCTGAGCGAGTAACAAATATAATAATTTTGTAACACATATATCTAGATATAATTTATAGTAAATTCTTTATTTTTCCTTAAATATGACATCTTTTTTGGATACTATTATAGAAGGACTCCTTTGCCCGGATAATTATCGTATACTTAAGGCTACAGATGACTTATATGAGGCCTACAAGCAACCGGATATAGTATGGAATCTGTGCAACATGCTAACATCGACTCGCACTGTAGAGGTGCGTCAAATGACAGCTTCTTTACTGAATAAGCATCTAGCGGATATTAAGGTCTGGCTGGGGCTAACGTTGGATCAGCAGATGGACCTCAAGAAATATTTATTGCAGGCTTTGGTAGCAGAAAAAGAGCGAAAAGTGAAGGCTGCCATCAGCAAGGTTGTGGGCACAGTAGTCCGATATCTAGAACAGAAGGATCAATGGATTTGCGACGTTCTGCAGTACACTTTTGATCGATGTCTTTTGCTGGATCCCAACGAAAGCGAGCCAGACTCGTATACTTTTTCTGCCATAGCCCAATCGGCTATAACACAATTAGCGAATCACACGCGCACTATATGCAATATGTTTGGGACCATCCTGGTTAATTCCGATGCAATTAACACTTTAACCTCTCGAACCGTGGCCAATATGTTTACCGGAATGACATATGTAATTCCATTTCTATTGGAATACCCAGCAGATGCAGAGACTGTGATTAAGTTGATGCCTCTGATAATGAAGACAGTACAATTAAAAGCTCTTCAGGGCGATGGCGACGAATTTACCTTAGTCTTTGGAATATTCGATGCCCTTGCCGAGTATATTCCGGGGGCATTTCACAATACGGAAGCCGTGGCCAAACTCATTCTGGATGTGTCGGCGAGTGAGCAAATCGAAAAGAGTATTCGACTTCAATGTATGGCATTCATTGCTGAACTTGTGCGTGTGAGTAAGATGGAAGTTCTCAGGAAAAATTTACTGCAGCCCATCGTAACAGTTCTATTTGAATTGATATGCAAGCAACCGGCCGAAGACCATGTTGATGAATCGGATGGCAATACTTATGCAGACGCTGCCAGTCAAGCTCTCGATGACATAGCCATGATTGTGTCAGGTGACCAACTTTTGCCAATCTTGTTTCAGTTAATGGAGCCGGCTATTCAAGGTACGAACAGTCTTTGTCGTCGGGCAGCCTATAGCTGCATGGGAACCATCTCTGAGGGTTGCACAGAGATAATATGCAAGCAATATCTGGAAATAATGTTGAATGTCATCAAAACGGGCACACAGGATCCAGATTTAAATGTGCGCACTGCTGCTTTTTTTGCGCTGGGTCAATTCTCGGAGAATTTGCAGCCTGATATTCATAAATTTTCTTCAGAAATCTTGACAATGCTTTTGGAAAATCTTCACCAATTGATAGGGGATATGAAAAGAGGAGCGGTTCCGGTAACCAAACATGTGGATCAATTGTATTATGCCTTGGAAAAGTGCTGCGATTCATTGGACGAGAAGATTGGACAACATTTACCCTTGCTAATGGATTGTCTGTTTGAATCCCTGAATTCCCCACATACGTATACATTGAGAGTCTATAGTTTGTCGGCTCTTGCTTCTGTTGTCGGTACGGGCAATGGGCTTTTGCCGTATTTTCCCCAAATTGTCGCAGTGATGCAGCAATATTTGGTCAAAGACTGTGATGAGGAGATTCATGATTTACGTATTCAAGCTATTAATACATGGGCAGTTTATGTTCGAAATATGGGCAAAGAGGTTATGTCGCCTTTTTGCAACGAATCTATGGGTTATTGCCTACTAATGTTATCGGATGGTCCAGATGATCCAGAAGTACGTTATTCTATTTACAATCTTCTTGGAGCCCTTTCCAATATTTATCAGGAGAATATGGCCGAGTACCTACCCAAGATAATGGATCGCATTGTTCTATCTGTTATATCACCTTGCGATGGTATGGCCGGTGGCAAGGATTCAGGGGATTCAAAAGACGTCGATGAAGATTTTGA
The DNA here is from genome assembly GCA_018150345.1 of Drosophila equinoxialis. Lineage (NCBI taxonomy): Eukaryota > Metazoa > Arthropoda > Insecta > Diptera > Drosophilidae > Drosophila > Drosophila equinoxialis. Next base: position 700,894 of record JAECWI010000703.1, read on the forward strand.
TGATTTAGTCGAAAATGACTATAAGACTGAAAAGGAAGAGGCAATGTGTGCCCTCATGGAATTTGCAGAAACTACTGGCGTTGCTTTTGCTCCTTATCTGCAGGCGGGCTTTGAGAATGTATATAAAGTGATTGATCATCCGTATCCATCAATACGTAACGCGTGTCTTGAGACCCTCTCTAAATTTCTGATGGCTTTCCATCGCCTGGGCCCGAGCACAGCTGTCGCCGAATGGTCAAAGATTTTAGTACGCAAATTTTATGAGATAATAATTCACGATGAGAACCGATCTGTGGTTATTAATGTCCTTGATGAGTTAATTGATATCATCAGGGATATGGAAGCAGCCGCTATACCCTCACAAGAATGTGTCAAACTTCTCTTCAAGGCCATCCGTAGGTTATTGACCCAAGCAACAAAATGTCAAAACTTTGAAGGACGATACCACCCAGACGAGGCTGGGGGCAGTAAACTAGATGGGCAGCTTATTGCTTATGCTGCTAGCTTATTTGTAGACTTGGGATATGCTATCGAACCGGCACAATATGCAGTCTATTTTGACAAAGGTCTATGCATACTGTCTAAAATGCTAAGAATGGCCATTGTTAATAATTGTGCTGTACGGAGGGCTCTGGTATACGAAACCCTGGCTGATAGTATCAAGCACCTGAACTCTCATGTGGTCACCTATCTTAATCCCCTATTTAATGTTTTCTTTAAGGGGGCAAATGATGCAGAAGCCAATTGTCGCCAGCACTGCTATTATGGACTAGGCGAGTTACTATTCTATGGAGATAACAAATCTCCAGAAGCTTGGAGCGAGGTTGTTAAATACATTTCCAATGCCATTTCGAAGGAGACGGAACCAGCTGTAAAAGATCGCATTTGCAGTGCTCTATCTCGTCTTTTGGTGACTAATCCAACGGACTTTCAGTTTGAGGAGATTCTATCAGCCCTGTTGGATCTCTTGCCCTTGCGTGAAGAGTTTTTGGACTATGATGCAATTCTACAGGCTTTTCAATATGCCTATAGGGATCCACGTGGCAGACAATTGAACTTTGTACATCGGATATTGGAAGTAACTGCACAAATACTTATTAGTAAGAACTTGCCCGATTCATTGGCTGAAGAAAATGGTAAAAACTTGTTTCAGAAAATTTCCAATGAAAATGCTAAAGCGCTTTGTTTGGTTTGTGCTGCTAATCCCGAAGTACACGAGTTTGTAATGTCTTTGTAAGCTAAGAAATCTGTCTGATTTCTTGGCCCCTAAATTTTGTTATGTACCTTTCATTTTTGTCATTTTGACTAATCAGTTTAATCAGTGTTCGAAATCAAAAGTAAATTAAAATATTTGTTTCTCCGGAAAGTATGTTCTTATGTTGCTATAGTTAGTCAGTTGACTATGTTTTGGCCATTAACCCTTTTTGGCGTAACCCTTGGATGTGTTTAACCTCTTCATCCAGGTCGTCGCATACTTCAGATAAACAATGTAAACCAACTGAGTTGAGTCATTGGGCAACCAGAGTGAAAGCATCTCGTTTTCATTACATTTAAAATGCTGTCAGCACCTAACCTGACATGACTTTGCCGTCGCCTTCCATCCACCACCACCAAAGGTTGAGACATAGATGCGGGCTCTCAAATGTCTTCATGTCCTGGCCTTCTATTCCATTTTCTTTTCTTTTTCAATTTTGTGGCACTTTCAACGCATCATTGAGTAAGCCGCGAAGCGTACTCATCATGGGGAGGACAAGACTTGGATCCGTACATACATGTATATAGAAGGCATTCGGGCTGAAAATGAAGATGCTTAGAAATGGAGTGTGCGTTTATAATCAAATTAGAAACGATGCGTAAGATCAAAGGCCCAACGATGCGCAGTAGGCGCGACATAATACCCGAAATGTTCAAAACACACCAGAGAAGAGAGGTACCCTGGAAAATAGGTCTGGGACATCAAGAGGGGCGCCCTGACAACTTGAAGTGGAAAGTGACTGAGCGCTGAGTGCGGAGTGGAGCTGCAAAACCTGAAGAAGACGTCTCATTAATGACAAACAAGGAGTCGAACAAGAGGTACGCGTAAAATGAAAAGGTGTATTATGCACTCAACTTGAAAACCAGAAATTTTACTCTCTCTCTCTCTCTTTCTCCCTCTTTCTCTTACTGTCTCTCATCCTGTCAATTCATACTCAAGTATGCTGCTTTTTTTTCTTCATCTTCATTCGTAGTAGGTTTGGGCCTCGGTTCTGTTCAAGTGTTTTGTCGGGCACATTGCACACACTTCCTCGAAAGGATCATAACGCGTTGGGTATTAAAAGAAAACGACAAGAAAAAGACAAAAGTAAAATAAGGAGAGGCAGAATGATTTTCAATGTTAAAGACTGATGACGACAGGTTAAACGTTTTCATTATGAGCATGCCTCCAGTTTGCCTTTTAGAGCTCCAGTGGTTTTTCCATAATTGGAGCTGCATTCAAGTGTCTTGAGAGTCTTGGAGTTTAATTTTTGTTTCTTGTTTGCTCGTTTTTTTCCGTCGTTCTGTTTGGAGACTTAATGAAAAGTAAATTGAGTTCTCGGTAGTTGGTTTTAGGCTGCTTAGTTGTGTATTTTAAGTGAGACATGCTCAATTAGTTCTTCGAAAAATATAAAGAAATAAAAAAGATGAAATGATTTTCCATAACTTCCGCCGGCACTTGAAGTGAGAATTAATTGTTCACTTGAGCCAATTGACGACAGACAAAGTAGAAAATGAAAAATCAACAATTTCTCTACTTGTTGAAAACTTAAAGAAAAATGTGCATTTAGTATAAAATTGATTTAAAGACTTTTATTTAGTGGATTAATATTTTGTTTCTTTTTTCAACAACAAGTTTATAAAATTTTCGATTGCTTACTAGAACTCGGACTAAATAAATCTCACTTTCTTCGACCGGAAATGCATTTTTATTTTTATGGTGACATTGCACTTGACCGAAAAGCCATTAGTTTATTACCAACAAACGAAGAAGGAAACAGAAATACATGTTCACACATGCTGTAAATGTTATGTGTTGTATATATAGAATATGCATTTGCTTATGTCTCACATTTGTAATATAATTTATGGCTACCTAAGCTGTGGCAAGTAAAAAGGGTTAACTAGTTCAGTTCATTGGCAACCCTTTTGCCAACTGTGCGTTAAACAAACTTCCTGTTTAATCCCCCCCAGACCCATATACGCATAAACTCATGAATCTTGTCAACCCAAGACCAACCATACCCGAACCCAATTCAAACCCAACCCAACCCCCGTTTCTGTTACCCATTCCTTGCCTTTGTTTGCCTGAAATTGACTGATTACCCACAAAATTACCGAATTTATTTGTACGTAATTTGAGACATTAATAAAAATAAAAAAAAAACTTTTTCCTCAGGCCATGTTTGTTTTGTTTGGTCTTGTATACATCAGTAGAAATATATATATATATATATGTATGTAAGTATATATAGTTCACTAGTTGATAGAAAATAACCCCCTTATTTTTTATTTGGGCAACCAATATATGTGACAGTTGGTTATGTAATATTTCAAAATTTCAAACATTTGTTACCATACCATTTTCCAGCAGCTAATTAGCTGAGACAGTTTTTATGTGAGTTTTTTCTGTTTGAGATACTCAGATTACAAATTTTTCAAATTTTCAATACTTGTAATAAAGAATGGGAAATGGGAAGCACGAGAGTCTAGGGAATCGTCGGAAAAGTGGCTTTTTTCGTCGATATTAGAATTGGAATTTTGTATTCTATATATATTTAGCAATTTCTTATGTCTTACACGATTATAAAACTATTTTTATTGAATAAATATACAAATATAAAGAACAAATTCTTATGATCTCTTGACCTATTTCAATTTTAATATTATTTAGTGTGCTTTAATAATTCTGAAATGTTTTTGTGTAATTTTGTAGTTACCCTAAAATGGAAAATGCAGTTTTTATTTTCATTAAATCCTAAGAACTCAAACCTAGGAAAATGCAACAATTTAAATAACATAGTGAAGTTTATGCATACAATTAATTAGCAAGGAAGATTAAAAATAGAGTAGAGAAGCGTTGAATCTGCTGATAGCTTGAGACAGATGTTAAAATGATAAGCAAAAAGTAGGTTTTAGTCCCGTTGACTATATAAAAGCGCTATTACATCATAATGCTTAATCTTGAACGAAATCTTGAATCTTGTACAAAACAAACATGCGATGTTATAGTGTACAATAATTTGTTTAAAAAAAACTAAAAAAAGATTACGTAAAATAACTAAAAAGTAAGACGAACCTTCATAGCATTATGAAAATTTAACTTGCCAGTTATATTTCTCAGAGATCATATTGAATAATATTTATGATTTTCTTGTCCAATGTGAAACATCAAAAGATCAATCGTATTATTTCCAATTGTCGAATTTGATTTTGTATTTAATCTAAGTCCAAAGTGTTTGATTTGAATTGCCACTTCTTTTTATGGAGTCTGCGTTGTGCACTTTTGGTTCAGTTTATTGCTGCAGCTTCCATTTGGAGTTCAGTTACAGTCAGTCTCATAAATTTCACTCTTAATAGCATCCGCCTGTCATTGCAATCTAAATAAATTGTTAAATTTATTTACGACAAAATGTCCACAGAATTTGTTTTTTTTTTTTTTTTTGTATTTTTATGTGTGTATTGTAGAGTGCTTCCTTTGGATAGAATGGGAGCTGGTGGGTGAATGGCAGTGTGTGTGGCTAGAAAATATGAAAATTAACTGCCGACTAAAGCCAAATTTTCCTGTGCTGCTTCTATAGCTTTTTAGAGGAGGGCAAAACAATTGCGCTACATTTGCCATATGTGTGTGTGTAATTTTCACTTCATGTTTGGCCACAAAAAACGCAGAAACTGCCATAAAATGCACACACACACACACAAAGAGCAATTCATACAAACATAGACGAGGTCCTGACTAGGTCCTGGTCCTGCAATGAGCTGAAAGAGGGGCACTAAATGCCACTAAATGAATTTATTTGCCAACAAGAGTGGGCAAATGGCAGTGCTACAAAGAGAGGAGAAGCTACTAGAACCCAAAAAGAGCGGGGGTAAAAGAGAGTTGAGCGCACCAACGTCGACATTTTGAGAGTAAATAAAGCCCAAAATGAGATTTATGCAACATGACCGAGAACAACGACAGCAACAACAACCAAAGCGTCGAGACCAAGTGCTGAAGTTGCCCCCAAGCCACAAGCTGCTCCACGTTGCTCAGGGGGGTCTGGGGATTTTAGTTTTTAGTGGGCACCCACTTTGTGGGCATTGTGGAATGGCAATAGCCAAGCCAAATGCCGTTCAGAGAATAGAGTGAGAGACTCTGTCTCTCTCAGTCATTGCATTTAGAGTCTGGATGTGTGTGTGTGTGTGTGTGCCTTTTAAACCAACTAATTTTTGTCTAAAAGGAAAACACCGAAAGGAACCAATATAAAAACAAAGTTTGGAATAAACTATATCCTTTAAGGGGCCAAAATGTTAAGCAATCTTTATGGACTCTCTATATCATAAATAAATCCAGACTTATCCGTGAAATTAAAAGCTATCCTAAGAATCTTAAGAGACTCATTTAAATCTCCTTTCTGATCAGGATATTGGAATGGATCGTTTCGTATTCTTAAGCTAAATAAGTTAATTATGGTTTAATGTGACACGGGCATAGTTTAATATCTAGAATTGTTTAATATTAACTAAATAAGTTCTAAATTGAACTAATTTTATTTGTTGACTATGCCACACCTGCCACCTTTTACTTACATATGAAGCACATAGCTAATCTACCCTGCTTAGGTTAGCTATGGTCATCATATGAGGGACATTTAGTACTCGCTCCTGGTTGCCCTCTTTGTGCGTCTGTGTGTGTGTGTGTGTGTATGGGTATACAACCATTTATTCTGCACAAAATTGTCACATAAATTTTACAGCGTCCAAGGCATGTCGAGCGTACTTCATTTTGTATTTTATGATATTTTTTCCTAACCCTCTCACCCCCCCACCGCTATATAACATACATAGATCCACCTTCCTCTCACCGAGTTGGTTAAAAGGAAATTTATAGCAGCAGAGAATTGGGATCTACGTGGTAGGTAAGGGAACTAACAATAAGTTGACTTGATATAGATTGAACTAGATTGGAAATGGCAATCACAAGAATACCAAAAGAAAAATATGTAAAAGAAAACTACTATAGTAAAAGTTCTGCCACGAAAGAGATAAAAAGAGAGACAGAGAGAGAGAGAGAGGAAAAAAAATGGAAAACAATGTTCACATTAATGAAAAATCTAGATGGCAGCTTTTCGAAAGGAGCAAAAAATATGACAAAAACCTCAGCAACAGACAGGAGCAGCAAAAGAAAACGTTATATATATATAGGTATATGATATATATATATATATATATATATGTATATGTATATATATAGAGAAGAGAGAAAGCAAATAAAACAGAAATAAAGAATAAAAGCAAACAAACAGCAGCAGTTGACAACTGTCAGTGTCAGAGAGCTGCCAGTGCCACTGTCACTGTTGCTTCTTGCTTGGCTTGGCTTTTGTTTCCTTTTTCTTTTTCGTTAACATTTTCGTTTCGTTCATTTCCCCCATTTTTTCCTCATCAACCGCCCCCAGTTTGGACTAAGAACCAGAACTGCCGTCACTTTCCTTCATATTTGCCAGATTCTGCAGAGAGAAAGGGTATATTGCAATGAAATATTTGAATTTACTTTATTTATTAATCTTTTCTTATTTCCTATTTAATTATTAAACATTAGAATTTGCATTAGCATTTTTTATTTATACTATTATCCTTGGAGATAAGGGAGATGAGGTAGGTGAATCTCTCGGGAATCCTTGGGGAACTAAGACGTTCAAAATGCGATCTATCTATTCATTAACAAGCAGGTATTTCTTGTGCTGCAAAATATAATACCTCAAATAGTTTCAAATCAGATCGATCCTTTATTTTATTTTAATTTTAATATTTCTTGAATTTCTAATTCCAAGCAACTCGTGATAAGTGCTTCTAATACTCCTTTGAATGAGATTTGAGTAGCATTTCAAGCAATCTATATCAGACTACTGCTAAGAGTGTGTCAATTTTTTCTTTACTCTCTATAAATTGTATTGATTTGTCACAATATAGATAGATTTCTTGATCAAGTTACTGGTAATTGCTTGGTACAATTCATGGTTTTCGAACTGATCGATCATTATTGCTCGTCAACAAAAAAATTTCTCTTACACTCTTCTGTAAATGAGTGGTCTAAGTGAATCATTTAAGCAACTAAACAATATTGACTCGGGTTTTGGAAACCAAGCGAGTGTATGGATATAGTTTTTGCTTAGTTGATATATCATCTATGTACTAGGAATACTAATTCTTTTTGTTTGATACTGATACCATTATTTATTATAGTTTTGGATTTGAAAATTATATCATAAACTTCTTCATTCAGTTGCTTACACTCGTGCATACTTCGTCGGTGGATACTGTTGTTGCAGTTCTCTATAATAACATAGAGATATTAAGGAATTTTCCGATTGAAAACAATCAAATTTGAAAAGTTCGAATTGAAAATCGCATTTGACAATGTTTATGAGACTATGTTTTAACTAAGTCAAACGATTTAATAGCGAATGAAGTATATAAAATTATTTGAGAGAACACAGATCAGATTATAATCGGAATCGACAACGAAAACAGATCTCTTTATATAAATTTAAATGCAAAAAAGAAGGGTATCGTTTCTTCGTTTTCTTTGTTACAATTGAGAGCGAATCTCTTCTCCTTTGTTCGGTTTTGGTTTTGTTTTTCTTGCACATTTTGTACTGTTTGCTGTTGACATTAGCAGAAGCTTAGTCCCTCCTGTCTCAGTGCTGTCAGAAGTGTCCTGTCAGTGTTGCGCCACATCAGATGCAGCAGCAGATTGGATGAGAGCAAAAGAGCTACGAGAAAAGGCAACAACAAAACTGTGAAATATGATTTTATAATTGTATTTTTATTCCCATCCCTTGGCTGTTGTTGTCTTTGTTGTTGTTTCACTCTTCACTCGGGGGGTATTTTGTGTTTTCGCTCTCCACATTTTTTTTTCCTGTTTTAAAATGTAAATTACGAGCAGCCATAAATAAAATTAACCCAAATTAAACACAGGCAATTAATTACCGTGGCAACTGTGAGATGATTTCGCCTCACTCACTGGTCACTCAGACATTTTACAGTAAATTAACACCACAAATCTGTGATGAGAGTTATTTTATATATATGTGCATATATGTATATGTACGGATTTACATGGATATTTAGTTGTTGTTGTTGATGCCCTTTTTCAGCAACAATCAAAAGCAAAACGGTTGACCAGACTGACAGCTTAACTGACCATTAATTTACATGGAAACGGTTTTTTGGTTTTTTTTTTTTGTACTTTTTGGAGGGTAAGCAGAAAATCTTAAATGCTTTTCACACAGTTTTCATTTGCATATATAGGTAGTTACTCTGTGTGTGTGAATTCTTTTGACACATTTTTCCTGCTGTAGAAAAGAACCCAAAAATTGTTGTTCTTGTTCCAGTTTATTGGCACATAGAAATTTTCTTCTTCACAGTTGATTTATTTTTGTATGTAGAAAAGGCAAGAAGTGTAAAGAAAAACGGAAAATACATTTTCTTTTCATGTTTTTATCGCACAATTTTTCTTCATTCGGCTCTTTTGTCGTTTACAGCGCATTAAAAATTTACTTGAATGCTCGTAAATTTTGCATATACAAAAACAACTGCCATATACATTTTTATATAAAGCTCATATATATATTTAAATGTACACATGTGTAATAATCGTAAAAAATCATCATGAAACAGATTTTGTTTGTCTGTGTTCACACAAAGTTTTTATAAGCCTTAAATAAAAAATATATTTTTCCCAATCTTCTGGAACAAACAAAATTGTTATAAAAATTTAAATGGCAAAGCAAAATATTTAAACGAAAACATTTAGAGAAATACGAAAAAGAACTTTTATACACCTTAAGCAGTCATAAATTAAAAGAAATATTTAAATTTTTGTATAAATTTTTATTAAATATAAGGAGAATGACTAGAAAGGAAAATTTTATTTACTTGATGTCCAGTTTTGTGACTAAGAACACAGGGTTGGTTATTAAATGGCTTCAAAATCTGGTCCACAAACAATGTTTAAATGAATTATTTTCGAATTGTTTACTACTATCAAATTCAAAAAATAAAGTTTCTTGCGTTTAGAAATAGAAAATAGAAAACCAAAAAAATTAAAAATATAAAAACAGGAAAAGTAAAATTTTGTATAAATTTATTTATTATTGTCAAAGAGCCAAATCATTTTATCTTCAGGTAAGAACCACCTACTCAAAATACAAAGAGAGCTACTTACATATGTACATATATACGGATTTTTATCCTTAGACTGGAGTTAATATAATTTTTTATTTTGACGAATTCTTACCTAGTAATAAATCAGAAGAAAATTATTTTTTTTATAAACATAAAGTCGATAAAATGATTAAAAATCATTCCTTTGTTATGAAAACCCAAAATTTATGTCTGGAATTGTAAGCCATGTTTTCCTTCTTTTTAAACCCTGCAAAAAGGGTATATTAATTTTGGTCAGAAGTGTGCACACACAAGGCACCATCTCCGACCATATAAAGTATATATATTCTTGATCAGCACGACGAGACGAGTTGAAATAGCCATGTCCGTCCGTCCGTCCGTCTTGATCGACTCCTCCTAGACTGTTAGAGCTACAGATCTGAAATTTTGCATCTAGGCTTGTATGTGCACAGTTTATATATCTCGGATTCAGCAGGATCGGCCCACTATATCATATAGCTCCAATACAAACGGCAAACAGTGAACAGTGATTTTTCACAATAACTTCGTTATTTTCTGAGCTATTGTCAATTTATTACACCTATAAACGGCTTTGCCAAATTTGATCAAGATCGGGTGACTAAATCATATAGCTCCTATAGGAACAGCTCGGTAAAAAACAGTGACTTTGATTAATAACTTCGTTATTTTCTATGCTAAGATTGTAGGCCATTTGTCGCAAACATTAGCCATTTTGAATAAAACGTTTTTCCACTTTGATGGGTAAGGTACAAATAAAGTATCAGTATACAAAATAATCGAAAGAATCACTTAAAAACGACGACTGTCTAGGGTTGAGAATATAATAATAACATAATGGACAGAGAAACACCAAAAGAAGTTCTTACCAAAACTAACTTATAAAAAGGTATCAGTAAAATTTCAAACTTAGCATGGTTGCTTTGTAGTCTGTTCCTGTTCGAAACAAATATAGTCCCATGTGAATATGTCCCCTTTTTGTAATCAGCTTTGTTTAAAAAAAAGGGTTGCTAAATAATTCCCACATTATTATCATATAATTTGCTTTAATTTCGTGCAAAAACATACTCAAGTGTTGATTCTAAAGATTCGTATTTTTTTTTTTGAGCATGAAAGAAATGCCACTTTACTTGAATTTATGACTATTGTGAAATGAGAAATGTTTCCGTATGTATGTATATGTGTGTATCTGGTATACTTTACATTTCGGTTAGGTATGTATGCAAAACAGTTGGCCTTCTTAATGTACCAACCCCTTCTTCTAAAGGGCAATAATTGTTATTTTAATATTTATGACAGTCGCTTTCAACTTTGTGACATGTGAAACGCAATGTGAGTGAGAGATTTCTGGGAGGTTTCCATACAAATTTCATAGTTCATTATCAAATTTGTTATGCATACTTTTTCGAGTGGCAGAAAATATTCAAGCGCAACCCTTATTCGAGGATAAATTCTTAAGTGCACTACCAATTTCCCATGCTGTTGATAAGTAGTTACGTAGTTTCCCCTCATTTGTTGGCCGCTTGTTTGTTGACTGAGCTGGTCTGGTCTCGACTGGGTATGGGCTGGCGGGGTTTCTTTTTAATTTCTTCTTTTACCACCACATTTAACTCTTTTTTCTTTCTTTCTTTCTCTATCTTCTCTCGTCTCGTTGTTCCCTTTCTTTCGAGCTGTGCACATAATTTATGCTGTCATCTTGTGCATATTTAACTCAATTACTTCCGCGCATCCAAACTTGGTTTTTTTTTTTAGCTTGATAGGGGCCCATCAGCATGTCGGGGCCTAATTCATTTTGTTACTTTATGTGGCTTCTGCCTCAGCTTCTGGGCTAGCATGCGGCTCATTAAAAGAAATTACTTTATTGGCGAAATTTACATACAAAGTATTATGGTGGCCCATGTCTGCAGATGTCAAGTCATTAAGTTTTCCTTCTTCTACGTTTTCTTTTCCATCTCTTCTACATATTATGCAAAAGCAAAACATAAAAAACTGAATAAGAAAACATTGCCATTTAGGTGACTGAGTTATATTGTTAGATGGTTATAGTTATCGGAAGTTTAGATTCTTGTTAAGTTGTTAAAAGGTAGTCGGGAAGTTCTTCTATATACATATATTCCAGGCTTTAGAGGAAATGTAATATATAAAAGCTGTTTACTTCGACGTCTATCCTTCTAAAACATTGATTAACCAAACCATTGAGATTCCATTAACTCCATTAGTTTTAGTAGAGTTGGAAATATTTCTAGATTGATTCGTTTTAGATTTAGTTAAAGTCCCAAAGAATTCGACTCCAATCACGAATTGGTATTGAAACCGAGAAAAAACCCTCAAAACAAAAAAAAAAACATTACTCTTTAACCCAATTTATCACCATAAACGCAGCAATTTATTTGATTTAAGCAATTTGTAAAATTTTAATGTGCTTCAGAATGAAATAAATCTTCCAACTTTGTGGATTCATTTTCGGGTTTTCGGTTGATTCAATGCGAAGTGTACATGTATATATAGTTTGTATGTGTGGGCGGGGGGTAGCCAAGTGGGTTGGGTGGGTTAGGGGGGTAGGGGCTATGGGTGAAGGCGCATCGAACAGAACGGGGGCACGTCCAGTGAAATAAATTAGGCACAGCTGCTGAGAGACTTCCGTAGTTGTGGGCTATATAAATGGAGCATTCCCATACCAATCAGAAAAAAATACGGACGTGCGACTAATTTAGCAATGCTTCGGGATAAAGAGAAAGAAAAAGAGAGAAAGTGTGTGTGTATGTGTGTGCGAGTGCGTCGTATATGGGGGGGGAAGTGACAGAGACTAAAGAGAACTAAGCAGAACATATAAACATAAATAAATAAGACAAATAAAGTGTCTTGACACGGGCTTTTAGCAGTGGAATGAGACTGAATATTCCTCTTCAATTGCCAGAGCAACAAAGTTCAATTGCGCCAAGTGACCTCAGATTAAGAGGCACAAGAGAAATGGCACAGTGGAGGCTCGTTAGCGAGAATAAGCTAATAAAAAAAGCATTTTTGTTTTTATTCAAAAAATTTGAATGTTAAATTTATGACTAGTTTTATTCAAACAAATTTATAGACTTGCAATGAAGTTTTATTTTTAACGATCGGTTCATAAATTGTTTAAGTTTTTAATATTTTCAAGTGGCTAGAATTTAAATTGTCATTATCATAGATGTTAAGGCCATTAGGTCATTAATATTTTAGTGTTCGTTTTTTTTTTTTTTTTATGGTTTTTAAGCGTTGAGAAATTTTTCAGTTAACAACTTTTTGTTTTAAGATCTTGATTTATGGGTTATCATAATACTTGCAATCGATCGATTGTTTTGAATGTTTCTTTTTTAATGGGTTTTTATTGATTTATTATTTGGTTTTTTTTTTCTTAATAAACACTCTTGGTTAACTTTTATGTGCTATGCTCTATGGATCGTTAAATTTGAAAGTTATATGGGAATGATGAGATCGACGAAGACACAATTTATCGATATTTGATACGGAGGCGAATATTGCAGGCAATCGGCTGAAACCTTTAAACTTCTTTTAATTAGAAAAGAAGAAATACATTCCTACTTCAATTTTTATTCATCGTTTATCATTCAGATGCATTTTCATCAATTTACTTACTGAGTTTCGACTGTAGAAAGTCTATCGCTTTTCCCCCATCCTTATCGACAATCTACTTGTCGCTGTCAATTGCCGTTTATTTGTTGTGATTTGTGTGTCTGTGTTTATTAAGGGGCGAATAGTTGAGGTTGGAGATGAGGTGGAACCGCCATAGTGACGACATATCAAATACAAATTGACAGCTGACACGTTACCTCCCACCTTTGCAACACGGCAATGTCAGTTGCTTTCACATGGCGGGTGTGGGAGCAGTCGAAATTGAAATTGAAGTTGGAGTCCCTACAAAATGCCTTTGGGGGGCTTGCATGTTATGGTTTCGCTTTTATTCGACTGACATTTTAGTTCGCCCTCAAAAAGTTCTTAGCAGGTGTTGAGCTCACTTCCGATTTGCATTGGCCCGGTCATGATTTTTACACAACTTTTATGTAGTCAGTCAGGCAGTCAGTCAGTCAGTTAGTCCCCTTGTCGTTGGCCGCAAGTAGTTCCTTCCGTTTGCATGAGTCGTTGCCGCCACCGCCGCCGACAGTCAGACATAGTGAAACCAATTAATTTCTGTGAATTGTAAGAGCCATGCCACATTGTGTGGCGATTAGTTATGCGGCAAATGGACTTGCATTTAAATATGCGCGACTAACAAATGTACGATATGTTGGCAGGAATTGAAAAGGAATGCCGCCGCCAATGCGAGCACAATAAATAAATATGAATGTGTGTGTGTGCGGTAGTCGCTAAAGAAATACTCTTATTTGGAGTTAGGAAACGAACATTATTAATCCATAGAATCTTTAATAAAACAAATTGATTTCAAAATCACCTTCCTCTTCTTCCCCGAGTGAGCCCTCTTCTTCCATAGTCAAATTACTAGTGTTGGTTATTCCAGTATTATGACTGATAATACTGCGGGCAGATTTTGTTTCGGGAATTATCTCAACGGATTTTTCTTTAACCAAGGGTGCCAGGACTGGTGGAGGGGCACTTCCTTCAGTGCTGGTTCTTTGAACAGACATTGAGCTGGTAGATCCCTCTGGTTCTTCGAGAGGTTCCTCTTCCATTTCGATGATATCATCTTCGCGTGACGATGAAACGTAGAGAGTAGTTCCGAATTCCACATCGATAATGGAACACTCATCGCCAACTCGTTTTCTCTCCTGGGCCTTCTGTTCCTCCCTGTGCTTTTGCAAATAGTCGGGCAGCTCCACCACATGATCGACAACTTCACTGCGGAATATTTCATAGGGGGTGGGCTTGGGTTTACGGGGCATGAAGCCCATTTTACCAGGTACGTAAAGTGAAGAAGTGACACTGCCAATGGAACCGATTGAAGGTGTGCGAGGCAACTCCTCAGAGTGGGAGCTAACAATGTTCATCAACTTGGAGAGCAAATCAATGCGCGTTAATTTACAAAGAGCCATGGCATCTTCACGGACTTCCTCAATCACCTCCGGCGTATCCAAGTTGGCTATAATCAGTCGCTTGGGGAACAACTTGGCACTCTTTTCCGCTATAATGGCATCACGCACCGTAACCTTTATCTGTTGTATAATGCCTCGCAAACGAAGTATCTCAAGTTCATGCTGTTCGTGGGTCACAACGAGATGCTTATTCTCCAGAGTCATGATCTCCATGCGCTTGGCCAGAGCTCTAAGCTTGGCCATGACATCCTTCTGTTTGACCTGGTCACACTGCTCCGTCTGCTGTTGAGCCTCATAGGCCTTGCGGTATCGCAGCACCTCTACATACTTCGCCTTTAGTTTCTCGTAGTTCGTTGTTAGTCCTTCGATTATTTTGATTTTGTTCACCGAATTGCGTACCAATTCATTTTTAATTTGATCCAGAGCACTATATTGCTCACCCATCTCCTTGTGCTTTTCCTTTTGATTGTTATATTGCTGTTGTAGCTTAATCTGGGACATCACCAGCAAGTCGATTTCCTTTTGCAGAGCAATATTCTCCCGTATCAGACGACGTGTATATCCAGCATTTCGTATCTCACTGGAACGTGTGAAGTCCTCGGATACTTGAAGTAGCTTCTGTTCGACTTCCTTTTTCAGGGCATCTTTTTCCACCACCGCTTTCTGTTCCATATTGTAAAGAGCCTCCTTTTGTTCTTTCTCCTTCTCCTTGAGATCGGCCTCCTGGCTATCGAATTTGGCCAACAATACATCGCGTTGTAGACGAAACTCATCCAGCGAATTTAATTTACCATTGAGTAATTTAATCTCCGAACTTAGCTGATCATGCATGGCCTTATATTTGGTCTCTAAATCAGTTATCTTTTCCTCAGCTTGCTTTTTCTCTTCCTCACGCACTTTTGTTATCTCCACAACCTGCTCTTCCAGCTCTATTATGAAACCATTCCGATCGGCCAATACTCGTTCCAAATGAGCTGCCACATCCGTGCGATCGTTTTGAACTTGTAGTAATTTCTCCGACAATCCAACATTCGATTCATCCAGGCCAGACACATGGGATCGAAGACGAGCTATCTTCTGATTTAAATCGGTTATGGTTAGCTCATAAAATGTACGATCAACCATGGCCATTTTATTCACTTCCTTGTCCTTTCCTTTCTTTCCCTTCTTTTTCGGCGGCATTTTGCTGGCAGGTTTACTTAATTTAGAAAATAAATATGATCGTTGAAGTTATTGGTTTATGTTTTATTTAATATATGTCGACAGGGTCTTGAGTAACAGAATTTGCTTGGTTAACTGTGTTTGAAAATTCTAAAGGTTTTTTGAAATTGTTAGTAAATCTAATAAACGCTTTTAAACAGGAAAAGTAAAAGTAAACGAAATAACTTTTTCGGTTAAAATTAAACCTAAGCTTAAGAATTAAATTTCAGAAGTTATAGGTGAGTAAAGTTGTTACAATTGTAAGGCTTTTAAATGTAGATTTCCTAGGATTGCAACTTTTTGCTTATTCTGTGGCAATCTCTGAAGAACGTTTAGCTTAACTTTTCAAAAGAGGATTAAAGTAAATAAAACTTATCGATGTTTAAGTTAGTTTAGAAACCCAAAAATTTACTTGACAGAAAAAAATATTTAAGCCATATTTTCTTTAAAAAAAAAAATACATAGGATTCGAAATCTTTCCTTTTTTGATTTTAAGTAATTAATTACGACAAGTAACTTTTTTTTTTTAGAATAGAAAGATCGTTTGCTAGATGGAGCAGTTATTATACAGGCGTACCTTAAGTTGTTTAGCTAGTTGAACTAGATATTTGTTTTAAGTTTAAGCTCTCTTCATATTACTAATTTGGTTATACCCTTTGTAAGGGTATAAAAACTGACAACCGCACAAAAATTATGACTTTGTTCGACAATACAGTTCTTGTTTTTTTGTTATTCTTTGTTTTTTTTTTTTTTTTGCATACATGTCTTTTGTATAATTTCACAATTAATTATGAAATATGGCAGCAACAACAACAAAAAGAAAGAGATATAAAGGGTTAAAAAAGAGGACGAGAAAGAGGAAGGATGGGGAGAGAAAGAGGTAAAGCGAACAGGGCGGAATAGCTATAGAATGGGATAGTTGGCAATGGGGAGACTCAGGAAAAACCTACAGCAAATTGCGCACTGTATATAGACTCGAGTATGACTAAACAAAACGATAGCAAAATGACAGCCTGTCAACGTGGTGGCACACACATAGATATACACACACACACACATACACATGGGTCTTTCTGCAAATTACAATAATAATAACCATAATAATAATGAAACAGTAGCAGCCACACGACAACAATGCGACAAAGTGGCAGTCTCAGTTCAGTTCAGTTGAGTTGAGTTCAGTTTAAGCTTGAGGTTCGGATCGTTTCAGGTTCAGTTTCAGGTTATGGACTCTCCATATATACATACACAGTGACTACCAATTGTATGGGGCCTAACAAACGAGTCAAACGACGATTAACGCTTGGCTGATTGCCTCGAAAAGTGCTGGTCATAAATTACACAATGAAAATGAAAAATGTCTGCCACGACAAAAGTGTGTACAAGGTGGGATAGAAAATTGAAGTAGAGAGGGGGTTTTTCCGCAAGGTTAGAAGAAGGTAGGTGTATGATGGGAAGGGGTCAGTTTTGTTAGGTCTTCAATTTGGTATGCTTTAGTTTAGTTTAGTTTCCCCATGTTAAGGTGGCAAGTCGTCTATTCGGTAGGCATGTCATGCAATGCGTCATGGAGTTTCGTTTCCATTTCATTTCGTTGGTTTTTTTTGTTTTGTTTTTGTAAGTACTAAAACATTATTATTAACTAGTTAGCAACATGCAACTTGTGCCTATTAGCTAGTAGGCATTTGAGTTAGAGGGGAAGGTCTTCTTTCAAATGAACGTTCCGTTACGGAACCCCCCCTATACAATTTTGCATGTCGTCAGGCATTTATGATTAAGTGAGCTACATATTAATATTATCGTGCGACTTTATCTGCTTTTCCACTGGGCTTTTCTCTCTTGCCTTGATTCTTTCAATTTTTTGCTTTTCTTATATGCCATTTTCTTTTTTAGTTCTTCTGCCCGACAGTTTGTATGCTAATTTGCAAGCTTACCCCGCATATCTCAATGGTTTATTTTACTGTTATTTTAATTTATGGCAATTTTATGCGAATGCTCGAGTGCCAGTTGGAAGTTCTATAAAACCCGAACCACGAAACACTAACACACAAACGGAGTATACACAATATAATAATAATAATAAAAGCGGAAACTATTGTATTAAGTGTTTGATTTATGCCTTTCCACTCAATTGTTTTATTTATGAACACTGGACTAGTGAGTTGTGAGTGCATAAAATGTGTGTGTATGTGTGAGTGTGTGTGGAAGACTGCATTGTTTTTGAGACCTGAGACTCTATTGTCACGTTTACCATATACATATTCAATATTTTCCTTTGTGTTAACTTTGCTTTGACTTTAGTTTGGATTCAATATAAAACGCCATTTCAACTTACTCACTTTTGTTACAAGAGTGTGAGATTGAGTAAGAAGGAGATTTGAATGATATGGGTGGAAATTTTTGAACATTTTTGTATTTCAAGGTATTGACTCTCGTTTTTTACACTATTTTATCGAACATTTTAAAAACTAAATTGAAAATTTTTAATTAAATATTACAAACCACTTTAGTTTGCTTACAAATTATTTCTAATAACATTGGCAAATGCTCTATTTAAAATAATTGCCAAAACTATCTGAATTCATGGAAAAAGTGTTTCATTATGCACCAGTGAACCAATGAAAATGTTTCTGGCCTTAATTAGCCAATTAAAAATACATTTCCATTGCCATTTTGGCCACATTTTGCATAGTTTAATGAGTAAAACTAATTTTATGGCATTTGTGCTGTGTTAATCAATTTATTAATGGCCAGCGAATAAAATTACAATTGTGAACTAAAGGGCCAAACGATTAAAACGAAAATTATAATCAGATGGTTGATTTAGGCAAATTTTTTGGAAATTGATTTAATTTAATGGATTTCCATTTGCTAGATTCACACATCTTTCAAAGAAGCACTAATTACATTCTCTGCTCATCATCATTATCATCATTCATCATCCATCCCAAGCAATTTTCTCACACTTTAAATTGACACATCGTGGAAAACAGTAGAAAACATTGGGACTGATAAATTAGATCCTGATGACTAGGCATAGTTCATAGATTACTTTTCTACTATGTTTGTCCTTTTTATTTCTTGGTATTTTTGTGGGTTTTTTTTTATTTTCTCTTTTGTGGTAAGTTAAGTCTATAACTAGAGAATCCAGTAGAGAAATGGCAAATGGAAACCAATCACTCATTGTCAAAGCGACACACGCACCACAATATTTCATCAATTAATTATTCAACTTTTTGTGCTAACACAACATATCGAATAAATATCTATATATGTCCATATGTATGTATGTGTTTGTGTAATAAATGAAAAATATTTCAAAAGCGTTCTAATGAAATTGAAATACTCTATTTTTTTCTAGAGTTATTAAAAGTACTCAAAGTTGAGCATGAAAATAAAACAGACAATACTTGAATTATTCCTTGATTTAAGACTTATGTAACTAAGATTTCCGTTATGAGAAAACTAATAGTTAGAAAAGATATATCTGGCAAGTGTTTTTTTCACCCACATATTGTCGAATATTTATATCTTCAATTTCTACCATCAATTTCTACCTATTTCATTTGCAAAGCGCTTATACCTTTTGACAATATTTATGCCTTAGGGTATAATGAATGCCAAAAATGAGAAAGCATAAAATTATGAGTTTCCCTTCTCCCAGTACCCCCACTTCTAACAATGCTGACTGCCAAAAAAAAAAAAAAAAAAATGAAAATCCAAATGTAGAGAGGGGAAAAAAATGAATATGTGGCAACGTCATCAAAGTAATCAGGCAACAACTGACTGTCAGTGCCAAAGTGATAGAGGAGCAAACCAAATGATTGCCTCCATGACATGGCAAAGCAGCAAAAAGAGTGCCAAGGGGAGGGGGAAAGCGACGTTGAGGGTGAGGGCGATCGACCAAGACCAACATCAGCGACATCATTTATCATCAACCTGCCTGTCAGTCAAGTAAACCGAATAAAGGCAAGAGAGAAAGATGGGAGAAAGAATATACTACCACCGCATGCAAAGGACTCTCTGATGACTTGACTGCCAGTTCACCTCCCCCAGTCAGCCATATAGCCCATACTCCTCAGACTGTTATCCTTGGGTGTGCTGTCAAAAAATTATTATGCCTATTAATTTTACCCATGCGGGCGTCGCAGTTCTCTGTGTCTCTCCCTCTCTCTCTTTCGCTGTTTCTCCACACTGGATTGTTGGTGGTAAATTACACAACAACAGAGAAAACGAAAAAATGGGAAAAAGAAAAACTGATGTTTGGCTTTTGCCAGTGCCAAAGTGGGCGTGGCTGTCTGACTGTTGCTTAAGACTTATTTTGCCTCATTCATTTGGCAGTAATTTATCCTGTCATGCTGTCATTATGCCAACCAACAACAACAGCAACAAGAACAAAAAATATTCAACTTGGAGGTTTTTTCTCACTCTCTCTATAATTTTTTTTGGTAGAGCCAAAAATTATTTATTGAAAATGATTATGCACTGAGAGATAGCAGAAGGGGCATGTGTTGAGGGGGTGCTGAGGGGTTGCTTTTCATGTGGGTGGTGGGGTTTGATTTTGTTAATGATTCGTTGACGCCTTGGTCTTGACGCATCGATCAAAAATCATTATGACTTATTCCCACTTTTTTTGTGTGTGTGTGTGTGACAAGTGATTACACTCAGAAAAATTAATGAATGGTGAGTTTAAATAATTATTTTATCAATTAGTTCTCTTTTTTAAAATGTATTAAAACACTAACGAAATATGACTCTAATTTGGTAGAATTTTCATAATCGATACAGCAGTTCTCCTTGATTTAATCAAAATATTGTCAAGGACATTATTTAGAAGGAAAGCACTTTAGTATAGACCTAATTAGTAACATAGTTAAACTTCAGATATATGACTATTAAATTAAATTTAATTCAGGTCTACTTTATAAAGGACTAAGAAGTGATAATCTACCACTTACCTAGTTTCTTTGTAACAATTTCCCTTTATAAATGTATTATCCAATAAATATTTAAGTATTTCTAAGGATACTAAACTCAAGACTAATGGAAAGTAGATGAAGTAGGAAATCGTTTAGCCATTTCCCCATCTAATCACTTTCCATTAAAAATTCTAGCCGACTCAGACCCCTTTTTGTCCTGTATCATCTATGTGTCTTCTTTTGGGATCCTTTTTGCTGTCTCGGCAATTGCCATCTGCTGTCTCTCACCCACAATTTCAGGGAATAGAACGATGAAAGAAGCATTTTTCAATAACTAATCAATCTTAACTTTGACTTGATGTCTACACTGCACGCGATGACTTATTTCGGTTCTCTACATTCTCATTTCGTTGCTGTTTTTTTTTTTTTTTTTTTTTGGTTTTGTCGGTTTTTCGTTTTGGGCCAACAAGAAAAACATGAAAACTTTTTTTTTTGCCTCAAGGAGCTGAGGGGAAAGAAAAGGGAGTTCGGTAATGGAAAGGGATGCCATGGAATGGGTGTAATCGACACAACAGCAAAAGCAAGTGCCAACTTTTTGCTGTCGCCCATCAATCAGAGTGAAAAAACGAGGGGTGGTGATATGGATGGCAGAATGGAAACGTAAGCTCACGTCAGTCATTCAGTCAAACAGTCAGCCATCCAGAAGGTAGGTCATCCAGAGGGAGGGATCCTGAACTTTTGGCGTTGACAGCCGGAATACAAAATGCGGGCAAAATATGTCGATACGAATCAGGGGGAAAACTTCAAACCATTTTTGTTTTTCCACTTCTTGTTTCATTTTTTTTTTTTTTTGCAAGTAAGGCAAATATGAAAAATTTTTGCGCTTTCCACTTTTCTTCCGTTGTGAACTATGCAGACAATAAATAACCACAACTTAAGCATATTGCGGTTCGGTTAAGGACTCTAACTCTCTCTCTCTCTCTCTCTCTCTGTCCTTCCTTCTCTTTCTATACATTTTTCTCGCGTTTCATACTATATTTTGCCTCTGTCTCTGGTACCCTCATACTCTTTAGCCCCAGACATACATAATATTTCATTTTCATGCTGGCAATTGTTTTGCTCTTGACAAATGAGAGAGCGAGCAGAAAAGAGTGTACAAGGCAAGTCATCAAAATAACAAATAACAACGACTACGAAAATTGATTGCATGTCATTAATTTTCATTTCAAATTACGGGCTGCCACTATGTCTTGCCTCGGAATTCTCGTCTCTGGCCGTAGAGCAAACGAGAAGACCAGACCATCAAAGGAGCCACTCTCACAACCGTCAGTCAAATGGGCCAAAGTCAACGACAAAGTCGTGCCAAAGTCAGTTAGGCCATGGGCCAAATGTGTCTGATGTGTATAGATTGTATGTATGTACATACATATATACAAATAGTTAAAACTAAAAGTCAATTCAAATGATTGGCAATTTTGTTAATACAAGAAGCGCTTAAAATGGTTTGATGTATAAGCTTATCATTCATTTTAAGCATATCAATCTTAATTATAAAACAAGAAAATATTGGATACAAATAATATATTTTTATTCAGTTTAGAAATCTAATACTATTTGTTAAAGTGGTTTTTTCTGCTATTGATTTTATTATTGAAATTCATTAATTTTAATACTTATGTAAGTACTGAGCAAAATTTATTGATATAGCAAAGTTAGTAAACAGTAGATAGATTACATTATGTACAGTGGCTCACAGCTGATTTCAACCACCACATTAAAAAATATTTGACTACGTATAAAGTCTAGAGTCTAAAGTATAAGGAACTATTGTCGGTTATAGTCCGATGTTCCAAATTATGCACCATTTATTACCTTGCTAAAAGCATAGGTTTGATTAAGTAAAGCTAATACTTAGTATTACCTCGTTTCTTGTCTAGATTAGTTACTATATGGAAAACTTAACGAAAGGTCAATTAACTAGTCTTTGTGTGACTGAATGAACTGAATGTTTGTCTTATGTTTTTGTTACTACAAAGCATTTAATTCAACAATTTGATTGTGAATCTAAATTTAGTTATTGAAATTTGCTGTGTAATCCAATGAATATCAAGTCGAAACTAATGAACTGTTCTGTCTGTTCTTGATTGTCTTTGAGAACGTTTCGATTGCAAATTGGCGTATGATTCAATTTTGTTAATACATAGATGATTGATCAAATAATTAAATGTGTGTTTGCAATGGGAAATGGACCAAATGAAACAGTCGGAAAGATGATGGGTCAGTTTCATTGTTTCATAATACCCAGCCCTTAAGATATGATGTTTGTTTAATTTAAGTTAGATTGAGATGTAACAAAAGTAGTCTTTAGTCTTCTTGCATATTATCATGGGTGATTGGGGAAATTTTTGAATTGAAATCTCTTGACCTGAAAATGTCAACTTATATTCAGACAGTTTTCCATAATCCTATTAACTTTTGCTGTTTGATAAGCCAGTCAGTGATTAAATCGTTGTTATTATGGCATATTGCACCACCTGTAATTAACCACACCCATATTCTGATATGCATTTTGTGTACACAAACTCAGACACATTTGCACGGCCACAATCTTTGGGCTCTGGGCTCAGGGCTCTGGGCTCAGAGCAATAAATTACACAGCTGCTGATGGATGTCACTTGGCGACATAATCACTGTCAGTGGAGATAGAGTGTGGGATAGCAAAGATGTAAGCGGATGGGAATGAAGGAATGGGGAAAGAGATGACTGTCAGAATATACAAATATAGTTTGCAGCTAACGAGCAGCTCTTTCAGTCTGTCTCTCTCTGTATCTCTGTCTCTTGCTCTGTCTGTTTCTGTGTCTGTGTCTATGTGTCTGTCTCTGGGCCTCTGTCTGGACATTGTTTATAATTCATAAAGCAATTTTGCATGCCAGACTCCATTCTGCAAGCCCCAAAATGCAAGGCATATGCAAATGCAACTGATGGACAGTTGAGTTCAGTTGGCCACTGACCAGACCCCCCAAGTCCCCGCCACCACCAAATCCTTTCCCCCTCTCTATCTCAACCGGCAATGTGTCTGTATCTCTCTGAAATGTTTGTGTTTTTGGTCATCATCATTGAACACATTGCGTGTGCTGAGCTTCGGGCAGCAGTTGTACATAGTTGGAGCTGGCGCTGCAAATGGAGCCAAGCATCCCAATCCCAATCCCACCCGGGCACATGCTTGCCATGTCATTCATTCATTTTGCAGGCCCTGGCTTTCAACCATCCATCAGCTGACGTTGCTTGCCAGTTGCCAGTACATCAGTTAGTTCAGTTATTACACTGAGCGCAAAATAATACCAAATATGTAAATTTTTGGTCCTTTACGACAAAAGTTTGTACAAAAGTACTTTTTTCCTTAAACAACGAAAGAAAGTGAAATGAATTTCCAGTCGAATGACATATTTTTCTTTAAAATCGGATTAAAATGATATAGCTTTTTATACCTATAAATAAGGAACATTTTAATGCAAAATATCATAAAGCTTGCAACATTTTTTTTTTATAAAATTAATAATGCATTAAGAAAATCATTAAACATTCTTGGACAGAACGCGTTATTTTGAAATTTTGCAAAATTTTATATGCATTGTTGTGATTTATATGAAATTTTGATACGTTACTCTCAAGTTTATATAAAATAAATGTAAAGAAAATAATACATACAAATACTTACCATAATTCACTTCGAAAATAACTAAAAGAATATACATACTTTTGGAAAGAACATATGAAAGACCTTTTAAAAAAAAAATATATTTCTTTGAGTGTCCTGCTGGCAGTTGGTTGGCAGATTTTTGCTTGTTGGTCTTTCTCTTTGCTGTTGTTGCTTCATGTCAGCAGCGCAGTGGCAACTGGCAGTGGGCAAAAACAAAAAGAGGAGAAAAAAAAACCAAAAAAACCTTGATTACAATATATCCAACTGGCCAGTGCGTACCTTACACCGACTACTCCCCCACCATGTCCTCCCCCAATCCTCAGACTCTTAGCTCTACTCCTCTTGACTGTTGTGAAATGCACGCGAGATTAACTCTTGCCTCTGACATTAACGAATGAGAGCCAACAGCATCTGACAGTCAAATGTCAGTTAGCTGCTGTTCTTTGGCTCTTTCTCTATCTGGCTCGCTCTTTCTCTTTCACTCACTGTCTCTCAACTGCTGAAACAGGCAAAATTTACGTGGCTCACTAGTTGAAGGACTTTTTGCTGTAACTATGTTTCATATTTTTTGTGCGAATTTACAAGACAACAACGACAATCGAAAATGTTAATAGACATAATGCATTTGTTTGTTTTTTGACAAATTTGTATATAAGTTCAACTAAAATATTTGAATATAAATATTATGTAAATATGGGACATGGTAAGTACCTACATACATAAGTAGGTTTTGTTTTTGGATATATAGAAACATGTTCACAATATTGTGCTGCATACAAAGTCTTACATGAACTAGTTGATTGAGATTTATTTAAGGCAAACTAAATGCAATATTTACCTCCAAAAAACTAAGTTCTAGAATTGCCTTAACTCCTTTTCGACTGTAATGTAAATTGATTGAGTTCAATTCAATCTTAAAACCCAAATTAACCAAAAGTACACTTATCAATGAGATTCAAAAATGGTTTTCGAAAGATTTAAGAAGTTTGCCAAGAACTCGATCAATGAATAATAACTGAAGGCGTATCAAATTTACATTACAGAATGTTTTCCATCAAGATTTCATTTCCGATAATTGACATTGTGTTTGGATTTTGCAGAATCGTACAGACTGGTGACCCAGCAATTATGCAATTTTCCTTTTAGTGTACAAAACATCAAATGAAATGCATCCGCCCAACGTTTTTGTATACACAAAGGACACATTTTCACAATTTTCATTGGAGAAAATAAGAATAGAAATTTCCAACTGTTTGCATTTCCATCGAAGTAGATGATCCCAGGCAATATGCCATTTAGCACGCTCAGTCAGAAAACCTTTCCCCATAATGCGTTGTGTGTTGAGCACAGTGTGCTTGGGTCATTATCCTTTGTTATCCTACTTGCTAATTTGGAAGAGTCAACCAAGAGGAGAAGAAAAAAAGTGCCGCTAAAATTATGAAGAAATTTTCGAGTGAAAATATTTGCACATTTTAGGCAAGCCCAGTGAATGGAATGAACTTTTAGCAAACGTTTATCAATGTCTGATTTGCTTCTTCTGCACTTTTTTTTGTGTTGCGGCGGTTTGGCATCTTTGAAGTCGAACCTTTTCATAGGAACCCTGCTGTGGTTTTTATTTCTTTGCCTTTACCTTGTTGACAATATATATAAAAGGGCAGGAGAGCGTTCAAGGTTTCATATGTTATTATTTTATTTCATGTATTTTTTCTGTTCTCTTTCTGGACCGAAACTATTGTCTCAGGTCTTTGGTCAACAATTTATAAGAACAGTTTCTAGGAAGTTCAGTTTCGGAAGTGCCAAAGTGAGACTACGTGGGAATCCCTCTAAGCTAGAGCGGGTGGTTAAGTAGCTACCCAAGTCTGTCTGACTGCTGGGATGCTGTTTAATGGAAATTAAATAGCTAGAAGATTAGATAGGATCATGTTAAGGGTATGTAACAACTGAAGCATTACGCCATTGTTAAGGGATTTATCACAAAATATTTTCATGTCTAGAGATTAATTGTTTTCACACACACACAGTTGCAATTCGAATAGAAAATTCGACACTGAAACGCAAAAAAAACGAAATCCAAGGAGAAATTCAAAAATAAATAAAGGGGAAAATCAGGGGGAGAAGTTTGTCAGTCATTGAAAACCGCGCTTAAGTGCCGGTACTCGCATAGTATTCAATTTTTTCTCTTTTACCCTTATCAACTTAATGCTTTTGATTTCTTCTTCTTTTCAGCTTCTTCTTCTTTTTGCTCTCTGTTTTATTTTTTGATTTTTTGAATGGGGTGCGTTTCAAATCGGGTTTTTGAATTGTTTTTTCAATGGGCTTGGTTTTTTTTTTTTTTTTTTATTTTTGCACAAACTTGACACAATGTTGCCCAGCAAAGTCGGAGAAGGGTTTCGTGTGTGTGAGTTTGTTTTCAGGGTTCTCCATATACATAAGTATAACCCTCTTCAAGGGCTTTTGTACCCCCTTCTACTTCCCTGATAATACCCCAGTGAAGTGAAGTGAGTGTATATCATTAACTCAAGAGCTGACGGCACTTGCGATTTGATTGCATTTGTGTTGTTGGTTTGCTGTTCTTGCTGATTGTTGCTTGGTTGGTAAGAAATCCTATTTAAGCATTTCTCGAGTGCCATAAAAATGTACGGAAATTGCTTGAAAGCAAAAATGCGTACTGCATTTTCTGTAATTTATGTTACTCTTTCTTTCTTTGGCTGATGCTTTTTGGCTGTGTTTGCATTTGAAATTGTATATGCTCGAATGGATCTGCTTTCATCTACGTTCAAGTTCTGTGAATTCAGCGGAAATTCGAAGAAATTAAAAGAGAAATACATTTGCCCAAAATGTAAATACACAAAAACATTTTTATTACGTTGGGCCTTTTTTGCATTGTGTGATATTTTCACAAAGTACAAACAAACAACTCTTTAATATTAATGGCAGAAATCAATCACGTCTAGATGAATATCAAATTAATAACCAATATAAGTTAAATGATTTATGCTTTAGTCAATGACGAGTAAATTTGAATATAAGTTAAATGATTTATGCTTTAGTCAATGACGAGTAAATTTAAATAATTCCTTTACGATTAAGTAGATTTGCTTCAAAAAGAAATTCCATAATGATCCTTTTTAATAAGCTTTAAACGTCTGTAAGTCTTTCTTAGATAAGAGTAAGTCTTTTTTATTCAACTAGGTTAAGTATAAGTTTTCTCTTTTTGAATAGGTTTCTATACAATGGCCCAATCATAAATTCTGTATAACTACTATAATAAAAATGGCAATAATATTTAAAATTTTCAAATGGCAAAACAACTTTTATTAAAATATCCTCTGGGTCACTTTGTCTTACTTGTTATAATCATAAAGCAACAGCTGCTGGGCCTTTCTAAAACGAAAACAACCATCAATGAAAATAAACAAGGTGCTTAAACAGTCTCCTATAAACATTTCCACATTATAGTAAAATAAAATTGGCATCCCACACACCTTCACCTCAATCACCGCCCACCGACTGCAGACACACACATATGTACATATGCAAGTATATATGTATATATGTACATCTTTCATTCTGATCATCATCGGCACCGATACCACACCCCAAAAATATAAAAAACCAAAAGGTAATCAAATATCACTCATACGCCATATGAATTATTCATTCGAATTCGAAATGGATTGAAATGAACGAATAAAGACGAAAGAAACAAAAGAAGGCAAATCAAGCACAATCCATTCGAAATGCAAATGCCCATAAAATTATACAATTACAAAATATTAAAACAAAATTATGGTTAATCATTTTCAACGCATAACCAAAACTGATTCGCATTTATATTTTATATGCAAAATATAAACACAAAAACACACCGAGCGGCTATCAAAATTAATAACCTGAACGAAAACGAAACGAAAGTAAAGAAAGAGAGCCAGTTAAGAAATCAAATAACATGATTATGATTAGAGACCGAAAATTGTATACTCTATCCTGATTATTATAGTTTAATCCCTTTAGGAGTAAACTAAACTTTCTAAAACCCAATTTTATATTCTTATTTACTAAATATATCATATACATAGAAATACCTAATATCCAGAATGACAATTCAGCTCTGTTTAAGAACTTTCAAAGTATTTTGGGTTTTTTCCAAACCAAATATTAAATAGAATCCTTTTTTATGTGAGAGTTACAAACTTTCTGATAAATTTGCTTTGCTTTCTATACAAGAGTATCAAAACGTTAAAGAGTAAAAAGGAAAATGTGCCGACAAAGTGGCCGCCGCTTGTTTGATAATTTTCATATATCAAAAACCCATAAAAAGAGGCACGTACAGAAAGGGAAAAAAATACCACAAAAATATTCATTCATTTCTATGCACGGAACGGAGCGCAATCCATGTAGTCCGACGTCTTCTGTTTTTTCTTCTTTTTTTTTCCTGAAATAGTTTACGATTATTACAAGACATCGACGGGTTATACGAGCATTTGCCATCCCACACATTCAAAACTAATGCCAGCGATTAGTAAAACACTTTGAACTACCGCCTATATGCATTTTTAATTAGTCCAAGTGTTGATAATCAGAAAATTTATTACCTGTGAACGCTACCAGAAAGTTGAGGCATTAAAATACAAAAAGAAAACAACAATTTTAGAACAAAGGAAAAGGCTCGTTAGCTAACTATCAATTAGGCACAGTGGAGAAAAGCCATACAACTTGTTACTCTTCCTTCAAACGAGTTTGAAACTCAAAACTGAAACTGAATCTGGCATTCATTAGACACATTGTCAAACTTACGGTGCGTCAAGCTGTCATTTAGTGTCACGTCAATCATTTGAAATTCCCCTCCCCAAACGTCATCACAAAGAAAGCCAAAACCCATTTTTGGGTGGTTGTTGAAGTTTTCATAAGTATGTGAATAGTTGATTTTGATTTTCAGTTATGGATGTGAAGTAGTTTCTGTTTTGCTAATTGGAGTGCACTCATCTAGGCCATTGCTCAGCTTTTTTTGTCGAGTGTATTCTGAAGTGACTGATGGCATTGAATTCCTTGATTAAGGGTTGCAAAAAATATATATCTAAAAGAAAAATTGCATGTACAATGTATGCCTGGGAAAATTTTAAATTCAAACATATGAGAAAAATTTTGAAAAAAAAAGTTGCTGAAATTAATCCATCAAAGTGAAACTTGTACAACTTTATCATAGAAACAATTATTTTTCTAAGTATTCTATATGTAAAATTGATAAAGTTCAACTTTAAGTCATGTTTCTTATTTCTTAATACGATTTTTGCGGGAATAATATCATCAATCATTGCTTTAGGACAACAAAATTAAGATTCAGTACTCTTTAAAGAAAGTGTTTTTCAATAATTGTGCATTTGTGGTTGTGAATTTATTTTCAATAGGAACTTTTATGATTTATATTTAAGTAATACTGCTGACTAAATGAATGAATAGCCATTAAGAATTACAACTACTTTAATTCTAATGAATGCTCTTGAAAATTGTTCATTCAATTAAAGAGATATCAATCTGCTTTCATATCCATTCAAGTGAGCGGATGGGCAACTCTATTTATGACATTGTGCAGATTTCTATTGTTGATTTTCCTACGAATTGTGTCTGAGTGTGTGTCTGTGTGTGTGTGTGTGTGTGTGTGTGTGTGGTCATTTAACGCTATGTCATATTTCGTTTCCTGTTTCCCTAAACTACTTACTGGCCACTTTTGTCAACGTATAATACAAATAAAAAAAAAAAGAAATGAAATGAAATGAGAGAAAAACAAAGCCGAAAGAAAAACGACTCAGCAAATTTATGATGCATCCTCGAAACGTGTCTGTTGCCTTTGCAGGACTAGGGGTTGTTCCTCTTCCTGCTTTTGCTTCTGTTTCAGTGTTCTTGTTCCTGTTCCTGCTCCTGGTCTATTAAAAATATGTATATCAGTGCCTTTAATGTCGTACGTGTGAATTGCTTAACGAGACATTGTCTCCTGTCCTGTCATGGCCCTGCCCGACACCGGCCCCTACCCCTGCCTTGTTGTTGCCATCGCATCGTTTCTCGTATGGTCGTAAAAAACAAAAGGTCCTTTTTGGATTCGACTCATGAAAACTAACCACCCATGGATAAGCCCCAGTGCTTTAGCTAAATGTTCGATAATTTTGTTTTATTCTTTTTTGCCGCAATTGCAGTTTTATGACATTTCATGCATCATATGTGGCTCTGTCATGGCCACCACATAAATTGTAACTAGTTTTCGCCACTCTCTCTCTCTCTTCCTCTCTTTATTTAGTCAATGCGGTTATCTCCTTCAACTTCTTTCCACAAGCGAGTGTATAAACTATGACTTCAACTATTACGAATAGTACAGTAGTCAGCCAGCTGTCTTGAATGCTTTTAATAACTATTTCTATTACACTTGGCACTCGCAACACGCAGTAAGCAGATGGGGGGCTTCGCTCCGTCCATTTATATATACATAAAAATGTGCTGGCAACGTTTTGTACTTATCTGTGGTATACACATAAAGTATATGTGACCATCCCCAAGGGCTTAAGGTTGTAACTATGGCGGCATTAGGACTGTACTTAACATTAAATGTATTACAGATCGACGAGAAAAGAAACAAATGGGCTCATCTAAAATGTAGCACAAATTTTTCTTTCCGATCTGTTTAATGTGGTTATCAATCGTATAACTTTTCTGAGTTCTTAATTCTGAGATACTGCCATAAGTAATATAAAATAAGGTATTGTGAAATAATTGAAAAATCCTTAAAAGACACGAAATTTCTTTTCCATTTTTCCTTTCAGAGTATATATTAGACTTCCATATGTGGGGCCCGAAGTTACTAGGAATAGCCATAACAAAATCACTGGTAGGTTAGTCGGTAAAAAACCAATCTATAATTGAGTTTCGAGTTGATATTGAGCATCGACTGGACATCTTCCTAGAAATATTATAACATATTTTAAATCTTTATTTAAAGTAAGTTGTCTCGAGACTTTAGCTAAATATATGTATATGAACCAAACGAACGGCTTTGAAACTAAATAATAATCTACTGATCACTTTAGCTCTGTTTTTGCTATAAGTATATTTAGCAACTTTTAAGACTTTTCGCATTCCTGAATGAAGATACCATACATATATATAAGCTAATGTTTTCTAATTAGCGTAGGTTGATTGAGGCTAAAAAGACAAGGCTGGGGCTTCTTCTGAAAGCACAAGCTTACGAATTCTTAAACGAAGTATGAAATTTTCTTTTAGTTTAACCAATTAAGGATTTATTATCCGATTAAGTAAAGGTATACATTTTATCGCAGTTCTGTATTTGTATATTCATTTAACAGATATTTTGAAATTAATTGAAAACGTTTTTTAATCCACTGTCATCGAAGCTTAGTTTCTATTCGGATTGCAAACGGTCGTTGAAACATTTGTATGCTAGACTTTTATGTGACATTACTTAATATTCGATACAGTCCTTAGATTTCCGTTTAGCTTTACTACTGACATAAAGTGTCATATGCGGCATTTTAACGCACTTGGAGATTTTTATGATACATTTTTATGGCATAAGCAAAAGGGAAGATATGCCAATGCGTGTGGATTTTATGATTTTTAATAAAACGTTACTTGTCCAACCCATTGTGGGTTACACACACATACACACACACACTAACACGCATAAAGAGTTGGCTAAATCTTTAATATGTTTATCACACGGCCATATCAATTTGGTTTGCATCACTTGACGAGTCTTCAAACTCGAACACTTAGCAAGTTGTCGTGAAAATTAAAAACGCATATCAAACAGCATTAACAAGTCAAATCGTTTTTGAATACAAATTTTCTATATTTTGATGTCGATGGTGGAGCAGGGGGAGGGAGTGCCGCGACCACCAACAAAGACCCCAGAAGTGTTTTTTTTTTCGTTTTTGAATATCATTTTGTAGATATGTTTACATAAATTAGCAGATAGATCTGAAAAAAAGTTAGTGTTGATGATGATATGTGTAGCTAAGCAATTAGTAAATGATTGTTAAAATGTTAAGCAATCTGTGGAAGTTTGCGTGTGTGTGTGTGTGTGTTGCTGTGTGCTGGAACAAGTTATGTTTGAGTTCTAGAAAAGAAAAAAAACTGGCGCTCGTATTTCTTAACTAATTTAAAATAATTTATAACGGTTTCAACACATAAATCAAGCAAAGTATAATCCTTTTTCTTTATTTTTTTCTACCCCCCATTCCCCCAAGTGCAACTGGCGCGTAGGCACACAAAGAGCTTGACTCATGTCACTTGAGGATTTATATCTTCCTTTTGCATTTCTCAAAGCGAATCTGGAAGCGCGTAACTTGGTAGAGAAGCCAGCAAAACGACATCGACTACGATGACTATAACGACGAGGAGGATGGATGATGGCGCGGTGCGGCCTCGGGATGCTTTGGCTTGTGCGGCCTCTTTTGATGTGCAAACATTATTAAAAAGCCAATAAAACATTTAAAAACAGCTTGAAATTTTTCATTGTTGGCGTTTCTTTTTTGGCAATTGAGAAGAAGAAGAACAGATGCTGGAAGAGAGGGGCGAAAACGAAAAGAAAAAAACGAGGCCCACAAAACCAAAAGAGAGATTCGAAGACTTATTAATGCGACAACGACGCAGACAATTTAATATCTTTTGAATCCCTTTGACTTTAGGCCGTCTTGGTTGCCGCTGTTGTTGTTGCCCCTGTTGTTGTATCTTCGTTGTCTTTCGTACCCTGAGAACGGTAGCACACAAAATGTCAACAATCAGGGAACAATCACATTTTGTTTGCTGTCAATGTGACAGCTACCAATATTTATTTTAAATCACCAACCGAATCTCTGACTCAGCCTGATTGGTTTGCGTTTATTTAGGCAGCTACCGTGTTTGTTTTTGGCTTCCAAATTCGTTTGAATCTTCTTCTTCAGACAGTTAGTCAGTCCGTTTGTCTGTCAGTCATTTCAAAATGGTCCGTCAGTCAGCCATCATCGAAATCAAATACAAATATCTTTGACAGCTACTGTGGTGTATAGGCGTAGTAGAGATATGGAGAGAGAGAGAGAGCTAACCCCATACCGACTTTGAAGTCAGTCATTCTGTCCGTCCTTCTGTCTGGCTGTCTCGCTGGTTGACAATGTCGTCTTTGCTTTGTGTCATGTCATGTCTCGGAACTCGGCTTGAAACTCAGCCACAGATTCAGCCTAAGCTCAACTTTGCTCAGTCATTTCCTTTTTCGTTTTTAAATCTCAGTTCCAGCCAGTCTAGAGAGTTCCGTGTGTGTGTGTCACACATTCTTTCTTCCATACAAACGGCAATACTTCAAAGGATACTTTTTTATATGTATATACCGCTGTTTCTTCTTTCCTTTCTTGATTTTGGTTGATTTAGAAAACAATAGTTTTAAACTGACCTTGTGCCATCTTTAGTTAGAGTTCGTGGAAACGAATGAACAAAAGGCAAAGAAAGGCTTCTCTTTGATATTTTGCATTTATAAATAAATGCTAATTCATTGATCCAAAGCATCATAAACAATCACTTCCAAACCTCTTCAAATGAATACCAATTAATATCGAAACCTGCGCAAATACTTTATAACAAATATATTGATGTATGGGTTGATATGATTTTTAACGTTTTCGTATTAGAAATCCTAAAGACTTTTTCAGTTTTCAGTTTAGCTCGTTATAGTAATCTTAGTGAAATTTTAATATTAACTAACTATCAAGCTAACTTAATTTAAAAACTTTAAAGTGTATATATTTTTATACATATTTTCGTAGAAAAACAAACCTTTTTAAAATAAACAAGAATAAAGTAAATTAATGAAATTTTTGTCACAAGCTATACAACTAAAAGAATAATAAAACGAAAAATCCATTAAAAATGTCAAATTAGATAAATTTTGTAGACATCAACTTGAACAATTATTATGCTTATTTCTAGAATATATATTGAAATTTACGTTTAATTATTCTTGAAAACAATAAAAAGTTTTGCTTAAGGTATTGGTAGACTAGAAATATAATTTGAAAACCTGGCATACAAAAATTTTTAAAAAAGATTTACTTAGATATTTAGATATTTCATACTCAATTATAATACATAAAAGGTAAATTTACTTCCTAAATAATCGATTTTAAATCCTTTATATAATTCACTTAAGTCCTAATAAATATTATATCCTGTGAAAACTTGTATTTTCTTTCTCATTATCAATGACATCCAATTGAATTATAACAGACAATGTCAGAGAACATGGCCAAAAGGTGAAATGATTTATTTTTTATTCTCCCTTCTGCATTTTGCAGAAAGTCACTTCAAGGCAAAACTTTTTATTTGATGGAAGAAAAACGAAAAAAAAAAAAAATAAAACATCGAAATAAGGCACAAGAAAAACCCCGCACCAAAAAGGAAAAAACCAAACCGCAAAATTGAAAATACATCAAAAAGTTGTCTGCGGCCACAAAACATGAGAGGAGGGGGCGAGAAAAAATAAACTTGAAGAAACGAAAAAAATAGAAATCATAAAAGAAATACGGCAAACGATGATACGCTGTATTAGAAAAGGAACGAGTGAGGAGTGAGGAGTAAAGAGTGAGTAGAAGAGGCAAACGAACATATTCAATAACGAGAGATGTCAAAAAGCCATCATAAACAGATGACATTTCCCATATTGAGTGGCGAAAGTAAAATTTAATAATAATATGTCCACGACAACGACAAGTCAAAGTCGGGGGCGTTATGCGAGACGTTGTTATACACAGAGATTGTGGGATCTACTGCCACCGTGCGATTGCCGCCGAGACTGAGACTGAGAGACTGGAACTGGAACTGAGACTGAGTCTCTCTTTCACTAGTAGTAGTCTGGCTGACTGGATGGCTGGCAACACGTCAACAACGAAAATTGACACGCCGACATAAACACTCGCACATGTTCGTTTCATCGAGATGGAAGGTGGGAGGGAGGCTTAGACTGCAAGAGGGCGGGTATAACTCTTGTGGCTCCCTGCCGTGTGGAATGTATAGCAAAAATGTCAATATGTTGTTGGGGTTGTCAGGCCTGTCATGTCATGCTGGCTCCCTGGTACGTCTCGCATGTCCCGTCTCCTAACTCCCTACCGCCATCTAAACATGTCTTAGTTGCCATGCATGAATGTTTGTGGCACATAATTGAAAGCTAGCTAAATTAATTTCAATGCAAAAGGCGCCAAACCTATACCGGTTTTCCCCTCCTCAATCCCCAACCTCATGGACCGACAAACTGACTTTTCACACATGACTGGCTGACTGAATGAATGACTAACTGAATGAATGACTGAGTGACTGAATGGCGGCGTGTTTGTTGGACAGCTCGTTAACAGAAGCTTCCAGCTAGTTAAGTGTCTAGTTAGCTCGTAACATTTTTAAATTACACTTTTATTTTGGTTTTAGTTTTTGAAATTGTGGTCAAAGTTCATGGTCTGAGCTTTTCCCTGACGAACATCTATAAAACACTTGACCTAGGGTTAACGGCACTGGGCTAACAAAATCTACTAATTTGTTTTTGTTAATATTCCCAGCAGGTGACATAAGAGCTTGAAAATTTTGATCTAAAGACCTTTTGTAAGTTCTTGAAACGATTTTCTCAAAGGGTTAAAAGGTTATTTACAAATGGCTTAAACAAGAACTCTTGGTAAAGGTTTGAACAATTGTTTCCTCTAAAGTTTTTAGTATTAAAGTCCTTAGCATACCAAAGTTTAACAAGCCAAGTCTTGGAACGATTTGACTAAAGAGAGGAGCATGTCCAAAGTGGTTAGTGGTTAGTGATGGAAAATTGTCGATATTCCGACTCGATAAGTAACTTTGGTTTATCAAGGTCTACTAAGAAATCTTGAATTTCATTGAAAGTTATTCAATATAGTCTGATCGATAGTTCTTCTGCAGAGCTTTATAGATATCTGATTCCTATTCAAGGTGCTCTTCATATTGTATGATAATTTATTCCCATCACTACGCTGACTATTGACAACAACTAACAATTCTGAGATCGATTGGAGACCTGTTCTTCATTTTTGAAAATAAAACATTGCCTTCATTCATCATACATATACCGATTTCCCATGGCTTTCAAAAAACTTGAACTATCAATCAATTGGAGAAACAAGGTTAAACCCAATAGAGATCACAACATAAGTGGGTGCTTAGCCTCTAAGATGAACAGCGAATCCCACATAAAAGACAAAAGACAAGAACCATGGAGAGGAAGAAAAAAAGGTCAAATTGACTGACAGTAGCCAAGTCCGCGGCAGCTACTTACTGTCAAGATGTGTCATAAACACATCAAGTTTACTGTCGAAACAAATAAAAATATAAACTTTGACACACAGATACCCAACACACGCACACGCACACACACACACACACAGATATACACAAAGACAGACCAAATAAACGATATGAAATAAAATCAAAGCGAAGATAAAAGCAAATGGAAGCCAATCGTAAAATGTATTCAGGTTATTTTTTATTCCTTTTCCATCTCATTCTATCTCAAACACTCTATTTCTCTTTCACAGTCTCTTGGGTCATAAAAAATACATTTTATTTTAGAGAAAATTGCATTAAAAAGAAATTGTCATAAAAACGAGAAAAAAAAAAACCAAGACAAAGATAGAATGCCGATGCTATGGATGGATGGCCGAGCTACTTCAACCCAAATCAAATGTGGTAGCTGACAAAATGTGACAATTACTGCAAGTCATTAGAACTAGTTTTCTATAATGGATTCATTTGACTTGCTGGAATTCCCTATGGATTGATGTTAGACCTGATTTTGTTGGCTCATAAAAATTATTTTACTATAAAATCTCAATGACTTAAATGGTGTCCCATTTCACTTTAACACACTCCACCGCAGCTCGGGCAATAAATTCGAAAACTAAAACTAGAACTT
The DNA here is from genome assembly GCA_018150345.1 of Drosophila equinoxialis. Lineage (NCBI taxonomy): Eukaryota > Metazoa > Arthropoda > Insecta > Diptera > Drosophilidae > Drosophila > Drosophila equinoxialis. Next base: position 738,124 of record JAECWI010000703.1, read on the forward strand.
AAACGAAAGGAACAACAGCAACAAGAACAACAAAATGTTTTTATGTCTCTCCGATTATTTTCGACATTTTTTATGGCATTGAAATCAATTTTCGTATCGTTAATCTAGTAAATTATGCATGTCGGATGTCAGTTTTTAAGAGTATTTTCTTATATTGACGACTTAGGTAGGTGTTTGGTTTCTGTTTGATCTTTGTGAACCTGTTTCAAGTGGTTTTTGGTTTACAAATGAAATATATATTTGATGATTTGTAAACTTTTTAATATGCAAACAAGGGGAAATAAAGGAAATATGTGGGCTGGCTAACTAACTAACTAATATTGATGGCAGACATCTGTATAATTAAATGAAAATTCCCCAACGACAATTCCAAAATACACACGAATCACAAAAGTCGAAAAACCAAACCAAAACGAGAAAAGTGATAAAAGTCTACAAACTAGATTCGGACTAGGCAAATTAGGTGTAGTTATATCTATGATCTATGATTATAAAGAAATTTTAAAAGGTTGAGAGAAGAGAATTAGATCTACATAAATAGCTTGAACATTCATTACATCAATTTACACAAGCAAATATATTTTGTTCTGATTTAATTTATCATCTGCTATCATCAGCTATCTCGAATACCTTTTTAAAAAACCGTTTCTCTTCATTCTTAAAGCCTTGCCGAAATTAATACATATCTTTAAATTCAATAGATCTAAAAGTAAATCAGACATATTACGAAATGCTTTTAAGTGCCTAATTTGACTCAGCCCTTCAATTAACTGGACCAATACCAGAATGGTTCAGAATCAGACAATTCACCACTGACCAATTCTGATCAATTGTTTGAATATGAAATGGAATATATGTGTAAATAGTGAAAGCCTAAGCGAATCCTTAGAAACATTTTATCTTAAAAACGATATTTTATCTCTTATATAGCTTAAGCTATATACATTTTTATATACACTATCGATACATCTGGGTCTACATATGTATGTACATACATATATGTATCATCTGTTTAAGGGACTTGAATTAAAACAATGGACGATATTTTAACTTATTTCTCAAACGCAAACCATTTAATAATCGTGAAATGATTTATATATTGAGAAAGGTATAAAAACACAAATTGATTTGAAATTTTCACAAACTTATTCGAAAACGAAAAAGAGAACGGATTCAATGATACTGTGATAGTGCTTTTTGGCTTCTAACTATTAAGCAACAGGTTCGGATAAATGTTTGTTGTTTCAAAACATCCTGATAACTTATGTAACTTCAGCTCAATTCAAAGTACCCGAAATAGAGTACACTATAGGATTTAGACATTTCTTTATTTCAAATATCACAGAGTTGTTAAACTAACAAATATATTGTTTATTTGAAAGAAAATGTAAAAAAAAGTTTTGAAGCTCCAAAGGTTCGATTCGTATAGATTTCTCTACCCATTTTTACCTCACAAATAAAATTGGAATCCCTAAAACCCATGTCAAACTGACGTAAATGTCAAATTCGTAATTGTTCACATGCTAGAATCCCCCCAAAGAGAAATGAATTTCTTGACAAACACCAAACAATAACAACAATAACAGCAACAAAAACAACAACAACAACAACAGTAAAAAAGCAGAGAAAACGAGGAAAAAAGAAAGAAAATATGAATACATTGGTAAAAATGACAAACGACAACTTCAATTACGTTGGCGGAAAACTCTAGCTGAATTATTGGACATGCAAACAATTTACAAGAGTGCAAAAAAAAGAAGTAAAGAGAAGAAAGAAAACGGACAGACAGAAAAACAAAAAAAATATTGTCAACCACAAAATCCGTACACAACCTGCCCCCCTCTTATCACATTCCCCTCGTCTCTTACTCTCCTATGCTCACCATATATGACACATGTAAATGCGTGATGACAGGACACACGAAAAGGAAAAATAAGCAACAACAGCAACACGAACAGCAGCAGCAAAAAAAATGAAAGAGAAGGAAAAGAAAACTGTCAACAAAATTAATGTCATGCGTGTGCAATGCAATGAAAAATTATGGCCTGGCTTTATGTCAATAACAAAAGAAACCCAACAAAAAAGAAAAAAACGAGAGAAAAAGAGAATTACTCAAGTCCGCAAAAAAAAAAGAATAAAACCAGAGACAATGATTGATTTGACAGGACACAACACACACACACCTTCACACACACACACACAGAGTGGAGTAGGGCAGTGGGTTTAACGATTGGTTATGCAAAAAAATGGATAAAATTATTGAACTACCAGTGAAACGCATGTCAATTCAGCAAAAGGCTTCAGGTTACATGCCCACTAATGAAGGCAAATAGTATTAATTTTCCTTCGAACATAACAAAAAAACACCGAGAGAAACTCTTAGGGTAAAAGAATGTGCGTGAGAGGTATTGGGGAAGGGAAATGGAATATTATTTTCCAACCATTTGTCAACATTTGTCAAATTTGACAGCACACGCCCGCTAACATTGCCTTTGGGCATTTCATACATCCATCCATCCCACCAGCCATCCACTCATCCATCCATCTAGGCAGTCATCTAGCCATACACCAGGCATCAACATCTACCCTAAGGCCACATTGACAGCCCATCTCGCCCCGTTTTTGCTTTTTTTTTTTTGTTGCTTTTGAGTTGAGCAGGAAAACGTCGCCCTTTACGCGAAATTAATAACATGTACAAACAACAACTGAGCCAAAGTACTTATCGTCACCGGAAAAAGGGCAAACGGAGGGCATAAAAGTGTCAGATATGAGTGGTGTGGGCAGGACAAGGGGGAGAACTAAGTTGAAAGGGTTATATGTACATACATTTGAGGGCGTGTTAGTGTGTGAGTCTGTGTGTGTGTGTCTATTTCCCTAGGGTTCAAACAGAGTTCGCATTTCTTTGCGTGTTGTAGGAAACTCAAAAGTTTCTCCTTGTTGAATATTATCAGACTTAAGTGTCAGCTCTCAGTTGTAATAAATCGAAAATTTGCACAATCTTTTCTTCAGCCATTGTGCCTAAGTCTCTAGTGATGGGAGCATATGCAATAAGGATATTATACTCTAGCTTTTGGGTTTAGTTATATGCTTATAAGGTTTGTAATGTGTTCATAAAATAGACAATTAGTTATCCATCCGAAAATATTCCATCAGAGGCAAAATCTTTCTTTTACTATATGACATCGTTTATTTTATATAATCAAAAGAGACAGAATATCGGGAAAAGAAAGGATTGGAAAGGAATGGAGTAGAACATAGTCTGTTACTGTTTCTACCTACAATTTGGGGACTTTTTTAGGGTAAATATATGTATATAGGGTAAATTGGGGTAAAGGAATTTGATGAAATATGGATATGGTATCCAGAATATATAAAATTTAAGGCATGAACTTCCCCTTATAAGGGGCATAATTATTAGTCTTTATATTGTATTTCCTTAAGTACTATTATCCTATCTATCCTCATGGAAGTTAGAGACAAACTCTTAGGAAAGTTGTGCCGCCAAAAGCCTCTAATTCCTGCACTATAATATATATACTAAATCCAATTCTGTGGTTAACTGGAATGATAAGGCAATGAAATGTATTTAACAAAATTAGTTTCACAAAATTTTCACTCCCTATGCTTAAAACTGATAACTTAAATCACAAATTAGCTTTGATTGTCTATATGTCTGTAAGATGCCGACGGCCGAACTAATTTCCCAAAAAAAAAAAGCTTTGTAGCCTCTTTAATGTGCTATACATGCGTATGCAGTTCGTGTGGGTATGGGTGTCATAACACCATTAGCTATATCAAATGACTGGCATCGTGATAGTCAGTAAGCTGTAAATTTATATGTTACCCTGACACTATAAAGAATTTTCAGATTTAATGCCTCTATGAACGGGCATGTCAAATTCAATTTTACCCTCAAAAGCCAAAAGCAACGGGCACGGACCATGACACAGAGAATCAAACAAGCAACCAAAGCAACCAACCAGCCACCACCAAGGCTAAGAGGACCAAAAGCAACCGACCCCAATAAAGTGCAATTAGCCAGATTTATGATTATCCCTGTTATGCGCAAATAATTTTTAGGCAATTTTATAGACGTCTATGACGACGGCATACGAGAATTTATAACACCAAACGTAAACAACAAAGAAGACAAATCGCTTTATTCACGGCCGCCACAGGAAACACACCCTGTGTCAGGTCTTTTGGGCACAAACTAACTGAACTACCCCGTTTCATTTTGATCTTCAACTCCCTGGTCTGGTTGAGATATATTCGACCGGAGGGCATATAAAATCAAATTGAAATCTGCTTGAAATTTGATATGATGTGTGCATGGGTCTTTGTTTTCCTTTTTTTATTTTTAGTTTTTTTTTTTTTTTTGTATTATTATTTTTTGTTTGGTTTTGATTATAGGGTTTTGTTAGCTCTCGAGAAAACACCCTCTTGAAGGTGTTGATAGGTTTCGGTCTTCTCATTTGGAAAAAAATAAACCGCAAAAACGGAAATGACCGAAAATTCTCTTCTTTGAAGTGCAAGTAAAGTGGAACACAAGAAGGTTCTATAGAAAGGAAGGGGCGTATACCTATGTACATATGTGTAGGAGGAGAAGATATATGTGATTAGGTCCTAAGTATAGCAAACCAAGACTTTGTTAACAATAAATACAAAAACTTGTATTTTAGCGAGAAAAACGTAAAGATTTAAAAAGAAAGGGTATAACTTTGAAATTAATTTACAAATTAATTGCGACAGATTAATAGTATTTGAAATATAATTTGAAATATATACATATATGAAATCTACTATTTACTTTTTAATTTCTTATATATTATAATTAATAAAATGGCAAAATACAAAAAGGTTTTATAGGCTTTCAAAATGGTTATATTAGTTTTGGGCAGAAGTCTGCAAGGCATGGAAGGAAGAATCTCCGACTATATTTTTCTCATTAGTACAATGAAATAAGTTTATATAGCCATGTTTGGCCCTCTGTCTGAATGTAGTTAGTTTGGCTCTTTAGTTTTTGGTAATTGGTAATTAAAAAGTGTAGTACACAATAATATTCAAAGTAGTTGTGATGCCCTCAATTCCCTATTTCAATTCAGAAGCCAGTCATGGTTTAAGTACTTTTAATTTATCTTTAAATAATGCAAATAATGTATAGAAAAAAGAGCAGAAAGATTTTTTCTGAAACAAGACCTTAATCTAGAGATTAATATTAATGTAAAGCGAATGTTTTATGTAAAAGCGAAACTTTTTGAAATGGTAATAGGTTCAACTAGGAGCACATGTAATTAACTGGATTTAGTTGCAGATAGGTTTATGTTTGCCTGGTTATAGTTAATGGCTTCATACCACCTGCTTTGCCTCATTACAAGTAATGGCGGTTGCAGAAATAGTGCGAATTATGGCACAGCATGAATGATGTATAGGATAGAGGACTATTATATGGGATGGAAATATTCTCACATGAAAAGTGCATAACAATCAAGATAATTAGGTGAGCATGCTAGAAGTGAGGCAAAACTTGAAATACAGAATGATAGAGAGAATAAGAGACAGAGAGGAACGAAATGAATATGCATTCGGGAAAATGCTGCTGGAGCATCTCCCATCTCATGCCTTTTCCGATTGCGGTCTCAACCACCAGATTTCTTTTTAATGAATTTGAAAATCGAAATGACCCGTTTGTGAGTGAGAGAGTCTGTGTGTATGTATGTAGGTACATGGCTTTTGATCTTTGTTGCGTTTGTTTGTATACAATTTGATGGCTCGTGTTGATGGATCGTAAACGTGAAATGATGTTCGCGGTGTTGCTGCTGCTGTTGCTGGTACCCTGCCCCCTGCCTTGCCACTGCCTCATGTGTTTGATGCCCTGCCTTGGCCTGGCCTGGCCTGATGATGACGATGATCAACGCAACGATGACGGCACCAGTGTGAGTCTTTGATCATTTGCCGCGCCAGTTGGCAGTCAAAATGTTAATTTATACGTTCTGCTCCCCCAATCCCAGGCAGAAGCAGAGGCAACAGCAGCAGAGGCAGCAACAGCACTAACAACTTTACAAACATGTTTGAGATTTTTATTACTGTGTGAAAATTCTCGTTTCTTCCGTAAAATGGGAGAAAAAAAAGGATCAAACAAATTTATGGGTGGCAAGTTGTACAACTGTGTGTGTGTGTGTTTTTGTATGTGATTGATGCCTCCAAAGCGGGCAGCAGCAACAACTACAACAGATCTTCATTATGGACAAGTTGTCGGTGAATTTTTATTGTAGGAATCCATCAAACCACTTGACTGCTGATCAAAGCTACCGGGAATTTTGGTTGTGCACATATTTTATACGATTTAATTATTGCCTGTCTGTTTCTTCCTCTCTCTACAAGTCTCTCTTTCTCTTTCTTTTCTCGTTTCTCTCTTCTTTTCTTGGTATATTTTGTAATTTTTATAAAATATTTTCAGCAGAAACAAAAAAAAAATTAGTTGTTTTCAGTTGCTGTTTTGTTTGTATAATTTATATTGCAAAAAAAAAAAAAAAATTATGGCGATTGATTAAAGATATTTTCGATATATGTATACGGTATTTTTATGTTTTTCTTTTGTTTTTGCAAATAAATGTTGATTTCAAAAGAATCAGAGGATATGCTCCGCATATATGATCGACAATTTATGGGGTTTTTTTGGGCCAAATAAAAATGCTTGAATGACTTGAAACATAAAGGCATTTGGATTTTTTCCTTATTTTATAGCTTTCAAATCGTTTTCGCCTCATATAGATGAAAAACCAAATGAAAGTATGGAAAACATAAATTTACTTTAAATAAAACTCATCAAAAAGTATATAAGCAGAACGGTTTTAGATATTCTTTTGTATCCCGCTGGATGGGATTAGGCTTTAAAATACATGATATCCTAATATCATAAGCCAAAAAGGATTTCTAGCTCCCAATAAGAAATTTTTATAAAAACATAATACTGATTAATTTGGAATTCATTCCAATAAGTTTCCAATCTGTAGATGTGCTAAAAGCTGCAAGTTTCCTAAGCAATTGATGCACTTTTTTCTTTGATGGCCCAAAACATTAAAAAGCTAGATGCATATTTCTGTATATAGAAGAGCAAATTCTTTGGCATTTCTCGTATCAGGACATATCTCTCGAATGAGCCGACTTTTCTATAAGTAACCGATATTTATGTGGTCTAAGCTAACTAAAAGGTCTTTGGCGAAAAAGTCAACGCCCCTGATGAAAGTTGAACTTGATATAGAAGATTCAATCTTCAATTGACAATATTGTTAACTATATTACAAGTGTTTTTTTTACGAATAGATAGTCTTAACTACGCTATATTTAATATTTTGGATGACTTCTCCTTTCTCCCAAAAACCTTAATTCAATTTGACATGTACAGTGGTGGCCACGAATTTATGACGTTTTGATATATAAGAAACTGAAAAAAGTAATTTTTTCAGTAATTGGTTGGTTGTTGTATTCAGAATTTTTTACCATCTTTCCCTTTTTTTTCTAAAGGTTAATTTGAAACAATACTGTCCTTTTGGCTCTATAATATTACAGATAAAACTATGAACTCTTTGAAGAAGTTGTAGATGTAGCAAAACTAAGCCAACCGGCATACCACAAATTTTTAATTCAGACACAACAGTTCAGTTGGGGCCAATTGAAATTCTAAATTGTCTATATATGTTTGTCAGTTCACTACACTGCCAAAAGTTAAATTCTCTCACACACTGGTCTAAGACGAATGTCCAGAAAGAAAAGGACAATACAATACAAAAAGCCGCAAAGCCAAAGACACAGCGTCTGGCCACATTGAGAAAAGCAAAAGAAGAACGAAGTGAAACATTTGTCTCGCTTAATTTAAACAGATTTGCGAGATTATTGTCATGCCGACATTAAAGCAACAATTTCAATTTTTGCTCCAGAACATAACAGAAAGAAAAAAACGACGGCAACCCGCCGAGAAGGGAATTAACAATCTCAACCAACTTGAGGAAGAAAGTTGCATGCGATGCGATGCGACGCAATGCAATGCGATGGGTTGGGTTGCAATGCGCTTCTTGACAGCCGGCAACTTTTAATGTTTGCTGCCGAGAGTGGGATGTTTGGATAGCAGAACAAATTTTGCAGAACACAGTGACAGACAGGCAGACTGGAATCTCAGAAAAAAAAAAAACACAAACACAAACTAAAACCAAAGAAGCAGAAAAATACGCTTTTGAAGTTACCGAAAGCAAAAGGCAACTATATGAAGTGTTGCACCCCTTGCAATGATGCGATCACTTCTCCATGTAAAGCTGCTGCTGCTGCTCACTTGTCCAGTTTTAATTGTTGTATAAGTGTAACGGAGTTGCAAAGTGCCACGATGATGTTAAAACGGATGACAAGATGACTAACTGACTAGCTGTTTAGCCACTCATTTCCGGAAGAAACACTCGCATTATCTCCAACGACCAGCTGTCCATGTATGTATATACCTCTCGCCTGCTTAAAAGTCATTAGAGGCTCTGTCACACTGTCACTCTTGTCACTGGATCGCATTTCGTCATGCAACATCCAGCTACCAGTTTATAGTGGATGCTTTAGATCATCAGACAGACGGGCAAACAGACATCTGTACTGTGCTGTCATCTTGACAAATGCCGGCTTGTATTTGGACAGGATCAATTGCAATTTCCCAAGCAGTTCATACACTTTAGATCAAATATCTTTAGGTATTAAGTTCACAATGAGGTAAAGTGTAACAAAAACAAATGTAAGTACAGTATGCATTATTTATTTGAATTTCTTTTACAACAATAACTGGCACCTACAGTTCTTAGGAATAAGTAATAATTAATGAAGAAAAATATTCTAGAAATTATTTATTTTAAAAAAATTGAAATAAATGTCGTTGTTTGAAGAAAACAAAAGTTGTTTAATAAGCTATATCAAAATCCGAAAGTCTCTCTTGTCATATACTTGTCAAAATCATTACGATTTCTTAAATTATTAAAAACTATTTCCTTAAACATACAACTGACAACACTTTGGGAGGATTACCAACCCATGTAAGTCTTACAATATTAATATTTTCCATTATATTCATTTCTTCTTCTAAATAGAATGAATCGTTTTTGCCAAACTCTAAAGACCAAAATATGGACACGCTTATGCCGATTTTCACTTCAACTTAGGGCAAACAATACGAATGTCAATATGAAACCACAGTTAAACGAGAGCGAACATGTAGAACAGAATTTACAGATGGATAAGCCAGAAAATGCAAATTTTCAACCAAGTGAGCGCTATTTGAAATTTAAGGAGAAACTACGTTCCGAGGCGCCACTCGTAGATCTTCCGAAAGGAGCAACACATCCGGCTCATGAGCAAGAGCCGCTCCATCCTTGGCCGAATAATACAAATCCTTATACAGGAGAAATCGGTGGACCAGCGGGACCCGAACCCACACGCTACGGTGACTGGGAACGCAAGGGGCGGGTCACGGATTTCTAGAAACCAAGAAAACAGACAAACGAACGAATCATTTATTTTCTTCCCCCTTTCATTTTTGTTGATTTATTGTCCATGTTGAACAACAGAAGCACTTAAAATTTGTTACACTTCGCATGAAAAGAAAATATCCATCTTTTTGCTGTTGCTGCTGCTGCTGCTCCTCCTCCTATCCGGTAGCTAGAAGATCGTGTTCGAGATCCCAATCCCAATTCCCAACTCGAGACACATTGTCACACCACACGGTTATGGGCTATGATGGCCTTCTTCGAAGGCATTACATAAATATCGTATCTATTGTGTGGATTTTTGTGTGGTTTTTCCAGAATTTATTGTTGCTGCCTCTCACTCAGTTGTTGCAATCAAAAAGAAATTGATAGCCTCTTCTCTATGTTTGGGCTATTTAGAAATGGGGAAAGGGTTCCCAGAACAGAATAGGATTGAGAAGGTGGCCAAAAGAGACAATTATTTATGGTTCAGAGGCAACGATTCGTGCCTAAGTCCAAAATATTCAGAGTATGTGTTTAGCTCTCGGCGACTTCGTTTCGATTCGTTTAAAATTAAAAAGGCGACACTATACGTGATTTTTATTAGAAAACTTCTGTTTTGTTTTATGCTTTTCCCAAATTTTTGGTAGCCGCCGTGCGTAAAGCTGGAGAGAGAGAGAAAGATAGAGAGAGAGAGAAAGAAAAGGTGGAGAAAGGGAATTGAAAATAAAGGGGTTTTTCGAATGCCATAAATTTATGTTGTCTCTTAAGTCAAGCAGACAATTTTTGTGGCTAATGAAATGTTCAAGACAATGCGCAGCTGTTTTGCTTTATTTAAAGTTTTTGTTGACATTTTTGTGGGTCTTAACATGGGTTAGTGGACAATAACTCAAAGAGATTGCTGAAATGCCGCAGAAAAATTCTTCATTTGGTTTCTTATTCATATGAGAAAGATCGCTAGCCAATTTTAAAACAGGTTATTTACATGTAGTCAAATATAATCAGATTTATTATAGATAAAAAAGAGTTGACTAAAACCTCGTAAAGTTTCGAATGCAAAACTCTCTGCTCAGTCATTCAGTTCCCTGATCAGTAATTGAACTAATTATCGACTTGACATTAATTTATGACCGCATTTTTTTTTATTTTTATTTTAATTAGGTAGCAATTAATCAATTTATCAATTAATGTATAAATGTTTCCCGGCTTTGTGTATTTTGTAATCATTAAATGAGCTATCCATCAGAGTCAGGTGTTTTGACTTGAAAGAAGAAAAAAATTGTCTTACATTTACGATATGTCAACCAAATTGATCACTATATCAGATCAATTAAGATATTAAAGAAATGGAAATGAGTCATTGTCAATTATACATACAGACGTACTTGAAGAAATCGAAATATATACATATATATATCGGAAATACGTGAAGTATAGAATAAACTAAAATACTTTTGGGGATCAGATCAGATCAAATTTGTATAAAATCAATCTGCCTATATATAGTTATCTATACTTTTTACTTAAAAGTGTAACGAATTTCTTTTCTGTACTTGACAAAGCATTTAAGCCATCACGAACGTGCTCTCAGCTAAATAAAAATAACCAATTTGCACATTTCTTTGCCAAGTTTTGTCAGGAACATGTAAATTTTCTTACGAATTGTAAAAAATCAATTGCTCAAAATGTTCAGCTAAAACGTTGACTTGATATTTCACTCAGTATTTTCTTGGTAGCTCAAAATCGCTTTAGACCCAAAAAAAAAAAAGAAAACTATTGACTGATGATTAGCCTTAAGGCCTAATTTACTTTCTATGTATCTCCCATCTCTTTCTCTCGCATGCTATCTCTGTATTGCTGACTCTCTTGCACACATCTCTAACCGGAAAAATTCAAAGGCAAAACAATGATCAAAGCTGTCATTACAGATCGAGGGGCGGTCTTTGATCTTATGCCGCGCAATGTGGCCATTGCCTAGTTTTATGTTTTGTTTTTTATTTGATTTTCACTTTGTTCTATCAATCAGCGCCTCCTACTCGGCGACCTATCACAGCTGGATGCAAGGGCGGTGGCGGGTTGAGTATTTCTCTCATTTTCTTCGTTTTTGGGCTTATAAAAATGATCTTGAGAATGTTTCGGCCTGTGTGTTTTTTCTTACTTTTCACGTAATAAAAATACATTAACAGACACCAGCAGAAGCAAAAATTTAAAAATAAATTATACAAAATAATTGTTTCAGGCCTTCTCCTGTAGAAAATCACATTTGATGGATGACTTTGTAGTAGTTGTAGTAGTACCTAGTGATATGCACTAGAGAAGGAAGTCATCGGTTCTCGCATAGTTAAGCACGATGTCGAATTTGCTTCTTGCCAGCACGTTCTCTAGTATATTAGAGCATTTTGTGGTTTTCCTGGAATTTATGCGGAATTTTTCTTGGTTTCTTTTATTTTGAGGTAGTTGATTTTTTTCTGTGGTTTCTCATTTGATTTGATTGTGATTGATCTTTGATTTGGCTTTGCCGACGGTGAGGCATTTGATTTGAGGTGTAAATAGATTGCTTTGCTGGCTGATGGATGGATTTCAATGGAATGCCATGAAAAGTTTGACTAATGTGGTACATTGTGAAATTTATGGTTAGAATGCATTTGAAGTTGCCGATGAGATAACTTCGGTAGTTCGGTTTTTGTCACAAATTATGACTTTGTAATAAAATTATATAAACTAATTATCAAAATCATTCATTTCTTGGTAATTTTCTTGGTGACTATATTAATCTAATCTAATCTTTAACTAATATTATCAATTAGACTGGATTACTCTTCTGCTTTATAGGAGGATATCTTATTAGTCCTTTATTGGAGCAGATGATTTATTTAAGTCATGATGACAAAACTTCAGAGTTTATCTAAACAAATAAGTAGTATTTCAGTTTCATTTACACATGGGCTAGAAAAAAGGACTAACAGACTACATGAACGTTATGAAACATAAATTTTCCTGACAATTATGGCATGTATAATTCATATAAAAGATATTACAGAGCAAAAAGAAAATCTAAAGAAAATTGTGTCATGTCATTGCCAAATAATATTTCACACGTAAACCAACGAAATGCTAAAGAAAATCGAAGAAGAAAAAAAATTACGAGCAGAAAACACGACAACCAAGTTGGGGGTAAATCTACAATGTACACATTTATATATATATAAAATTATATATATGTATATATGGCCAACTATTATGTTATTGTGTGAACGTGCACTGATTCGACCAGCAAGGCTTTTGTTGTCCACGTGCAATATTTTTCACTTCCGAGTCGACTGGGATGGAGTTCTGTTCGAGCGTCTTATCGAAGCATATAACATATATCATTGACACTTTGACATTGCCCCAGAGAGAGCAAGAGAGAGAGAGAGAGAGAGAGAGAGAAAAGGAGTGGGAGAAGAAAGTCCAGGTCCAGGGCATGACCGTACCGGATTTTAGTACTTTTCAAAATGGCACTTAATCATGGCAGCCGCCAACGACGCCGCCGCCAAGCAGGAAAATGCGGAAACTGGCAACACACACCAAGCTTAATCGCATGTGTTCACGCTTGAAAGGATAACCGACAGAGTCAGAGACGGAGGCAGAAACGAGGTGATTGGGACTCGGATTGGGATTGGAAGAGCTCCGTCTGTTGGCTGCATCGTATCGACCAAAGCGAAACAAGATTAATGACTTGGCAAAAGGAACTGCTACCACGGGCGCTCCTCTTCTCCCTCTAGACGCGGCGAGAGGCGAGACGGGGCATTGGATAAATTGTTTGCTACTTGGACTGTCATTAGTCGAAAAGTTTGTTTGTTATTGTGTTAAGTGTTATTTGTGTGCTCACGTCCAAGTGTCAAGGCTCTCTCATTTCGCCTTTTCCCATATCGTTTATCACTTTCGTTTTGCCAAAAAACCTAGTGAAACAAAACAACCAAACAAAAAAAGAAAGAAAAGAAAAGAAAAATGGATTGCCAAAGAAAAAAGAACATTCGCTTGTCATGTCGGCACATCGATGACCACAGAAATTTGTGCCAAAAGCAACTTATCCTAGATGAATTGGACGTACGTTCCATGTCCTCCCTAATGATCGCTGAGTGACTTTTGAAATTTCAAAATTGATTTATTATCTCAATGGTAGAGATTAGACAAAGATGCCAAAGTTAACATTAATTCAGTCAAGTGGGGACGTACTTTTATTCCATGTTAAACTAGGACTATATACCTAATCTATAATTGCTATTGCCAAAGGGAAATCTAATACACTTTCCTATATCGTGACCAAACATATGTAATTCATTTTTCTTCATAATTTTTCCACACTAAATGCCATAATTTATGTTCCTCAGACTCATCCATTGCCTATGCATGTTGCAAATCTTTTTTTCTTTGCGGCCCATAAACAATATTAAATCCTACAAAGAGTCGTCTCAAAGGCAGCCCCAAATCCCATAAAAACTTTTGACCAACCCACCCAGACGCCTCCACCACCTAGCACCACCTTCTCTTTCTCATTTCATAAATGTTCCATGACGTGGCGCTATTTATATTTTCTTTTTTGGTGGAAACACACAAAACTCTTTCAAATAGAATTCACAATGCATAAATAAAACTAAAACAGAACTGTCTGCACTTTTAAGCCCACACAAACAATATGACACAGAACATTTCAAAAATAACAAACTAACAAAAAGAACATGTCAAAGAAGATTTCACAGAAATTTTTTCCCTCACATTTAGTTGAATGAGTTGACAGACTGGTGGAGCGGGATTTATGAGATTTTTTCATTTTACTTAAATTCAAGAAAGTTAATCCTAAATTATGATTCAAAGTAAACCTCGAATAAGAGAGTTCATTTAATTATGGTATTAACTTCTTTAGTTCTAAAGCATTTTTAAGGCAATCAATATAATTTCTTCTTTGGCAGACAGTGCAAAATAAGAGGATGAAATGAGGAGAAATTTAAAACTTTAAAAACTTTTAAAAATAACCATTTAATTAAAAGAAATATCAATATCTTCTACATTTGTGGTAACAAAACCCATTAGAAAGTTTTACCACAACAATGTTTCACTGTAGACACTTCAATTCATAATTTTTTAAAGGTTCAAGCTAAAAGGTGAAGGCTTCTTCTGATATTGTCAGAATCAATCGCACAAGAAATTTGGAATTTTATTCATTTATTGTCTGAATTTTGATTTGTGGAACGTGATAGACAAAAAAATTGTGTATAATAATTGTTAAGATGTCTTTTAATATCTTATATATGTAAGAATGGTTCCTTTTATAGGGAATGATAGCACATGGAAAAATTTCAAGGTCATGGAATTTGAATAACTTTTGGCATCGTCTTCATATAAAATTTGGCTTAAGGAAAATTTAATTTCTTCGATAATCCCCTTGAGTATATAGAATTAGATCTTCTGCAAACTGACCCAAGAAGCTAATTTCACCAAACATATATTACTCTATTTGGATACTCATAACGTGGCCATGTGTTTGCTTTATTAGTTAATTTAATAATTCTGAAATTATAATTATAATCCTACAAACAATTAGAAGAACAAAAATCACTTTGTACTCAACGTCTATTATACCCGTCTAACGAGTTGCAACGAGGTTAATAGGTTTTAAATAATAAATTTTCAAGTTTCAGCTTTTTCCCAGCACGTCTGCTTGCACGCTGAGATATTTTAGTTATATTAAATAAATATATATGTATGTATGTATATATATCCTCATCATTATTACATTAACAGCCAGGACGACGATGGAACCAGGACATGATGAAACCATAGTCAGGGTCTCTGAAATGTTCGTAAACATGTTAATAAAACTGTCATGATGCTGGGCTTAAAACCAGCTGGATATCTTTTTTTTCAGGGTCAGACCAAAAGAACCCAAAAACTGAATAGAGGTCACAACCTGTGACATGCATAGACAATGAGGACAATAGGTGAAAAAGAGAACAAATATAACTAAGTCACAGGCGGGAATTGCAGGCAGGAGGCATACATGGATTTTGGTCATAAATTCGCTGACCTGCCCAGGCACTATCGCTCAAATAATAGGTGACAATAAAAATTTATTACATTTTGACCACCATGAAATCATCGTTAGGCACTTTTAAGGCCAAACTGCTAGCCTACTTCACCTACACCCACACACACACACACACACACACACACACGAATACACTCACAAACACACTCACACACATATGCAGTGGAAAAGGGAAAAGGTCAATGAGAAATGACAAACAGACACATGAACAAAGGTGGTGGAGGAGGAGTTAAAGAAGGAGAGCAAGGACTTGACTGCCATCTTACAAGGCTGTCAAAGACGGCACAGCTCGTTTGTCACATTTAACAGATTTGTTATCCTGTCGAGTTAATGTCGGGCACACACAGTCTCTCAGCCTCTCAGTCGCAGAGTCCCAATCCCAGTCCCAGTCGCAGTCAGTCAGTCAGTCAGTGAGTCCTTGTGCCGCACATGTCCTGGTGCCCGTTCATAAGAAATGCTCGACAGGGACCTCGACCTATGTATAGCTGGCAATAAAAACAAAAGATTGATGGCATTGGGCACACGTTCGATTTGTTTTCCTGTTGCCTGTGTCCTTGCGATGCGATGTGATGCGAAGCGATGTTTTGCCCCGCCGTGCCTTGCCTTTAGTGCTTTGTAATGTCTTAACATTTGACACATCACTTGGATTTCGTCCTCTGTCTTCCTGCTCACACCACCATCACGTTGACTCTCCCTCTCGCTCTTTCTTTTTTCCCTCACTCTCTCGCTAAGGATATTGCTCGTTAGTTAAGGTTTCTAATAAATTTGTGCAACACATTTCTTTCCTTTTGCTTTCCCAATCTCTCTCTCTCTTCCCCTTCACCCAACTCGTATCCCTTTGCTCCTTGTCGTCGCTTGTAACATTTTTATTTGATAACATATTGCATTTGCCCTTTTGTCGAAATCTTTTCCTTTCCCCCGTCTCACTTACTGCGGGACGACTTCTCGCTTGTTCCCTCTAAAATATTGCTTGGCTTCACATGTGTCTGGCTCGAAGGCTCAACTGTGCGCTACACTGGCCAGTGATTTATGGCGTCTGTGTTGGTCATTCAACTGCATTTGATTTAGGTTGTAAATTGTTGTATATTGCGGCCATGCCGCCATTTCCTGTTTTGGCTCACCCGCCACCGCCTCCTCCTTCTCGTACATTTCGCCCAGCTCTCAAACCCCAAACCCCGTCGGGGGATTTTCGCTAATGAATTTATTGCAATTTTTCGGTTAGCCAAAGGGGATAGAGCTTGCTTTGGTCTCTCGCTAAGATTTCTTCACAACATATCACAGTAAATATTTACTTCTTTCTCGAAATGGAATTAAATTGACATACTAAAATAAGGGGCAAAATTGTTAAATATTTTATATTATGTGGCAGTATAATTTCTCATAGGGCGTTTGCCATTCACCAATTGATATTTAATTTATTAACTTTTCCGTTTGCAGCTTAAAGAGAAAAAAATTAGGAAAAAAGGTGCAGATTACCCTAAGCATTTTCTAAGAACTTTACCATGGAATACTTTTGGTTAACAGATTTAATTGAATTATGCTATGAATTAGCCATAATTTAAGATTTCGTAAAGATTTATTGGTATAAAATAAAATTAATTCTGTCCTTAAGTTTTGACAAACTTTTTTATTTCGAGAATAAAATATATTGATATTAAGTTAGCTAGATTAATTAGCTTGGCAATAAATTTGAAATTTAAGAAAAAAAACAATTTTTTACATATGTATATACATATTTTTGAATCCTTAAAGAAACTAAAAAAGCAATAAACACGAATAGAAATAGGGATGGTTATGGCGAGTTTTTTAAGTAAATTTAATCACACCTCTTATCTTAGTTTTTAAGATACCTCGTTAAATTCAGCTCTCGTTAATGTCAACCTCGTTCTTCTACTTGCTAGGATTTAATACTAAATTTATCTTCACTTAAAGCATATAACGACGATATCCAAATAAATTCTGATAATTCTTTATGTTGAGCAAGAGTATAAAACAATCCGATATTTAATAAATCAATTGTGAATATAATCTATCAACCGATTCAATCAACTAAAGGAAATGTATTAAATGAAGAACTCTGTGAACTAGCAAGAAGAGTGAGGAAATTTCTTTGCGATTCCCAAATGGGAGTTCAGTTCAGATTTCTAAAAACATATTTGCAATTCCATTTGTAGCAAAAGACTTGAACTAACAAAACAATTAAAATTCCTTTTGTGTAAAATATTTATTGTGACCCCCTCCCTCATTGTGTTTGGAATCACCCTTCTGTCTATCATACACACGCACACTGTTGCTATGTGTCCTGATGTAATGTGTTGCTGAAATGTATACTTTTCGATTCGATGCATCAAATTAAGCATTTGATTTGTGGGATCAAAATAAATTGCTCACAATTTGGCTTGGTGCATTTTCATGGAATTGTTTTTGCTCTTGTTGTTCATGTGCGTCCGCCCCTATGTTTGGTGGGCTAAAAGACATCTGCCGTTGACAAAACTGGCAACCATATGAAAACAATAATGTTCCAGGACGAAAAATCCTTGGACATGGTATGCATTTCTTTACGGTCAACTGCAGCAAATGTGGAAGGCAATAAATTATAAATTCGTTTGACTTCTGCCTGCTGTTGGAAGAAGAGAGTCACAACCAGAGCCAGGCCAAACTGAGATGGAGGAATAAAAGCAAGAACTGAGAGAGTGAACAAGATGGGCAATCCACTTCGATCCTTTTGTCCATAATTTCTGGCAGCCGTTATCCTTGACCGCCCTCGCATTGTAAGCGTGTCCAGGCACCTCTATTCTCTCAGTGTGTATGTGTGTGCGTGTGTGTGTGTGTTTGCCTGACCATAATTCACCATGACAAGCCAAAAACCATTAGTAAAGGCAATAAAAATGACAATAGAAGTCAATTTCCATATTGTGTGTTCCAGTTTTTCGGTTACTTTACCAGATTCTTCTTCACACATATCCACAGTCCTACATAAACATGCATGTATTCTGGTTATAAATGCATATTCTCTCAGCCAATTAATGAAACTGCTTCACATACATATAAAATTTAACAACATTTGATTTGCCTCCCCATTACAAAAGTCAACATAAATCATTTTGCCCCCCTTTGCTTAAAGATCAGGGACCGAGAATATGCCCACATTTCCTTTATCGACCAGCATTTAGATAAACAATTACAAAATACAAAAACTTCCGGTATGAAAAATGGCTCTTGTTCCTGCCAACAAGCTGAAAATACAACACAAAAAAGAAAAAAGAAAAGAAAACAAAAATGGAAAAATCGAATTCCATTCACTGAATGGTCAAGGGCAATAATTTACAATCAGGCGACAAATCAATGAGTCGGGCCAGACAGCTGACACACGATTTGCATTCGGTTGGGTTCAATTCGATATGCACAAGAAAACATATGTTGTGAAAATTGTAATGGAATTATGGGATCACGATATATTGATCACCTCCGAAAATATGAGCAAATTGGCGTGCATTGTATTTCAATTTAAATAATTTTAATAATGATTTGCTGATAGCTCATCAATTGATGAAAATTTATTTCAATGATAATGTAAGATAAAGAGTTTTGCAATTATATATGAAAATTTTTATATTTTTGAGCTACATGAGCTTTATATTTAGGATCGTAGTGCAAGAACAATTTTTTCATCTCTTGGGTGGAGTGGTATGAAATTGAAGTGTTATCTATAAAGCAATAGGGGATTCCATTATTGTTGTGGCTAAAATATTAAGCATGTATTTGACAATTTTTCCAGTTCATCATGTATCTTTAAATGAAATAGTTTATAATAATCAACCGTTTTAGATGATAGATTAAAAAGAATTGTTTAATCGAAGAAAATTATTTTTATGACTTTCATTTAATAAATTCAAGAAATATAAACGTTTGTAAAGGAAACTAAGCTTTATTAAGTTATTCGTATAGACTAATGTTAGCGTAACCTTTCAAATGATCAATAAGAGATACCGATTAAAAAGTCTGGCCGAGTATCTTACGAAGATTACATAATAATTATAGTGATGTTTATGCCAATTCCAAAATTATAATTTAAGACCACTATTTTTGTAAATAAATGAACATTGAATCAACTTTTCAGTGACTAATCCAACACTGATACTTATAGGATGAAATAAGTAATTATTTTCGTCCCCAGTTTTTATGTATTCCCAATCAGTCTTGAATATCTATAATTTTCCAAGCATATTGATAATGATTTCTTTGAAATAGTACAACCCTTTCTTGATTATGATAATTATTTTTTGGGAACACCCGCAATGCCTTGATTCATTAGTATGAGCCACATGCAATAATTGCTGTCATAAGCAAGACACGCTAAAAAGAATGACCAAAATTATTATATAGAATCGTGGACAGGAAATCTGGCGCTACACGCGCCTTCACCTTTAGGCAGAAGAGGCCAAGAACAAAAACAAAAAACGTTTCTTGGGTAGTTTCTGAAATTGCCACATAAACAAATCAGACGTAATAAAACTCAACTCATAAATTTCCAAAACAAAAATCAAATAAGAGGGTGGGAAAGGGAATATAAAAACTCCACACCCACGACACATAAAAATTGTGTCATAATAATAAATTTAGTTAGAAAATTTCCGAAAAACTCCCGGATGAAAGATGTGTTTTTGGGGCCATACATTTTTCGTTTTTGCCTTTTAGATTTTATTTTTATGATATATTTTATGGGTTTTTATTGTAATTACGTACAAATTTGTGTGCGTTTATAAATTTTATGGGTTTTTTGCGCCTTTCCACGAAGTCATAAAAATATGAAAAGAAACAGAAGAACACCGAATGAGCCATCGAAAAGAGAGATGTTGATAGGCACGTCTGAATACAAACACACACACATACAACATGCATAAATAGATATATGCTTATGTGTGTATTTTAACCTATCAAAGAGGGGTTTTTTTTAAGGAGTGTCAACCGTCGATAGACAATGTTGTTATCACATGCATTTATCTAGATATTGAAGCGTGCGTTGGGAGTGTGAAGCTGACGCTGATGTTTTCGAGTTGAAATTGAAGTTCGTATTGGGTCATTATCAGAGGCAACCAAGTGGCTGGCGCCGGAACGCGTCCATAATAATTACATGGACAATTTTCATAGAAAAAGTTCGACACTCTACGTGGCATAATTAAAATGGAATGCAGTTAGCCCAAGGAATGAAGAGAGAGTGCACCAATAGAGAAGCTAGGGCTATATCTGGGCACGCTTCCCTGGCTCATTTAATAAATGGTAATGTATTTAATGCTTTCCGTTTCTCTCTCTCTCTCTCTTTTTTTATGACAATTAGTAGTTGTAATTTCTGGAAATCATAACCATGAATAGAGCGGGTATACCAGGGGATATAATGACTTAACTTGTTGGTGCTCTACCAGGTTGAGCATTGAAAATGTAGCAACTGAATGTAGAAAAAATTTCAAAGATTACATATGATTAAAGAATAAAAGCAAACCAACTAAAATTACACAGCAGGCAACAACATTAAAAAGAATAATTAACCAGTTTATTAAGCAATTTCGCAAAGTTTCTTTACCTAAACAATTCTTCAGAAAATTGCGGAAACTTTGAGTCCCTTTGCATTGATTGACCTAAAGTTTCCGCAATTTAAAAACTTGCTTAAAGAAAATTTCTTATAATTAATTTTTGTATTGTTTTGCCCCTGTAAGTAGGCTATAAACATGTGCAAACTCTTATTTTCCAAGAACGACG
Organism: Drosophila equinoxialis; assembly: GCA_018150345.1. Taxonomy (NCBI): domain Eukaryota; kingdom Metazoa; phylum Arthropoda; class Insecta; order Diptera; family Drosophilidae; genus Drosophila; species Drosophila equinoxialis. The sequence continues at coordinate 759,463 of JAECWI010000703.1, forward strand.
CTGGGCAAATCTTTGAAAAGTGAAATAAACTTACAGTCGATCAATGCAAAGTTTTTCAAGACTTCCTAAACTTAAATACTTTTGTTAAGTTTAAAGAAAATTGTTGTAGTTCTTCTTGTAAAACTTTGCATCTGTAAGTAGGCTATAAAAATTGTATACTCTTATTTTCGATAAATGAAGCTGAGAAATGCAGAAGCTTAAAAGACAAAAGGAGTCTCTAAAGTCTTGAGGAGCCACACAAGATACTTAACCCCTTTTTAACACTTTCTTCATTTAATTGCGAAATGCAGTATGCAGCAAATACAAATGCTTTGTTTTTTAGCGTTTTTCTATTTGGTTTCTTAATTTTGTCGTTTGCACAAGTAGTTTCAGCAGCAGACAGTAATTCTTGGTCTGGCTGCGAACAGCTCTTTACCTTTAACCATTGAAATGAAACCCTCTCCATATTTCGTCTCCATCATGCCTTCTTTATGCCCTGTTAAGCTTGCCTTTCTGAGTCGGATAATTACAAAATCCGCTTAACCTCAAACGTTGTGTAATTCAGCGTACCTATAGACACACACTTGCACACCACACACACACACACAAAGGTAGCATGTCTCTAATTGTACCTAAAAATGTCTACCAGAAAGAAATGCAAAAAGAGTGAGTAAGTATGTGTGTGGAGTACTTAATAAAATACCCAGAGCCAAAGCCAAAGGCAAAGCCAAAATGTGCATAGTTACATAGGTATATACAGGTAGATTTACCTGTACCCATACATAGGCACATTAAGAGGGAACTAAGCCCAAGCAACAAGACTGCCTAATGCGTTCATTAGCGGGAAAAGCTACCTCAAAGTGTATTCGTTGTTGTGGAAAAACGCTAACCCAGCGATTTTTGCTGCAATGGCAGCTGTCGTCGGCGTCGTCGTCGTCGAGAGGATGCTTATTTCTATCCAACATGCCCTCCGTTTACCCTCATATAACCACCTCCCCCACTCATACAACACTCTCTGGCAACGCGATATAGCATACGATACTCACTCGTGTTGAGTGCTTAAATACTTAATGCGGTTGACTGAATTTTAGCGCATACTCACTTATTCACTTACGTGTACTTTGGCCCTTCTTTTTTCCTTATATTTTTTATTACGTTTCGTTGCCAGCACATTTAAGCTGACAACAAGACCAGTGCAGACAGACACACCGACCGACAGACAGACAGACAGTCGGACAAGTCAAAATCGTATGTAGTTTTACGCGGCATTGGCAAAACAGCTCATCCTACTTTTGTCACATACGTTTCCTCGGCGGCGACCCCAAAAAACAAAAAGAACCAAACATGAACAGGTTCTGCTCTGGCCACACCTACTTAATTTGTAGGGACCTACTTATTTAGTAGTTACTACTGCTATTGCCACTTCCTGTCATTGTGCATCCTCATCCACATCGGCATCGCCTTGAGGGCAACCTTTTACGTCAGTTCCAGACCATTGTGTGTTCACACTTTTGTTTTTTCATGTTTTCTTTCCGTTTTCACCAGGGACTTCATTTTCAATATATGTATATCTATCAATGTATACTCTTTAACACAAGAGTATCATGACTTTACCATAGTTTGTCAAGGAATATTTTTATACCAAGCCTTTTTTTGACTTTTCAGTAATACAATTTGTAGGTAATTTATTTAGATTTATTACATTATTAATACAAATTCGAACGTTTCATTCTTTCTAAAGATTTTTCTTTAAATTACCTTAAAATTAAAGATTTCAATTAAATCTTAACTCTGCATTTAAATGTTGGACTCTATTAAATTCTCAAAAATCCATTTAAAGATAATATTAAATCAATTTTGATATATTGATTGGTATTGATACAAAATTAATAAAAATTACATTTCAGGTATTTATTCTACAGTATTCATGGTTATTATTAAAACTCATGTACATATACCAAAGATAGAGTAGTATAGAATTTGTAAATGAAACTAATTTATCTCATTGGTTGTCATTTGAAAGGTGCAAAAAGGTTTGCTATTATTTTTTCACCTTCACCTTTTCTCAGTGCTGCTCTTGCGTTTTGTTCTGTCCGCCCTGTGGAAGGCTCTCATCAAATATACATATGTTTGCAAACCAACAATTAGCAACGTGTGGTTTTCGACAGCTGCCTTCAGCGTTGTTTCTTATGACGCAAAACCCCGTGTCCTTTCATACCATACCATTCCATACTATATTCATTCATCCATCCATCCATCCATCCATTTATTCGTTCATCCAGTCGAGGAACCAACCATACGTTCAGTTTGGTTTGGTCAAAAACCCAAATTGACTTTTAATGGTAGGTTGTAACCTATTAGCAGGAGTCTATCTCTTGATAAATGATAAAAAACCTTGGTGTTAAATTATAGGGCCTGCAACAGTTCGCACAGTTACGAAAGGTGGTTTTTAATTATTTTTCCTATGGCTTCCATTTAAGTCGCATTAAATGCAGTGTTGAACTAAATATCCGGCTAAAGTGTAATTAGCGGTAAAACCCTACAAGTACGACCAAGCCCACTGACTGGATAGACACAAATGGCCTATGATCATTGAAAGCCGATAATGCGTCGAATGACAAACTATGCTTAAGTGGATAATGACCGAGGCTATGTTTAGAGAAGAAGAAAAGAAATTTCATTGCAGAGAGGTAAAAAGGGGAACTGAGTATCATTTGAATAAAGTGTAGAAACATTTTGTTAGATTTTAGTTTTATCTGCATCATCGTTTGTAGTTTTTTAATATAATTAACAAAGAAAAGACGAGACTGCAATTACTTAAGGAAACCAATTAAGTTAAAGTAAAAACGTTTTAACCAGGGAAATTATCTACTTAACGGAAGGAATATTTAGATGCATCAAAGATTGGTAGACCCAAAGTAGAAATAGAAGTAGAAATAGAAGTTTGAAATCCGAAAAGGGGCTCCTTTCAAGAAAATTTTAAATAAATGTTGAAAGTGGAAATTTAAAACTAAATTTGATTTGGGGCAAATTATACTAAAAACTTTAAAAATTAATTATCGCGGTATTAAAATAATAGCTAATACTAAGTATGCCTAATATATAGTAGTAATAATAGTAAAAATGTTGAAAATTATAAGAATAAAAGTTATCCTGTCAAAAACGATTTGAAGTTTCAGTATTTAAAAGAAAACTTTATATTTAAACACAATAATAATCAGAAAATAAAATTTGAAACAGAAACAGAGATTAAATTTATAAGGTATTAAAAATAATATTATAATTGTTAAAAAAATGCTTTAAAAATTGTAAATATAAAATTCTTCCCTGCAAAGATTAGTCATTTTGGTTCATTAATTAACTAAATGGACTTAAAATTTAGATCAAGACGTAGAAACATGAATTTTTTATCCTCATTATGTAACTATTTTCTTTTTTAAGTTTATTTTTAGTGTTTTTTTGTCCATTTAGCCAAGTTACAAAAACTTGAGATCCTTAGGAAAGAGCACCGAGAAAGCAACGAGCACCTATGAAAGAGCTAACCATTATGCCGTAAATATTTATCAAGGTAATTATAAAATCAAAGTACAAACTCAAGTCTTTATGAAATCAAATTCAAATATTCGTATTTTGGGCTTATTAACTATTCATTTTGAATATAATTTAATCCAAAATATATCAAATATCCAATGCCCACATATGGGTATCTATTTGCCAGCTAACCTAATAAAATTCAAATCCCTATGATCTAATAATTATGGCCAAAAAAAAAGCCTTCCAAATACTCCAATGGAAGTAAGGGAATAACAAAATTGCATAATCAATAAGCCTAAATCCATTTTGGATAACAACAATGGCAAAATACACATACATACATACATACCAATGAAGTACAAATATGTAGATTGGCTTAATTATCATCAATTTTGAGCAATTAAAATGTCTGCCCGGTCAGCGTAGCGAGAGATGAAGCGAGTGAGATGAAGGCAAACTGGCAGTAGGATGGAGAAGGAGACCCCCTAAGCCAATAGAACTTGTAAAACATGCCACAGTAACTACAGCAACAACTACGACGACAGCTGAGCAGATAACAACACAAATAGACGAGAGGATAGAATAGAAACAGAAACCGAAAGCCGAAACAGGAAAAGGCAACCAACTCAACCATCCCAACGACGCTTAATTAATATAAATACAAATGGGGAGAGAGAGGGCGCCAAAGTACGTTGACAATTACTTATAGGATTTTGGTATGCCCAATGTGTACAAGGAGAAAGAGAGAGAGAGAAAGATAGAGTCATTGTGTGGAGGAGGTGCAGTGGATGGAGTGAAGTAGACAGTGCTCTTGGCGCCAATAAAATGAACAATTTCCATAACCAACTCAGGCAGACAATCCTCGTCTTCTAGCCCAAAAGATTCCACCAGCTGCATATATAATTAGGAAACCAAAGCTTATTTTCTCTCTATATATTATGCTAAGCTAGAATGGGGTTTGGGGTCTCGTTTATGGGGTCGGGCCAGGGTGATATTAAGGTGCATAATTACAAACCTCAAACAAGCATTTTGTGGTTAAGCATAATAGATTTTATTCACTCACTGTGTGTGTGTGTGTGTATGTGTTTGTGGTGTAGTTTGTGCGTTAGTGTGCTGTGTACGTGTCCATATGCAGGGACATTTTCATAGGACTTACATATAAAATATCACCTAAGTAGATGCTATTGTTAATTAATTATTCTCTGTACTTTTCTTACCCAATATTTGAAATACCTCACAAGGTAGTTGAAATACTGATGGATACTTATAAATTGAATTTATATTGCAGGAAGCAATGGCTTACAATTGCTTTAAATTTTAAATTTAGTTAAACAAAATTTTAAATGTTTTCTGAAAGTATTTTATATCTTGAAGTTTATATGATTAAGATTTTAGAAGTATGTATGTAAATAGGTTAGTATTCAACAAAAAAAAAACAACTTTAGTTATGGCATTTTTTACTAAAAACAAGACTCATCTGATATACAACCCTTGCGGGAATCGAACCCGCGACCTTTGGATTAGAAGTCCAACACGCTAGCCTCTGCGCTAAAGGGTCTTACGTTAGTTTTGGCATCCTTACACATTTGTGATTGATTACATAAATAAACTTACCAATATTAAATTTCACGACAATACCTTAGAAAGTAACGAAGTTATTGAGAAAAGTCACTGTTCGTGACTTCGCGGTTTGTATGGGAGCTATATATACAAGCCTACATGCAAAATTTCAGCTCTGCAGCTCTTACGGTCTAGGAAGAGTTTGCGTTGATCCAGATGGACGGAAGGACATGGCTATTTGAACTCGTCTTGTCGTGCTGATCAAGAATATATATACTTTATATGGTCGGAAATGCTTCCTTCTATGCGGTGCACACTTCTGACCAAAATTAATATACCCTTTTTGCAAGGGTATAAAAAAGAAGAATAAAATCTTATCTAAAATTTTGAAAAAACATAGTGCTTAAAAAAAAACTTATACTTAGGTCTTCAAAAATACCAAAATAATTTTATAAGAACATCACAATTTTCGCATTCAATTCCATTTTTATTTTCTTCAAAAATATTTCAACTTTATTTTAAAATCTTGAGTAATTTTACTAGTATTAATTAATTTTATTGGAAGTTATTCTCTTTTCTACTTACTTTATTTAATTGTATTATTCAAATATTTAAAACAATTTTTGTACAAATTATTAAAAAAAAAAAAAAAACTGAGTATTTAAATGAAATAATTCATTATTTTATATAATTTAAAAACTATATAATTAGTAAGCTTGATAAAGTAAATTTTCCAATAAATTCATTTGAAAATATTATTACACCTGGCCCAAACACTATGTATATTTTCTAATACTAACTGTTAAAATATTTGACAGTGGAAACAAAAAATTTGATTATTTGATTATTGATTATTTTGTATTATAAAATTATCGATACTTAAAACACACTGGGAATTTTTAATGATATAATAACGTCTGCTGAGTGGCAGTAACTAATACTGCCAAATGATTCAAGGAGACAATCGATAATGTGCAAGATTTGTTGTAAGATCTACATAAGATTAGTTCCACATTGATAAAATTCAAGAATTTGGTGACTATAAAGCGATCAACACAAATTCGTGTAGAACTTATAGATTTAATTGCCTTAAGAACCAACTTGAATATAACTGGATGACATTTCAAGTCATGGCTAGTAGTATTCAAAAAGGACATAGACATGATGGAAATATTGAAAACTTATGGTAAAACACATCAATATCTTTTTTTAAATCTAACCGTATTGGTAATACTTAAATATTTGATGATTATAATTATTTATATTTTCTGCATGTGTTTAGAATATAACTATGTATATATTTCTTCGTATCTGAAGAGCCAGTTGGCTGTGATTAGGATACAATTCCTGTGTAGAGGTTGAGCTTTAAATCCAGTTAATATTGAAAACGTTTTACTGGCAAGAGATTAAAGCGGCTCAAGTGTTCTGATTGTGAAATTCAGTGCAGTTAACATTCTGTCTAGGCCCGCACCTCAATTAACTTGTCCCAGTTTGATGAATGACAGCTAATTGTGGGTCCAGTCGTTATTATTATTATTATTTTTATACGTAAAACCTTTTGCCACAGCCACCTTTCACTTTAATCAATTTCAAAGTGCACGCAGACCCGTTATTTGCAGCAAAACTGCGACCATAAAAAACCCTAAAAAGGATGCCATTAAAACAAAAAGCAGAAAGGAAAAAAAAAAACGAAACATAAAATTGTAGTGAAAGGCAACCGAGGAAAACGTGTGCTAAATCGCTGATGACTATGCGGCGCCAATAAGGCGATTTATAATTTAACATTTTCAGTCGAACCCTCCGCTCAAAGTGAGTTTAATTTTCACTTCCGTTGGACCGTTTGGCTGTTGTGGGGAGAAAAATGTTTGCATAGAATTCCAGTGGCATCCTTTTGAAGATCATCCGCCGTCTGCCAATTTGGCACGTAATTTAATATTAATTTGTTAAACTTCATTGAAGGCGCCTCCCACAACCGCCAAACGAAATATAATTCATTTTTGGAATGAGGGAAAAAGATTACACAGCTTCGTTGCTCGTTAGTCGGCTTAAACGTTTTCATTGTTATGCGCCTTGGCAACGCCTTGCGGCCGGGAGCATAACATCAGATGAGAGCATGGATTGTATACGAAGTTAAGACCGTCTCTGGCTATGGCCACGGCCACGGCTACGCTATGGCTAAAGTTGAAGTTGTTTGCAGTCGCAACGCTTCTTTTATGTTTGCTCGATATAATTATGTGGCCTGTCGGGGCTCAGAGAGTTCTGAAATCATCATTATCATCGCCCGTTGATGTTGATGTTGCTTTTGCTTTGGCCCTCTTCTTCTTCTTCGACTACTCCACCTTCAGCATCGCCTCCTCCACTGATTGTTATGTATTTTGATAGGTTTCAACGAAATCAGCGTCCCTAATAGCTAGTTGCATGCAATGTGGTGCCAGCCTCCTTGACCGTTTATAATTATTGAGCAGCGTTCGACAAGTGATTATACGGCATTTGTGTCGTGAGATGAGCCTCCAGAGTGATGAAGAGCTACCTCTATATCTCAAGGGCAACCAATATATACATATAGCTTAGCTTAGTTAAACGCCATACCCTCTAAACACCTATCACGATGGCTATAAAAGAGTTCCGAGAATGCATTATCAATACTGTATTTTGTTTTTTCTTTTGTTTTTAATGGAACGTTCTAGGCACAATTATTTTTGTAGATACTGTTAATGGGATACTAACGCAAAATCTTAAAAATATTCCAAATAAGACTATAGATTAATAGAAAACCAATCCAAATTTCTCAAGTTTGAAGTTGGAGATCATTCGAACATCATTTATTGCTTTGAGTTTATTATATTCAAAATCCAAGATCCCGTCTTTTAGCCTCCCATGTAATCTTTTAGCATAAAAAGACTTACAATTAGAGGGCTAGATATGAACTAAAAAAGATTATAAGGATTGCAAGAGAGAAAGAAAATTTGAATAGAAGTGCGGATAAAAATGATTTACGTTGGCCAAACCCAACGTTAGATCACCTGGAAGAGGTTATATAATTCCTACCTAAATCATACAGTGAACAAAGAAGATCCTAGACCTACATCAGCTACTGTTTAACAGACAACTTCGACCTTCTTTGCTAAAAACAAACAACACGAGCTGCAGCGGCTGCTTAAGAGAACTGCAACAAATTGCATAAGCATCTTGAAATTTCCATTCTTTTGGGCAAGGACATGCCCTCACTAAAGAAGCAGACACCCAGGGATAAGAAAGCGGAAACAAAGGAATAAGGACATGGCAGGCCATAAAACGATTGCATAAACTCAGACCCCAGCTAAAGCAGACCAGACACTGCGACACAACAAAATGCGATGAGGTTCATAAATTTTGGTTTTTGGGATTTCTTTTCATGTTTCTCTTCTTCTGCTTTATTTTGTTTTTTTTTTTTTTTTTTTGTTTTACTACTTTTATATGTCTTCTCGTTCCTTTTTGTTTTGTCTGTTGGCTTGGAAATAAAATCCATTTATGGTTACGCTTATGGTTCAATTAACACTTTCAATGGTCCTGAGAGATGCAAGAAATTGATATTTCTGTCCTTCCCTGTAAGTGTGTGTGTGTGTGTGTGCTTGTGTGTATGTGCAGCAGGGTGAAAGTAGAACTCAGCAGGCCAAAAGGCCACAAAGGCTAATCATTAAGACAATACAAGGGAGTTGGCAAGGGAGGGGAACCAGAGGATGTCATAAATTTCAAGTGTAACACCAAAATGTCTTTTCTTTTCCTTTATTCTTGTTCTTGTTATTGCTGCCTTGTATGGCCTGTGATATGGTATTCCATTTCCTTGTGGTGTTGCCTAAGTCGTAAAAAATGCGAACCCGCAAAGTAATTGAAAATAATTCAAGACAAAGGTTAAATTTCAAGTAGTTTTTTTTTTTTGTCTTGTCTTCTTGATCCTCTTTGGACGAGCAGAGATCGAAATACATGGCGTGAAAGATTATTGCGAACTGATTATAGTTATATTTATGATCAGCTGCTACTTTTTCTATTCAATAGGGGCTGCACTTAGAGATGACACAGATAATGATAAGTCACGATAGACAAAATGAGGCTGGTTCACTGACAATGGATGAAACTGTCTGATGATTAAGATATTAAGAGAATGTCAACGAATTTCAGTTAGATACACTTACTAGTTTATCTCTCTATACAAAACAAAGTTTAAATCATGATCGAAACCTTTCCGTTATTTCCTCATGCTTTTCAATCAATCTCCTTTAAATTTTGTTTTTCTTGTTTTTTTTTTTCTTCGGACTTGATTAATTTACCAGAAAGGAAGAACTGCAACCTGTTTCAATTCTAAAACTAATTCTTTTAAAAGAATGTAGTTTAATAAGCAAAATAAATGTAGAATAAATAGTTCAAAAATATAAATTTCCAACGGCTCACCAAATGTTGTATTGGCTATGTATATATATTTTACTTTTAAGTACATTTGTATGTATGCATATAATTTAAAAAGTTAATGTTCTATTCCAAGTAATATTCAATAGTCACTGTCTCCCTTTGTCACATTCTGACTGTGACTTTTAAAAGTGATTACCTATAATGCCATCTCTGAAATTCTCATTCCATGTCTTTGGTTTTGTACGTGCCAGCGATCAAAACATGAGATCATTTTGATAAAGCAAACAACTACTAGAAATTGAGGCCCAGCCTCTAATTTAGAAATTTCGCTGAAATTAAAATTGAAGGGGGCAACTTTTCCGAAAGTCAAGTACGTGCAAGGCATTTATTATCAAATAAAAAATAAAAACCAACGAAAAAGAAATTATGTTACACGTCTCATGAGTTCCAAAGAAAAGCAACTAAAGAAAATAAAACCTGAGCTACAAAAAGAGTTATAATTTAATTTTTCTTCTGTTTTATGAATGAATTTCAACTAGACTAGGAAAAAAAAAAAAAAGTGTCAAGATTTCGTGGAAATTAAGAAAGAAAAATGCCTTAAAGTCAACAGTCTACAGTAGAAGAGACAACTATTACCGACTACTGGCTTAAAGAACTTGTTCAAAATTTATAGCTTCCGTTATGGTTGAATCGTTTTTATGAGACACATACTCAAACATAAGCCCAACACTAGGCACTTTGGACCACACACTCAAGACACTGAACAAACAATAAAAAGAGATGACAAAAAAATACACAAATAAACCATTTAGAGAAACCACTCGTGTTTATAAAGTAAATATCAATGGATAGATAGATAGAACAGGAACCAAAATGTGCACATATGTCTCCATTCAAAAGGATCGTAGTAAGATTTTTAAAGTCATTTCGACCATGGAATACTCTTCTTGGCTAGATAGATTTCAGTCAGAAAGCAAACCATTCGTTAAGGCTTTTATTCGATTTTTTTAAGCTTCCATTTCAAATTTTGGTAAAGGTACAAAGATAAACCGAGATAGAACTAAGTACATATATGTATTAGGAAAATTTTTAGCTACGTTTTCTTAATATATAATATATATAATCAATATAATATATGTATATAATTATAGTATGAAAACAAATCCTGCGCCTTGGCCTTGACCCTATATTAATGAAAAATCTAATTTTAAATTGAGTTTTCCGAATCCTTTTTTAATTAATGTTTATGAAAAGAAAAGACTAAGCTAAGCTTAAGTTCTCTTATTCCTTTTTGAACAAATATTTATAAATATGAGTCTAAGCTTACTCTCGTTTTTATTTCCAATTCCAGGATCGTTTTGAATAACTAATATTTCTAAGCAAAAGTGAATTTTGTAAGAACTTTTCTATGTATTGAGATATACAATCCATTTACTGTTTTTATAATAGTCTAATATAGTCCTTCAGAGATTTTCCATATTCAGTACCATTAACTTGACTGATCACCGTTATGCTATACACTAGACTATATTGTATAATTCATATAACAAACGTTTTATTAATTCATATGGAATGCATTTCTTGTATAGAGTATAGAAACACAAATAGATGAAATGAATTAGTTATCACATTGGGCATTGAGACGCAAGGCAGGCAGCCCACTTGAAAAAATAAACAATGACACAAGAAATAATTTTTTCCTTTTTTTCACAAAGTACTTAAATGCAGAAACAACAACAACTACAACAATAACAACTGCAGCATGTGTTGTAGTATACAAATAGAGAAGGAGAAACGTCCAAACAGAACAGGGCAGAACTGATGAGGTGGCATGTCCGGATGGGGTTGGTTGATTGCTTGCAACAGCAGTTCTTTATTTTCTTAGGATGCAGTGTACTCTCGTATCATCATCATCATCAGGATGACAACGGTTGCAACTACACCCCGACCTCCTGACGGTCTGACAGTACGTTAATGAAAACACAACAAAAACCGACCAAAAATCCAATAACAACAGCAGCAACAACAACAACAACAAAAGAGACACAAAGCAAAATAAATTTAAAATAAATAAAATGAAATACAAATGCAACCACATAGAATTCACAAAAAGAAAGAAACATGGTGACCATCAGGCAAAAAGATTTAAGAACCGGTCCTCAATGTCCTCAGTCAATTTGAGGCAAGGAGCAAAGAGATGAAAGATGAGAGTAGACAGCCAATTAAATGCTTATAAAGGTTACCGAGAGGGGAAAAAAAAAAAAACAGATTCAGTAGCAAAAACCAAAATGAATCTTTCATTTTTTCAATAGAGCAAAAATTTCTTATGCAAATACAATCATTGTATATTTTGTGAGTACTGACTAATCCCCTAAGCAAAAATGCAAAAGGATTTTAGGGGCTTAGACCAGCTAAACATGAGGCCTGACAAAAGAACAATTTCTGCCTATGCCAATCATCGTTCTCTTGTTAGAAACTGTCAACAATTCCCAAATTTATTTTTCTGTAGAAATCGTCCATAAATCAGTTGACAGTTTGTTTGTAATATTTAAAAACTAATAGGTAAATGAGAGTTTAGAGAAATTCAAGAATTTTCGACTTGTAATGTAGGAAAAAACAAATTTTGTCCTTAATTAAAATTGGCATGAAGAAAAATAAAAGTAAAAATTTGCCCATATTATTGATTTAATATTTATCTGTGTATAGGCTATTTGAAATGGGACAGTTCAAAATCCTAAAATGCATTTTATACGGTCGAAAAAGTACCCTTTATCTTATATCTTGTAATTTCAATAGACAATTTGTTGATTAGAAAGGATATTGATATTAGCTTATGAACTATAGATTGAATATCATGCTACGAAGAAGCTATATATAAGAAATATCAGTTTGTCTTTGACTATATGTTGCACGCAATGAAGCTTAATGAAGAAGAAGTTTTTGTTGCGCAATCCTGATTTAAGTCTGCCGGGCTTATGTCATTCGAGAGAGTATAAAAATTTGTAACACAAGTCCAAATGTTTAGTCATGTTTGTTGGTGTGAGATATCCTGCTCCTAACACAGGATTCGACCAGCAGCAGTTCCTATTTGGATTGAATTACCTGACGCGTTCTAAAGGACATGTGGCAAATCACTCAACAGACTAATTGTATGGTCCCCTCCTTCACCCTCTAATACTGAACGGGCACATAATTAGCTCATGGCTAGTGGACAAGGTATCAATTTACCAGTGTTCGCATCGGATAACACATATGTACATATGTATAGGGACAAGAGGACATCGAAACAAAAAAAAAAAAAGAGAAAAAAGAAAATAGGAAGACCTGAATACCGATTTCGTTGTGTCCTGTGTCACCTTTTCGGGGGCCCATCAGAATGGGGGCGCTAATCTCTGTTGCACAGATTAACAGGCGAATGGACACAGAAACCAATTTTGTGTGCCAGTCAGAAGGATGGTATTCAGCATTCTGCTCTCTTGGTCAAATGACAGCAGCCAGAAGGCCTAAATTTACGGCTTTCTGGGTAATTTGACACTTTCGGACAGAATAAACGAGTCACAGTAACGCAGATGGGGATAGGAGGGGATAGAGTAAATAAGTGAGTGAGTGAGTGGAAGGTAACAGAGCCATTGCATCATAGAGCCGAGTTAAGGTCTAAGGGATGTGTGAATAGAGTGAAAGGGCATTCAAGGGGAATCGCTTTGAGGTTGGTCCTTCAGTCTTTCGGTCCCTCGGTCTTGTGGTTAGTGAGTGTCAATTGATCAGAGAACGTCTGCAGTTGTCATTTAATTTTCTGGTCACGCCGTTCGACATTAATGAGGGTGGAAGATGTTTAACACACTGTGGAATTGATTAAACACTGAACCCGATTAATGTGAAACGGTTAATTGACTCTGATAGATGCTTCCTTGCCATGCAATCGAGTGTATTAATCAAACCCCTAGACGATATTTTTAGTGCCGATTTGTTACGCCTAGAAAAACCCATTTATCGAATTGTAAGTATTTCTTAAACAAAGAAAATTTGAATCCAATTGATAAACTTAACATTGTAAGTATTTTTATGATCTCCCTGCTTGGCCTTGTTTTATGGCATTTATTTATTAAAAAGTAGAACTACACTCGAATCGCGAAAGATAGTGAATTAAATTTTTCGTCGAATGAGATAATGTTGATTAAAATCGGATAAAAAATAGATAGACTTACTTGTCTTGCAAAAATTATAATTTAGCAAAGCGGCCGGGTTAAATTAAAATGATAAGATAAAGGCTAAATACAAATCGCATGAAATTAGAATTTAAAGTTAATACGTACACTGTAATACGTGTATCATTTTATATTTCTTTAGTAAGTAATTATCAATAACTTTAGTTAAAACCAAGCCATAAATCCAAGCTAAAGCCAAGCTGACCTCGAGGAAAAAGCGTATTTACAAGTTGAAAAGTCTATTGAGTACTTTAAATTTCAAGTTAAATGTTTTTCAGGACCAATATGACCAACGTGCAACATATTATAGAGGACAAATCGAAAATAAAAATTCATTTTATTTATTATTTTTTAATTTGCCATCAAATACTTTTAACTTGCTCCCCAAAGGGTTAGGAAAATGTAAAATTTTAAATATAAAATTTAGGAAAAAAGCTGCTCAAATTGCGAAAAAAGACGGATACAAAGCAAGAAACAGACAGATAAATAATTTTCCTTTTTTTGCTCTACCTACTATTTTATCGAAATAAATACAAATTGTGTCTTTTAATGTACGATATTTGCTAACCATCAAAGTGCATTTCGAATCTGTTTACTGAGACTGTACTTCCTCAGACACTCAACTTGTTTGGATTCAAATAAACTGAACTCGGCAGAAATAAAGTGAATTCATTCATTCATATTCCGTTTCCAATTGCGAGATGAGTTATGCATGGCCATGTTCATGACAAATAATAACAACAATTGAAAATCGTGTGTGGCATTCGGTAGACAGAGACAGCGACAGCAGCAGCAACAGAATCAGCAGAAAGAGGCGCAACTTGATGCAACGCCAATGTAACACACAAAAATCCATCCGTCATTCAGGAGTCATATTCAATCATGTATTCAATGCAAGGCGTATTGCGTTTTGGACATGCTCATGTCCATGCCCAGGCCCAGGCCCATAGCTGTTGGGCGAAGGCGAGTTTACATTTAAATAAAAGTCCAATGTTTACAAGCCTCCATTCCAAATACCCAATCCCCTGAGCAAACCCAAAAAGCAAACTCCTCGAGCAATCGTCGGTCCCCAGAGAGAGAGAGAAAGAGAGAGAGTAAAAGAGGGGGTAAAGAGACAATACGTATGTATAAAAGAAATAAAAAGAAAACATTCGTAAAGTACAAATTTCATTAATATAGACAAAGTGCAGAGTTTGTGATACCCTGCATAAGTAGTTTCCATTTGTAGTCCAATTGGAATAAGTTGACTTCAATTTGTACCAAATTGAGTTAAATTAATCTTAAGTTGGTTTTTATAGTTGATATGGTATGGGAATGATATGGTATAGGAATAATTAAGTATGATCTAAGGGTCTAAAGAACACTTTCTTGAGGGGCAGAAACACTTTTCACTGTCTTAATATACCCTCAAAGCATATAGTGTGTAAAGGGTATGCGAAAACGAAGAAGAATTGTTGTTAAATATTTGCATTTCTTGTTTTTCTCTGTGTTGTATGTGTTGCGTCAATGTTGCCTCTTCAATCAATAAAATGTCAGAAATGCATTGCAGACAACAAAACAGAATCAGAATTCCGAATCTGAATGAGAAACTGAACAGAGACGAGACATTGAATGACTGACTGACTGGTTGACTGAATGGCTGGATTGGTTTGAGTTCTTTTTTTTTTTTTTTTTTGGGAGGTAAAGCGGTAGGCGGTAGGCGATTGTTGAGGCATGAGCAGGGTGCTGAGGTTGGCTGATTTCTAGGCATGACTGATATATGGCTTGTATTGACATGGACACAGTTCTTGACTTTCATTTTGTTAGCATCGTCGTCGACGTTGTCGTCAGCCACAGAATCAGAATCAGAATCAGTATCAGCGTCATTCTCATCGTCGTCGCTTCCTGCAACCAGCAACAGCAACAACAAGAGCCAACAGTCAACATCCAACATGTGTCAATATGTCAGCCAGTCAGTCAGTTCTTTATGTTTGCATAAGGTCTTAGTAGTAGTAGTAGTAGTAGTTGTAGTAGTACCAATTCCTCCCCTCGTCTTCTCTCCACGCCACACACTTCTTTTGATCCATTGAGATTTACATAACTTTCCGACAAAGGCCCCGCAATTCGTTTTGAAAATTGCTGGCGCCGTCTGAATTTTGATTTGTTTGGAAATATTCAGCTTCTTCTGCCATCTCTGTTCCCTTTTCTTTTTTCTCTTTATTTTGAGCAAATATGAAAATAAAATAATAAATAAAACAGCAACTACAATACATTTGCTTAATTTATGTATGCCCATTCTCGAGACTCGCCCCACTCACACACAATTTTTATTGTTAGTTTTTGAATATCTGTTTTGTACTTTGCGTTCATATCACATACAGACACACTATATAACCCCTATATTAAATCTGATAAGAAGGAGGAACAAATTCAAATTATTGCCCGGCACGATTACAAGCAATTTACGATTTAAGGTTGTCCATATAATTTCTCAATTTTGAATGAAGCAAAAAAAAATAGCTATAAAAACCGTTTATCAAGTCGGAGATGTTGACTTGTAGATACTCTTTGTAAATTGGAAGTGAAGCCGTTTTAAAAAAAAGGAAAAATGAAGGAAGAAGTTTAGATAATAAAGTTAATTATAATTATTGATTATTTTCAGATCGAGTGACTTTTGAAAAGCTTCAAAAAACAAAACATCGAATTCGAAAAAAGGTCAATTAGCTTTCGAAACATTTTAGCAATAATATAGATTTTTAATTGTAAAGTCCTTAGTGAGTGGTTTGCTCCAAAAGGCTTATGATCTGAATATACCCCTCCAATAATGCAGGGTATCGGAAACTGTTTTGCATTTAATGACCCATAACGTTTAAGGTTGTGTCTTGCTTAACTAAGTTATTTAGTTTTTTTTTGTTTTATACGCTCAAAATTTTTAAATTGACTTCCATTTTCATTCATTCATAATGTGACGAGACATGCAAAATATTTTATTTTTTTCTCTTTTCAACTTAGCTAATCGAAAAAACACAAAATTTGATGATTGAATTTTTACGAGCGCCATAAAATGTTGAAATATTCTACTAATTGATTTGCCTAATAATGACAACATCCGGTCTATTAAATGTGTTAACAACGAATTGAGAGAAGGAGAAAAAAAGGTTGATTTAAAAATTTTAATGCAATTTTGATATTAATATTCCAAACACAAGTTTCGTTTTTATATCTATCTATTTTTAATTGAGTAGGAAACAACTCCATTCAGAATTATTTGAGAGAAGGAAGGGAATAAAATGTATTCTTACGTAATAATTGTCTCTTTTGAGTTAAATAATGAGCTTGACATCTTTTAAGGTAATTCACAGGTAAATCTATCTTCTTAAATCAAGACAAACACAGACTTGACTACGCTTTGGATATGATTTGTCGACTTGAAATTAATATACTATTTTTTGGCTTACTGCAAATGAAGACAACTTTTCTATGACCAAAAAAAGCTGTAAAAGTTTTAAAGTTTTTCGTCTTTTTAAAAAAAATATAATTTTTATTACAAATCAAAAATTAATGCAAATAGTTTAATGTCAATTCCTGAAAACTTTCATGAATATAAATCAGTTCAAACCTTGCATTTAAGCCAGTTTGAGCTCAATCTTCCAAATGAAGATTATTTCAGTAAGTAATTAAGTAACTGATTAAGTTTAGTATTGACAAGACTGTTTATGATGTAGACTAGGGAAATTTATAAAAAACTATAAATTAGTTCTAAAGGGGAACCTTTTTTTAAGGTATTCCTTTCATAGTTCTTAGCAACAAAAATATTTTATTATTAGAGTAACCTTTTCCTGACTTAAAGTGCTACCTTTTTTAAAGATAAATGCTTTGAATGAATCTCAAATTAATTATCTCACACATTCTTGTCACAAAATCAGAAAATATATGAAACAAACACACAAATTTTTCTTTTATTTCATACGGTTGACAATTTTTCAACAAAGAACACAGGTTTTTTTTTTTACTTTTGACAGCAAATTAAAGTACCAACCATGTGTTGGCCTCAACAGATATTCTTTCTTTTTAAGCCACACTGAATGAAAAAAAAAAAAAAGAAACAAAGTGTTACATATCGGGTTACCTGGAGATATACTTTACTCACACAACGTTAGAACATCAAATTTCACATGTTCAGTGGCAGAAACCAGATTCTAGCCAAAAAGATTATAGATCACATAGATCTCTTTGTTATTTCTCTACTACTGGACTACTGGATTTCCACTGGTGATGTTTATCTTAATTCGTTTGTTTTCATCAAATTACAAAATTGCGTGTGATAACAATCCAAGAGAGGGAGAGAGAGACACAGGCTAAAGTTGAGTCGCTCTGCCTAATCCCCGAGAGCTGTCCATCATCTGAGGTATTAAGTAGAGAGATATTTATCATAAATGCGCAAAGGGGCGGAGATTCGTTTGTAGGGTGTATAGGGTAAATCCCTCACCCTTATATCTGAAGGTCCTGGCCCTGGCTAAGTGCCATTGTATTGTTATTCGACTGTTTCTGTCAGCAGCGCCCCTTCTTTTCATTATCATCATCATCATCATCACTTGTGTTACACATACATTTTGTCAGTTGATGTTGTCTACCGAAAATAATCTAGAATCCAGACTTCTTTCTATGCACACTCGGCTTATTTAATGCATCAACAATTATTTCCATCAGGATTTCACAAAAAGTCGACAAAAGCAAACAAATTCCCTTGGCCAACAGCTGCCAGACTCAACAAGAATTTTTCCAAAAACGGGATTTATGTCTGTTTGTTTGTCTGTCTGTCTGACTGTCTATCAGTCAGACTCCTTGCCCTTGTTATGCTTAGCGATTAGCACTGAGGTGAGAATATTTCTTTGAGACATGCAAAAAGAACAAAAACCGCAAATATTTTTACTTCTCAACAAAAGAAACATTTTCTATTGTCTCTACGTCTAATTACTTAAAAATAACCATAGTCATAGAATGGCAGTTAAACATAAGTCTGCAAAGGTATGGAAAGTCGGAAAAATCTAACAGATTTACAAAGACTTGTTAAATGAAAATGTTGCATAATACTTTTTACTTTTGTGAATTATTACTTAATGTAACTTCTATGCGCTCAAAAGTTTGTAAACATTTTATGTTCATACAAGGCTTATACCAACATAATCTTTTCCTGATTATAATATGCTAATAAATAAATAAAATTGCGACGTTATCTTGATAGCATTGTATAGTAAGAAAGATAGATAGAAAGATTTTCCATAGAAATTTAAATAATGAAAGTCAAACAGCTTTTGAATCAGTTACTTGGGATAAGAAAATGGATGTACTACTTGACACTGCACACAAAGTCATAATTAAAGCTTTTATTAAATAGGAACTAAATATTTCAATTTAATCATTTTCTTTATCCTGGGAATGCTCTGATAATGACATCAATTCATGGCAACTTAATATAAAAAGTTATATAAATATGATTTAAAGGTTTTCAAAAGCGAAACATGTTCTTTCATTCTTAAACACAAGAAACTAAGCCCACAAAATGAACTCTATTGACATTCGGAATATAGATTCTTCTTGTAATTCATTTGATTCAAAAAAGTTGTTCTATTACAGATTCAATTAACTTTAAATCAATTCATGCTGAGACATTGAAAGCCAATTATGTGTTTTTTTATACACAATATATTTTATTTTAACCATTTGCATTATGGTAGCCCTCATATTTGTATGATACGATACTCATATCATTGATAGATCGATCAAATGAGTGGAACACTGGTAGCTGCCAGCAGATGTAATCAAAAGCGTTTTGCTCTTGAATGCTTGGTCACCGCAGGCCTCAAATTAATTTAAAATGGATATAAGAAAAAAGAAAAAACCTATATATATTCCCATTTATAAGACTGACCGCCGCTGCCGGTTCCTTTGTGGAATAAAAGCCAGTTACTTTAATGAAACACATGTCGGCATTATTCAAACGCACACAAAAGACACAACATATAGATAGACTGAGTGAGAGAGAGAGAGCCCAAAGCATACAATTTATGATTAATCACAAGATCGATGAGAAAATTATGTTTATGACAAAAGGCAGTTAAGGCCAGTCGGAGCATTAATCTGCATTTTCTAGACCCCCAGAGACCCCCCGTCATTGTCTCGGGGATGACAAAGCGTTTATGGCGCATATAATTATTAGATGCCGGCCAAAGATCAGATGGAAAACTCGTACGCCGAAGTCGTTGTAGTTGGCAAAGTGGCAGGAAATGCTACTTAATTTGTCTTTCAGTTTCTCTCTGTCTCTCTCTCTCTGACAATTTTTTTTATATCCCCTGAGAGATAATGTCTTAAGTATCGGCGACCAAAATGTCATTAATGACAATTGCTTATAATGACTATAAGTTTGCCTTACCAGTCGCTGACTGACTGACTGACAGCATGTATAATTTGCCTCTATATAAGTACAATGGAGCCGTGGCTACTGTTAGATCCAATCCATGGGAGACACAATATATACCTATGTGATTATGTGATCTGATCAAATGGGATTTCTTTAGTTTAGTGCCCATTTGATTTCCTTTCGCATTCTCATATTGGCGGCTCATTTCAAATATGATGTGATATTTTTTCAATCTTCTTTTCCGTTTCTTGTTTTATTTTGTTTTTCTTTTTCTCAAATCAATTAAAGTAATTTTTATGTTAATTCGTTGCGGTTGATTGAAGTTTGGTCTTTGTATTTTTGACAATCGATTTGAATAAAATTTCAAGTCATTTGACTTGATTTGAGTGTGAAGTCTGTGTCAAGACTTGTTAAAAATTTTTTTTTCCATTTCTCGGTGTTGTTTCTGGTTAAACGACAATTTGATTAATCGAGAAGCTTCCTGTAAGGCAAGTTGGTTGTTAATTAATTCTATTTGAATTAGTTTACGTTTTTCTATTTAAAGTGGATTCTTTATCATTTAAATTATAGAGTTTATTGTTACTGGTCGATATTGAACATTGGAAGAGTCTCTTAACTTTCTTATCCATAAGTCGTTTGGTTTGAAGGATAATTACGTTTAATTCAAATTGTATACCAACTTTAATTCAAGTCAATTATTATTAAAATAAATTTTAAATAGAATTTTAGTATAATTTCTTTGAACAAGCTAAATCTAATTTATCCTTAAATGAACTAAAGTTGTGACTCCTACTTATTTTATTTTATTTTTTGACCCTTACAAAGTTGAAAAATTTGAAGAAATTTTTAAATACGCTCTCCCCGCATAACAAATTCCTTATTTCATCATTCACTTATTGAGTTTTTCTCCATAGCAAAAAAATAAATAAATTACAAAATGCAGTCGTAAAAAAAGAGATATTTTGTATGTGTGTATATGTATATGTATATAGAAATATCATGAAATACCAACATGCGCAGAGTTAACCATTAATAACTGAAAACCTCAACAATGTTGTTGCATTGTATGGTATTTCTGTTCACAGACAAACAAAAACTACAAGAGAAATACGTAATTATAACGCAAAAAGACCGCGACAAACTCATTTGTCCATAGTGAAAAATTCACATTACATACGAACGCACAGTTGAACGCAAAATATATAAAGAAAAACCAGTGGAGTGAAGAGACGATTAAGATTGGCAAATGCCATTTGAGGTAGGATGGTGGCAAAATTGCCATGACAACAAATCAAGCATCATAATGTGTCAAGCAATGCCCAGCAAAGGAGGTGCAACAGAAGCAGTGCGAAGCAGTTGGACGACGGGGAGGACCTGGGATGGCAAGAGGGATAAATGGATGGATGGTAGGCAACTGCCAGACGCATTACAACGTAATTGACGAGAATTGTCAACACTTTGGAGTAACCCCCCGTTGCTACAAAATGCACACGACACCTTTTCGAGTCCACCTATCCGTTCCTCTACGTCCCCTACCACCCAAGCCTAAGCATGTCACTCTCTCTCTTTCTCGCTCAATCTTAGTGGATGGGCACTTACTTTATTTATCGCAATTACCGATTACTGGCCAAGTTGTTGATGACAAACCAGTTTAATTCCTCTTGTTGCTACCTTGTTGCTCGATGGCAATTGTAATAGCAATTGCTGGAAATTCTTTTAATGCATTTTTTTGCGTACTTCCTTTGGGTTATTGTCATTATACAACGTACTTATAAAAGATCTATTAAGATATGTGAAGAAAATTATTCGCAGTCTCTTGGGAAATGTTGAAAATGTTGGTATTGCGGCATAAAAAGAGCTTTGAAAATAAATGTTAAAATTCACTCGAATTAGAAAACAATTTTTTTTTTTTTGTGGCTATCCAAATATTTAAAATTTATTTATTTAACATTTCGTATGATTTAAATAATTTAATTTGAAAATCGAAAAATTCGAAAAATTCGCTTCTGCCAAATTCAACATACAGATCAAGTCTATAAAACTTGCGATTCGATTAATACATCTGTAACAAATCTATTAAATTTTTCAAGATTTTACAATATGCCCAAATGTAAATAAATGTTCTTTGAATAAAACAAAACTCTAAAGTAAATGAATAATAAATAACCTGAAGGAACTGCATCAAAGGTTAACCAGAAGCCGACGAATAAACAATAACTTGAAAGAACTGCAGGTTCTTCTCGTCCTTATTAGAAATTAAGAAATTGCGGTGGTTTTTAACCAATAACTATCGAGTAACCGATACCTATCGATTATAAAACGATGAACGAAAATAATCGAAATTCTTATGCTGTAAAAATTGCAATTGTAAGAAGTAACAATGTAAATACTTTTTGCTCTATCTTAAGTTGCCTTTTCGCAGGCAATCGGTTAATGATGACGACTATAGCATGGACAAACCGAAACCCTAAACAAGAAACCATCAATTGCCATGACTGCTGGCCCTTTGCGGTGGGTTTTGTTCAATGACAGTTGACGGTGGCCTGTCAAAGGAATATCTGTCAACAAGTTTCAGTCATGTCGTTTTCAATTTTCGGTACAGCAAAATGTCGGAGCAAAATTTATGGAAAGCCAGGATTAAAAAGCAAAAAAAATACCAGTACTGGAGGCCAAACAAAACTGAGAAGGACGGGTGAGTGAGGGTGAAGACACGTTTTGAGATGTTGCAAATTATCGAGACATTTTGGTCGTATATTTTACCTTAAGCTCTCAAGCTCGTTATAGCAAAGTAAAAGATCGATGCCATCGAAACGGGGGAGAGAGCTAAAGCAATTTTTATGCGTCTGCATAATGAGTTGCTGCTGCTGCTGTTGCTCCTACTGCTGCTGCTGCAGCCTGTGGCTGCAACTGTCGGTTCGATAGTTGGCAGTTGGAAGTTGCAAGTTGATGTTGAAACTGAAGTTGTCCAACGTCAGGCGGTTTGCTGGTATTGCTGTTGCTGCTGCTGCTGCTGTTGATTATCCCTTGACAGGGCATCAAATGCGAAAACGACCGCCCAATTTACATACAATGCACATCAATCCAATGGCAACAGCAACAACAACAACAACAACAACAAACATCAAGTACTGCTACTGTCACTGTCACTGCCATTTACCCTGCACCTTTGTGGCATCATCAGTATTTCCTTTTCGTTTGTTTTTTCTCTCCCTTTGTATCTCTTTGCCTCCTTGCCTTTTGGGGCCCCGACAATCAAGCGTACTTGTTGTCCAGCCAACTTCAACTTCAACTCCAAAAAACGCAGGGAAAAACTTTAGCGGCCATGACACAAAGATTGACAGCATGTCGTCGCTGTTTGGAAGCCTGATTGACATGAGTAATCAAGCAGCCGAAATGTGCCCACAAAACGCAGCCAGAAATGACACTGACAACAGTGAACCAAGCCAACCAACTGAACCAACCAAGCCGATACCGGCGAAACCCACGAAACCAACCGAACAACATTGCGTTTTGCAGCCTTTTTGACTGACAGTAGCAAAAGCTGCTTTCAGTCACTCAGTCAGATATGTATGTATGTTTGTATTTGTGAATGCGAAAAAGGCTATTTCGGCGATGGAAAAAGGGTTTTTTTTAACGAATCGTCGACAATGGCCAAAGGGAAGGTTTTACTTGTAATTGCAAAAACATACATCTTTTAGCTAACTATAAATTACTTTACTCATTTGTGTTATTATTCAATTTATGCTAGTTACATGCACTCTTTTTGATTTGTGAGAAGTATTTGAACTTTAGGAAACTTTTGGATTCTTTTCATTTCGAGAATTAAAAAAATGAATTTTACCAAAACTAGTTTTGGAATTCCGACTATTTAACCTCTTTCTAATCAAATACTTGTATCTCTTGCAAGGAGATCTCAATAAAATTATGCGTAAATTACATTGATTTCTTATATTTTTTCAAGCATCAAAAGAATTGTATTGGAAGGTTTAATAAATACTTCACTTTTCTTAAAAAGCTATCGTTCTTGGCGAGATATTCTATTTATTTGCTGTAACATTCTCGTTGTCATGCATTTTTCACATTCTCAGCTAATTTACGCATCAAAATGCAAATTATAACGATTGTTTTGGTTTCCCTTTAACTGTCCGATAGTCGGATAATCCGAAATCCTTTTTCTTAGTCGAATGCCATTGTCAATTGCCTTTGATGAAGGCGACACGACATTGACAGACGGTAGCCGATTGACTACTGACAGCAGCAACCGCATCTTGGATTGCAACTGCAAAGACTGGCTAGCTGGCTGGCTGACTGACTGACTGACTCCTTGTTGTCCTCTACGATCTTGGAGGGATCTTCAAGGCAATTGCAATTCTGATGACTTTTTGTCAGGCCTGATTGACGTCAACGACTCAACGTTTGCCTGGCATATAAATCTTTTCTTCTCGTTTATTCTTTTTTTTCCAGCTCGTTTGTTCAATCCGTGTATAAAGTTGCTTTGCTTGCTTGGAGTTTGGAGGGGATTAAACATAAACAATGCCATTTTAAATTGGCCATGCCAAAAGGCCAATGAATTACTACTTTGGGATTGGATTGAATTGGATTGGATTGGATTTACACATGCCATACAAAAAGAAAAACCAAAAAGGTCGATTGCATATACGTATGGAAGTAGGTCCATAATTGCAGGTCTTTAGCCTCTTTCTAAAGCGAAAGCAAAACTGAACTTGAACCGAAAATTGGGCGTTACTAAAGCGGCTAAACTTTGCTTTCGAAAGTTCAAACTAATTTAGTGGGGGCACTATAAAAGCTGCAGGCTGAACTCTGTTTAGACACAGTTCACAACCTACCGAAGCCTAGCTAAGATCAACTCATACATTAGCAGCAGAACCATGGCCCAGATGGTAAGTGAATTTAAATCAAACAAACTAAAATTGAAATATTTCTTTTGCTTGTTTCTTAGTTTTTCACTGCCTTAGCCTTAGTATCGGCCTTTGCAATCCTGCAGGCAGCTCCCTTCCATGGACATGGTGGTCATGGTCATGGCGGTGGTGCCACAAGTCATGCCTCTGTGCATCTCACTTCCCATGACGATCATCATCATCACCATGAGGATCATCACCATCATCATGATGATCACCACGACTCTCATGCCGAATACGATTTCAAGTATGGAGTCAAGGATCACAAAACTGGCGATGTTAAGGCTCAGAGTGAATCACGTCATGGCGATAAGGTTACTGGACACTATGAGTTGATTGATGCCGATGGCCATAAGCGTACTGTTCATTATACTGCTGACAAGCACAAGGGTTTCGAAGCTCAGGTCCATCGCGAGAAGGTCCATCATCATTCCGCTCCCGAACACCATCACCAGCAACACAGCGGCTATGAGGGCGGTCACGTTGACTTCGAGGAATTCGCTACTCATGCTGGACATGGCCATGAGGATTACAGTCACCACGGTCACGGACATGGTCATGGTCATTCTCATGGTAGCAGCTCATCTGGATACTCCTTGAAACAGGAACATGGCCATGGTCATGGACATGTTGCCCATGAGCACAGTTTTGAGCATGGACACGGTTACCATTAAGTTGCACCACCCATTAAAAATTGTTTTGATTCCCTTGTTGCATATACCAAAAAAAAAAATTCAGTTATAATTGTTACTAAACCAAAAATAAATCAGGCAAACATTTTCCAAAAGCGAAATAATTTAACTTTCAATTAATACCAACTATTTGGGATTTCTACAGGAATCAAAATAGAAATCAACATTTTTTTAATTGCTTGTTTAAATTGATGAATTCAAATCTTTTTGACCCTGAAATGTCAACATATTGGATTTCAATTTTTCATGTTTTAGTTAAATTTTCACAATGTAATGTAAGTCTTAAATGGGCCATCGTGGGTTTGAGGTTTTTAGAAAAGCTGAATTAAAAATAAGTTTAATAGAACCTATCAAATTATTAATTATAAATATTTTAATAAAGGTAACATTTGTCAATCGATCCTCTCTCTATATTGCTTTTGAGATATGGTTTGGATTGATATTGAGCCTATTTTGAATATTATATCAAAGTCAAATGGATAATTATCCTGTAGACGCTGTCTAGATCATTTTATCACTAATATTTCCTTAAAAAATTGTTTTTTTAAAAAAAAGGCAAATTGTAAATTTTAGTTACCAGCTCGTAACTCTATTGCATCTTCAATACGTGGGTTAACTCAAATGTCTTAATCAATTTACATGCCATCCCAAAAATAGTCAACAAAAAACCTAACCCAAACCCCTAAAAATCAAAAAAAAAAAAAACATATTTATCACTTACCACATAACGAAACAAAAAAAGAAAAAGAGAATGCCACAATAAATAAAAATAATAGCTACTGCAATTTTCGCACTATATTTTATATAATGTATAAAATGCGTGCCACAAACACACTCTCTCATACACACACACACACACACACACATAGAGCTATGGAACGTATAAAAATAATAAATTACTTGAATGGATGTGGAGGAAAGGCATTCGGGAGGAGCGTTTATTATGCGCACAATAAACGCGGCGGCGGGAGCAGCGGCGACATAAATTAAATTTATGATGCTTATAAATATTCCACAGTCATTTGTAATATAACAGCAATAGCAAGAGCAACAGCAACAACAACAAGAAGAACAGGGGCAACAGGATAACGCAAGGATGTGCAGCCTGTCTGTTAAACAAATTGTGTAGCCAACCCAACAAATGGCAAAAAAGGAGGGGATGAAGAGCGAGAAATATCATAACGTATATACACACACACACACACACACACTCATACTCGCACACACACGGCAAATAAATAACATAAAAAACTGAGAGCTAGCGAAATAAGCCTTGATTTATGAATATACGCGACAATGAATAAAAGACTGCGGCCACTAAAAAGAGAAATCACCCATGAAAATACGAATAGATGGCTAAAGTTTTTTCTTTTTATTTTTTTATACCCTCCATTTGTGCCTCTGAACCATCACATTGAAACACCTGAGATAAGGCACGCAACTAAGGCAAGGACTTTGAGATACCCTGCACATTTTTTTAAAAGGTTGTTTCGATTAGGTCCTAAAAACCTTTTTGGCTTCTGAGGAGCCAAAGAAATGAATATCTTCTGATTAAAATAGATTTAAGTCAATACAAAACATTTTTTAGTGAGATGTGAATCCGAATTTACACTGTGATTAAACTGGGGTTAAACTCAACTCAACTTAACTACCAATAATTACCAATTAAATTCTCAATTAACAAATTAATAGATCAATTGTTCTCATCTTGTTTTACGTAGATGTTTTCTTTGTATGTACTCTCATCAAATGGGGGTCGATCTTAGAATCGATTCTAAATATAACATTAAAATCAATACCAAGCTTATACACCGCTGCACAGACAACCAGAAACTCATTTTGTTCACTTTGATACAGCTATTATCCCAACAAACTGAACCTTTCTTTTCAGACAATTAATTTATTTAAGATTTATGCTACTGCGGAGTGATCTTTGCTATTGAGGAGAGAATAGCATATCTGTGTTTCTGAAGAGTTAAATGTAAGACATCTAGGTTATCAGGAAAAAATCTTAATAGGGTCATGATATTCACTTTATCTCCGCATACTTATTTATTCTTTGTCATACAAAATAATATTCACAAATCTTGCACGACATCGACAAACTCATACCAATTTTGACTGGCATAATACTTGAAATTAAAGATCCAGTATCATATTTTTGATTACAAATATGTAGAAATGGCTTAAACGTTTTGCTTTTAACATACATTCCCATCTTAGAGTTACAGGGTACAGCAGTTGCACACACACACACAAACACACCCAATCGCATCGATGGATGGATAATTTATGTAGAAAAATGATTTATAATTTATGTAGATATATATATTTTACGCATATTGTCGGCTGGCTTGACCCAAATTATCCCTTTGACTGTGAGAGAAGAGTCATGCAAAAAGAATTTACTGCTCTTGAGAAGGGGAGCACAGCTTATGCATTTAAGGGATTACAATTTTTTGTTTTTCTTTCTTCATTTTCTTTAACTGTAAGTTCATAAATCAGAATTTAATCAGCTTCTACATATGTTTGTCTGATTAAAAAAAGGAAATGATTCGAAAGATGCCAGGAGACTTGTAGAAACAGCCAGATAAAGTAAAAGTTTTTATGTGACAAGTTGAGTCTAAATATGGTCTACTAAATCTACTTCCTTCAGTTGTGGCGTTTGGAGATTGCTTTTCTTCCAACCTGGGGAATTTTATCAGCAAACGGTTAATAAAACCAGAAGGCCGGGGTTAACTTCAACCTCGTCGAAGTTTGTATACCCTTGCAACTTTTTGGGTTACTCTTTCCTTACCCATAGATATCAAAGTGTAAAAACGTTTTATCCAAAAAGTCTAACGTATGCGAAAGAACGGCCTTCAATCTTAGCATAGGATATAATGAACTTTTTGATGGAAGTCACTGTTTTCCACCGATCGTTTCTATGGGAGCTATATGATATAGTCACCCGATCTTGATCAAATTTGGCACAATTATTAAAAATAACACAAAACTGACAAATACCAACTTTTATGACAATAGCTATAAAATTAATTAAGTTATTGAGAAAGTCACGGTTCGTGACTTTGCCGTTTGTATGGGAGCTATTTGATATCGCGGTCGGATCCGGCTGAATCCGAGATATACAACGCCTGCAGTATATACAAGCCTACGTGCAAAATTTCAGCTCTGTAGCTCTTACGGTCTCGGAGGAGTTCGCGTTGATCCAGACGGACGGACGGACGGACGGACGGACGGACGGACGTACGGACATGGCTATTTGAACTCGTCTCGTCGTGCTGATCTAGAATATATATACTTTATATGGTCTGAGATGCTTCGTTCTATGCGTTGCACACTTCTGACCAAAATTAATATACCCTTTTTGCAAGGGTATAAAAAGGTAGGACATAAGAGAAATCTAATTACTCTTTAAAGTGCTTGATAAAAGGTAAGAGGTATAAGTTTTTGAAGTAGATAAATTATAATCTTTTATTGCAATGAAGTAAAAGGAACTATATATGTATGGAGTTGACATCAGATAAGGACAATATATCGACTAAATATATTTTAGTGTTTATTATGTACAAATATATGAAATTCAACAATGATTAGTTATTTGTGGGGATTTCGTAAAAGTTTGTTGTACCAAATATGTACGTTATAACAACATTTGGTTTTCAACTTTCAGGACAAAAAAGGCATCAAATTTCCATAAAATCCATTGACACAAAAGCTCAAATGAAGGGCACAAAAAAAACTTCTGTAAGCCATTTAAATTGTTCATTTGATTGAATTCTGATTGCCAATATCGATTTTTATTCATATTTGCTTTTACAAATTTAAGTCCTCAGTCAATTGTTTAATAAACTTAATTATATTTGTATCCAGATCGAACATTCATTTAATTAGCTTATGTTGTTTGGGTGGTATGGGGAAAATTACAAGGCATTTAAATGCAATTTTATCATAAATTCAACGCTTGACTTCACCTCACTTTATTGCGCTTCACTTCACTCGACTTCAGTGTTCAGTATTCGATGAGATACCAAAATTTATACACTCAAATTAAATTGAAATTAATTAACTTGAACTCCAAACAACGTAGAATTGTTGCGGATCGTAAATTAAGTTGATTGCGATTTATTTGGGGCCAATCGATAGCCAAATGAAACAAACCATATGAAAACCAAATGAAGCCCCCGAAATGAAATCAAATGAAATCCAATGAAATTTTTAGAAACTAACCAAACGCGTTGATCAATTTGCATTGCAAATTGTTGTTCCATCGATATTATGTATGTATACATACATCGTTTCGTTAGGGGCCTCGCATAAAAATAAAGTAAATATATATTTTATGTTTCACTTGTCGTCGTTTAATGCCATAAAAATGGGTATGTGTCTTATTAACTGATGAGGCTGTCGTTTAAAACAAAATACAAACTGAAACCGGTATGGCACCAGCCAGCCAGTCAACCAGTGAGCCAACCCAAACCCGGGCGCCCCCAATCCAACGCCCGTTACCTGCTATGGTGTCATTAATTTTGGAATCGTAAAGCCCACAATATGTCAAATGAGACCACACAGCGTCGTAAAATTCAAAGTTTATGACTCTACTGACTCTCCTCTACTCGGTGTTTGTTTCAGTTTTTTATTTTTTATTTTTGTATATTTTCTCAATGTTTTTTTTTTTTTTTTTTTGGGTTTGTTGGTTAGTATTTGGTTATTTTGTTGATTTGGTGATTTGGTTTTGGGCTTTGAATTTTTTATCAAAAGTGGCGCGTCGCTTTTAATGGGTTTGCTTTAGGTGCTTGTGCCGCTGTCCAAATGTGTTGCGTGTTTCGGTTTTTTAAACGGTTGCCAGAAAATTAAGCGTAACTTATTTGTCAAGTTTTTTTCTTTTTATAAGCGATCTCTACGTGGCTTGGGGTGGGAGGAAATCCGTTGATGAGGTCTTCTAAAATATTGCTCCCAATAACAAATTTTTGTTTTTTTTCTAAACTAATGAATCAACTAGAGAAGTCGATTTTGGGTAATTCCAATATATTATTCACTTAATGATATACGCAGAGTTCTAACTGAAACTCTATATGGCCCATGCGATCAAGTAGTATTTCATCTAATAAAAATATCTCTAAGCAATCAATCAATCCTGATTTAATTTATTTTAGCCAACACGTTTGACTCGTTTTCTAAAATATCTTTTTTTTTTTGGTTTATGCCATGATGAGTAAAAATGAAACAACCAGAAATAAACTTTTAACAGTTTTTTAAAAAACAATTTGGCTAAGAAAGGATTCTAAGATTTTATTTATCAGCTATTTGCCTGTTAGATAGAACCATGGAGTGAAAAGTATTCAAAAGCCAAATGATTGCCTGTCTTTTGGTTTGAATTTGAACGGATATCTCAGTCAATAAGAGATATAGCTAGCAAATTGTTGCAGTAGCCTGATAAACCGAAAGCATTAAATCTTTGCAACAACGTAAACCACTTTTTTATTCTTTAGTTATTAACTTTTCTCTGGAGTTAGCTTATCTTAATCTTACTTAGTTATCTTATCACGAAGACAGTAGAAAATTTAAAGTTTAAGTCTAACATAAACCTCAAGGCAACTCAAGAATGGAGACTGAACTTTTCTAACATATTTTATACAATGTGTTTCATATACAAATAAATACAATTTAAGCTTTATTTGCTTAAAATCACAGCAAAACTATCAATTAACATATCCAGTCTATGAGGAAGTACTTGAGATCTCTAATACGCTGTTTACGCCAGATTGGTAACTTTTGGAAAAGGTTATATAATCTTGGTCAATCTTCATACTGACAGAATTTTGAAAGTCTTTTGATCATGATTTTAGCTAAAGTCAATGTAATCAAGTAATCAAAAACTTACAAATGACAACAGTTACTTCAGTTGTTCTCTAATATTTTATATCAGAAAGCAATACTCAGCTCAGGTATAAATTTTTTCACCTCTAAGCAAGTTTTAGCTGCTAATTACCTACATCTACAATTCATACTAAATCTCCATAAAAATGTCGAAAATAGATGAATTAAAATGTGTGTAACAAATTGATTTAGTTTTATCTGACATAGTTCCCATAAAGTATCTTAAATATAATATGCACGACACTAATAATAAAGTTGTGGTTAGATCAAGGCCATTTATACAGCATTTTAGGTTTTTTTTTTGTAAATCGTTTATTCGGGAATATAAATTTATGTAGGCAATTTTGCAAGGTGGTAAAACGAAAGTTATAAACTAAACTAAACTGTGCCCGTTAGCCAAGTAATTTACTTAGTTTTTATATATGTACATATAACCGACATTTATGCTTTGTTACTAAATTACAATGCGTAAGTCAATCTGCAACATTCACTTGGCCACATACAACACACAAAACCCATAATCAGCATTAAGTGAGGAGCCTATTATTAAGTTGATTACAATATTGGATAAGCAAGTAAGCTAAAGTCGAAGCTATGGTAACACCCCAGAAAGTCTGCCTGAAAGTCAAAAAAGGCATTTTGCACGATTTACAACAATGGAGGAAGACCAAGAGCAAAAGAGAGGGAGACGGTGACGGAGTACTTGGTGATCGATGTGAAGGTAGAGGTAAATGTAAAAAATGTAGAACCCAAGGCAAGGTGCGACGATGAGTTGATGGAAGCTTCCCGCTTTAAATCGTGATCTACAACTGACAGTTGAGGCGTTGCAGGTTCTTTGAAAAAAAAAAAAAAAAAACACAAAAACATTTTCAGTATTTCATGGTCAGGCAAGAGAAATATATATAACCGATATCGCTGATCATTAATCATTGAAACCACTCACTCATTGTGACCAGCAAGACAGACTGTAGCAATGACCTATTGAATGTAGAGTTGCAGAATTGTACATGTGTGTATGAAACATGAACATAAATTAATGTGGCTACTAATTTAATTAGTCATAAATCAATGAGTTTATTAAACAGTAGCCCCCGCGTCCAATCATGCCAACATTTTTACCAATAAACTGCCACAAATTGGCTAATACCGAATGGCGTTATATGTCCGACCCCAAATGTTATGCTCCATGTGATTATTTATCTCTCAGTCAACCCGTTTAGCTTAACTGGCCAAAGCCCGCCCACAAGCCTCGCACTAGTCGTCGTTGCCAACATTAAAAATCAGTTAAATTCAAATGTACACACACAAATGCATACACGCAAAGTATGCGAAATGTTCATAAACAATTTTCATGGCGCGGAGACCTCTCACTGTGCCAACTGTCGAGAGACCCAGCTGGCTGTCCACTGGTCAAAACTCTAAAGGCCTGGAGTGGGATCTATCTATTTCTCTCTCTCTCTTTCTCTGGCCAGTTAGCCAGTTTGCCATTCGGCACATAGATTTCAAACATTTATATGGTTATTATAAAGCATTTAACATTATTATGATGCCATGGGGCATCTGTTACAAACGCAATTGCTGGCACCGAGAGGCTACTAGCGAATCTCGTTTAAACATTTTCGGTCTTTAATAAATAAATCACTCATTGCTTGTAATTAGAAAAATATTTATGCCGTAATATCAAAATGGTAGAGATAATGTCATTGTTTATATATCCTGGCGTTATTTAACTATTTAATTTATTAAAGCTTTTTTTACATCGTACCAAGAATAAAATTAGTAAACTGTTTTCGAAACAGAATAATACAATAAGCAGTCCAATAAATTTATTCATCGATTTAGTATATCAACAAACAACTTTAAAATTTCAAGGCATACAAAAGTCATCAATTTGTTGGAAACTATGAATACTTTTCTAGCCTATTCCGAACTTTAAGGGGGCCATCTCGTTTAACAATTATCTTAACTTCTTTTAAGATGAGAACGCATTCAATTACGAACATTAAATAATGAAAAGGAAGTTATTTTTAGGCTATACTGATTTCTATGATTTCTACCTGTCTTTAATGGATCAGATATTTTTTATACGAAAACTAATACAACTAATACAATACAAATTATAAATTCTATTAAGTGTATTAAACCAATTTAATCTGGCCTTTAGAAACCATCCCTATGAGAGAAATTAATTTTGAAGAAAGTGTAAGGACGCATCCTTTCTAATAAAAAATCAGAGTTAACACTAGTTACAAGTCCAATATGCATGTATATACATGTATCAGGGTCGGATGCAAGGATCGGACCTTGACTTATTGGAACATATCTCACTTTAGTAAATTTTTAAAAACTAAAAAAAATCAAATCTCATGCTAGAATACATTTTTTTAACATATTGCACAAAAACTATTAATAATGCAATAGTTCAGAAATAAGTATACAGCTTTATATATATACATATATTTAGTTTTTTTTTTTCTTGTATTTTGTGTTTATCATGCAATCAAAATTAATTTCAACATGATTGATATGTTTTACTAAAAACCTTTCGAAAAGACAAAAACGTAAAAAACACTTTGGTCATAGTGTAATAAATCATTGAAACAAAAACGTGAACACGCGGCACACATTAGTCAAAGGGGCCAAAAGCAGCAAGTCGTTATTATGCTTTCCTTGTTGTTGTTGTTGTTGTTGCTATTGGCCAAAATGGACAACACAAGACTAAAACAACAAAACTTCCCCAAAAAACAAAAAAAAAAAGCGCATAAACATTTTACAGACAAACAATTAACTACAAAAATAACATAAAAGAGTAGGCAACCAGCTAGACAGGCAAACAGACAGACAGTCCGGCAGGCAGGCAAAAGAAAGAAGATGAAAAGCAACTATAATATAAAAAACAAGAAGTAACAAAAAATAGAAATGATTAATGAAACTTCACCATTCAGATTTTCGGGAAAGTTACATAAATTAACACATGTCTTTAACATAATGAGTCAAAGTCAGAGCCAAAAAGTCCAGGTTCAGAGTCAGTTGAGACCAGTCACCAGAGGCACTTAAAGACAATTTATTATAATTAATGTATTTGTTGATTGTTGTTGTTGTTGGTGGTGGGTTTATTGAATTTTTGTCAGCTAAGACAAAGCCATTAGAGATCAAATGGCATTTTGATTTCTAATCAATCCAACGAGTAGCTGAAACGAGCATCCATAAAAAACAATTTAATGAACTGAAATCGAAAAGACTAAAGGGAAAGGCATACAAAAAGCTTTAAAACTTAAATTAAAAACCAAACATAGAAAACAGAATCCTGATCAAAACAAGCTATTCAATTTTCAAGAATGATTTGAAAGTGAAAACGTAGTACGAAATCACATAAAAAAGCGAAACACGAATGGTTTATTTGTCAGTTAATTAAAGTAGTAAAATAAATTATCATAATAATCAATTCTTTAGAAAAACTTCACATTTTTCGAGGAGATCCACATATCATGTTACGTATACGACACGTTATTTGAATAAATGTAAAATTGACCTCTCATTGATTTCATTTTCTATTTCTCTTTAGATTTTTTTAATTTGATTGACATTGATTTTTTCATAGAGCTAAATTTTTCGAAAGCCTTGAAAATATCTGAAAATATTAAATATCATTCTTTCAATCTATTGTTATACCTTAATAGGGTAATTTCAAGAATTATCATTTTGGTAATCACTGCAGAGTTGTAAGGCAATACATTTACTTAAACGCCAAAACTACTTGGAAATTTGATCTATATGGAAACTTTTTAAAAAATTGAATTAAATATTTTAAAACTACATTTCATCAGATGAAAACACTTAAAATTAGTTTCTAATTACGGTTCATTCCAAATATTTATAACAGTTTTAAAGAATTTACCTAAAAAGTCTTTTAATTTTTGTATGTATATGCAAGAAAGTTTTTGGCTACAAAGCTTAACTTAAAAATTACTTATATCCAAGCTATATTTACAGATTCGAACTGAAAACTACTTGAATGAAAACTTGATTGATTAGGAAAACGAAAGTCAAATATGGATACGAAATGCATATTTTCTGGTTTTGATTTTCTACATAAAACTTTATGATGTTTTTTTCTTTTTCAAAAATGACAGTTTAATTTGTTAAAGTTAAAACCATATAAATTGGTTTTTAATTAATTGAAAAGGAAGGATGAAAAAATGTTGTCTATTGTCTAGAAAATGCTTTTTGTTTTTTTGTAGTTGCAGGTGGCAAAGAGCAGTTGCCACTCACAATATCTCTCGGTCTCTATCTCTTTGTATCCAGCTGCCAAGTCTGTCAGAATTGGTTTTTGTTGTTTTTGGCGGACAAACAAATGAACATACCGAAAAAATAAGGGCAAATTCTCTGGCCATGACAGGACAAGCTTTAGGATAGGGCGCAGTTTGCAGTTTGGTTGTTGTATTCAACGGGAAAACAAAAGAAGTATATGAGCGGCAGTTCAGCAAGTTCATTCAAATGCGGCAATAAAAAATGTGTGTGTGCCACACACACACACACACATGTGGCCCCAGGACAAAAGAGGAAACAGAGATAGAGTGAGAGAGAGCGTGAAAGAAAGGGAAAAAGAGATGGAAGCAAAACCCAAGCCCAGTCAGACACTAATTCGATCTGATAATCATGGAGAGTCCCGCCAAAGGGCATGAATTGTAATTTCCTCTTTCGCGGAATTAACTGTCGGTCTGTCTCTGTCCTTTGGTTTGGTTCGGTTTCCTATGGTTTTCGCTTTGTTGTAGCGGTATTTGCAGTGTAAATACCCTGCTATCCAAGTCAAAACCAAGAAAGGTATATTGGAAGAGGTATCAGAAGTTAAAATTAGAAAGATTTATGTTCTTATTTACTCTATGTAAAATGTATATATAAAAATTCCCCCTGGTTAATTTTTATAGTTATGAATTGCCAAAAAATGATACTTTTGGAAATTGAGTCCAACTTACAGAGTCATAGCCACTTGGATCTTGGGCTATCTTTAGACTATATCAGATAATTAGTAACAGGTTCATTTGTTGATATTTTGAGATATATATCAACAAGGTTTTTGGATATAGGAAAAAGAAAAGCTAGAGACTGCATTCAAAAAGAGTTATAATTAACTATATTAATTGGTAACGATCAAAGGCCTTTCCAATAGGCCTTGTACAGAGATTAAAAATTGCAAATTTCTTTGAGAAAATTTAAAAAATTTGACTTATTTTCTTACTTGTTATAAATAGATTAGTTTCTAGGGCTTACTGAGAAAAATATTTCGATTGGATTGGATGTCTCTACTTACTGAAGAACATCTTAAAGTCGGCTCTGCAACAACATTGTTTTCAGTTGGGTGACTTTTTTTGTTTTGTTTTTGAAAGGCCAACCAAAGCGATGGCAATGTTGCCTTTGTATTTTATGTGTCATATTTATTTATTTAAAACATTGCGCTTTTGTTGTTGTATTTTTTATGTTATCATTCATGTGCTTCCGCTTGCAAGTTGAAAGTTGCCTGAAAGGTTTTTTACAGGGGTAAATCATTTTTTGTAATGTGTTGGCTTCCTTTGATGTTTTGATATTGTTTGAAAGCCATTTACTAATTTGGCTAGTATGGGCAACGAAGGGTTTTTTTTTATTTTTGTTCTCGTTTGTTGTGCAAATCAATAAGATAAAAATGCGAAAACATTTGTTATTAAAGTATTTAGCTGAGGTTTTTAGATTGTTATTTACCATAAATCATCTAGATATTGCACGTGCTTGATTAGGTTCAAGAAACTTAAGTTCAGAGTGCAAGCACCTGATACGTGAACTGGATCAAACCGAGAGGAGGTCAACTTGTTTGATAATTCATTTGTTAGCTTCTGTTTTGTTGATGTTTTATCTTTTTAATTACCTTAAGTAATTGTTACTGCAAGCATTTTGAAGAGCTATAAAAGTGATGAATTCCAGCAGTAACAGTATCAGTTGTCTCTCATTCAACAATCAAGACAAAATGTCAACTCGGTTTATTGTTCTGTTCAGTTGCCTCGTTTTGGCAGTAGCAGCCCAAGGACCCGTTTCCAATCCACCAAATGGAATGCCTAAGCCCGCACCAAATGGATCAGGACCAACCACAACAACAACTACAACAACAAATGGTGCTCGTCCAGTCCCAGCACCAGCTGCAACACCTGCTCCAGCGAATGGATCACCAGCTCCAACTCAGCCCGCTACTCCATCCAGACGTTCAGTTATTGGCATTGCAACTCCAGTTCAGCCTGGTACTCCATCTAGGCGCCCAGTGATTGGATATCCCGGTCAGCCTCGTACTCCAACCAGACGCCCAGCTCCCGCCCAGCCTCGTACTCCCACCAGACGCCCAGTGATTACCATCCCAGCTCCAAGTACCCCCTACAGACGTCCAGTCACTGCTGTGCCAGCGCCATCCAGACGTCCTCGATCCATTCCAGAAGTTCAAGTTTTGCCCGGTTCCGTCCACAACCGTCATTGCCGCGAAGCCCAACACTGCTCCAATAAACAAATTGTTATCTATGCCACCGATGGTAAATATTGCCATAAATTCATCACCGAATGCCAATTGGCTCAAGCCAATTGTCAACACCGCCGCCGCCCCTTGAAGATCATTAGCCGTCATGAGTGCCATCGTCTGCCAAGGATGAGCTCCCCCTACTAAAGACGATTTTAGGAAAAACCAGGAACGAAATGTTATGAAATCGGAAATGAATCCCCTGACACTACCAACATAGCTTAAAATTTATAAACTTACTCTTAGTAAGTAAATACATTTATTATTTATATTCTTTTTGTCATGCCAAAAAATATTTGTATCATTCTTAAAATTGTGGTTTTATATGAAAGTTTATATAAAATATAAATCAAAAATACGAACAAAAAAATAATATGTTTACCTAAATTGTTTCCATACGTTTCGTGTTTAGAAAATCTTTAACATTTTCTTTCATTTTCTAAAAGGCAAAAAGCTGAAATTGTTTTTTAACGAATAATTTTGTAGAATCACAAATTTAATT
Source organism: Drosophila equinoxialis (assembly GCA_018150345.1). Taxonomy (NCBI): domain Eukaryota; kingdom Metazoa; phylum Arthropoda; class Insecta; order Diptera; family Drosophilidae; genus Drosophila; species Drosophila equinoxialis. The sequence continues at coordinate 798,052 of JAECWI010000703.1, forward strand.
TGAAATTAAAATACAGTCGAGTCTCGATCATTTGTAACCCGCTAACTCGGTAATCGCGATAAATAAAAAATAAGTTCTATCCCTGAAATTCTCTTTGTTAAATACAAATTTATTCCTCTTTTTCGCTTTTAAATTTATTAAGCAAAGATGAATTTTGGTATTCGAGGTATTCACATTTTAACATTTAAATGACACTTTTTTTTCCTTTTATTGACAAAGCATTTCAGACAAAACATTTTTTGTTGCATAAAATTCACATTGCATATGTTTCAAATAAAAATAATTGAAATACATAACTATATGAGAAATTTACAATTCCAATTATATATCCTTCATGCATACTCGTAGTTGACATGGCAACTGCAACAAAAATCTGTACAAATTTAATAAACCAAACAAAAATTTGGCAAAAAAAACGAGAGGGAAATATTTGCATAAGTGCAACCAAATGCACCGACTACAGAATTACAAAAAAAAAAAAACAATAACAAAAATAAAAACTATTTTAAACAAATATTCTGAATATTACAGACAAAGTGAATCAAAAACAGGCAAATGAAGAAGGTTGAACAGATACCAAACACCGACACAGACATAGACAGCAAAAAGAACATTTTGCAAAAAGACAAAAAAGCAAAAAAAAAAATAGTAAGGGGAAGCACACACATGCACAATAAACGCACACAGAGATGAAACTCAGGGTAAAAATAAAATCAGCATTTTTAGTAGTTAATTTAATTTATTGCAGCATTTTTATGGTTGACTTTATTGCATAATAAAACATAATTTACTGCGCCATTGAGACTTTTGCGTTTGCGTCGATGATTCTAAAGCGCACAGCCCCCATCGACCATGGGGGAAAAGGCGATTTTGCGGATGTTTTTGTGGATGCGTGAGGTGGAAAGATACAGGCCACAGACCTGCCTTTCTCGTTGTTTATGTATAGAGAATAAGACAGCGACAAAGAGAGAAACAGAGAGAGAGAGAGAAAGAAAAGGCATCTCTCATATGGCCACAGATGCGTTGGTAAGTTCAGTTGGGTAAAGAGGTAAAAACATATATTACTGGCTTCTGATTAAAGCTGAAATATGTTTTTTCGCCTCCTTTTTTATATATATCGCTTTGATTGCAGAAGACTTAACAAAAGTTGTAAGAAATGATTTGTAGGTTTTGGTCATGAGCTAAAACTGATGCAAAGGCTACTGGAATATGACCGAGAAATGGTTCATTAGCTGCAGTAGTCAGTTTTATATTTAATTTACTGGATTCCTTATAAATGTATGTATTTCTTTCTTAAACACTACTAATGTGAATTTTCTGTAAGCACTGACTAAAAAATAAAATTAAGACTTAAAGCAGAAATCTTATGGCTACTTTCCAGTTCTTTTTGGGTAAAGGAATCTATTCATTAAAAACAAATTAAAGTAACAAATTTGACAACAAATATAAATAATATGCAAAAAAGTGTTTTCCTTTTACTATTCCTTTTCTACTATGTGATAGTATTAGATTTTAATGAAAAAATCCAAAAAGATTACTTTTTTCATATAAATTTAACTTTATATTTCTCGCTTCTTGTACAATTCTTAATTCAAAATGCATTTAAAACATTTAAAATTATTGAAATGCTTTCCTTTTACATTGCACTTCAAATTCTATTTACCTAACTAAGTCAGATTATTTAAAGGTTCGCAATTGAATTTCTTAATCTTTAAAACTTGTTTCAGGCTCAATGGCGAACCACTTACCACCCTCATCTGACCTAATCATCACTTGCAATAAGTTGTGGCTCAGTCATTTGATTTAAGCACCAATTAACAACAGAAACACACACACACACACATATATCGACATTTTGGTTTGGTTTGGTCCTACCACAACATAACCGACTTTTCCAGCCATTTCACTCAAACCAATATATTCATCACGCTGTGAATAACACAAACATTCCATCAGGCTCGGCCATTTGACATATATCAGATCAGAGTAACAAAAGCCCATGAAATCTAATTGAATCATTGAACTCCCGAGTCCATTCCCACTGCTGGCTGGTATAAAAGAACCGCAAAGGCAACCAAGTGTGAACAGTTTGAAGTCGGGAGTTCAGCCATGCATGTTCAGGAATTGATATTGATTGTTGCGGTATTGTTGCCATCGTGCTTGAAGGCATTGCGCTATAGCCAGGGCACCGGCGATGAGAACTGCGAGACATTGAAATCCGAAATCCATTTGATCAAGGAGGAATTTGATGAGCTGGGACGAATGCAAAGGACCTGCAATGCCGATGTTATAGTGAATAAATGCGAGGGTTTGTGCAATAGTCAGGTGCAGCCATCAGTAATAACGCCAACGGGGTTTCTGAAAGTAAGCATTAAAGCATAGACCTGTACAAATTTTCATAGCATACTTTTTGGTTAACATTTAAATGTTTCCGCAGGAGTGTTATTGCTGTCGCGAAAGTTTTCTCAAAGAGAAGGTTATCACTCTCACCCATTGCTATGATCCAGATGGCACTCGTCTAAGCTCACCAGAAATGGCCACCATGGATATACGCCTAAGGGAGCCCACCGAATGCAAATGTTTCAAATGCGGCGACTTTACGCGCTAAATAACACAAAACTCCATAAATCACATGAAATATACATGGAAAAATATAGAAAATATTTCACTCAAAACGAAAAATGCAATATTATTTATTCTGCAGCTGGAACAGCTGTTGGAATTTTCAAACTATCTAGCCCATAAATATGTATATATATTTGGAATGGATTTTAGAATTGTGGTATTTTACTAGAGGATATTTTCTTGGTTAGCATAAAGTAAGATGTATCCATTCGATTTGACAGCAACAATGATACATTTATTCATTCAACAGTGTATATTTTTCATCTTCTTGCAATTTGTATTTATGTACATATTTAATGTCAGTCTCAATGACTTCCCAGCAAAAGTTCTTCACTTTCCACCCATAAGCATACACGTCTTATGTAAAACTCTGACAGAAGTCCATAATCGGCTTAAATCAAGAAGTATGTTCAACATTTTGAGTCAATCTGAACCTGCCTCTGCAGATATTTAAAAAAAATCATAGACAAATAAAGCTAAGCTTAATGCTAATGCTAATTTTTCACTAGGATATTATAAACCATTTTCAATGAACTTTAAAACAACCCCAAAGAGTTTAAACGTCATCTTTAAGCTATGCCACGCGATGAGGCTTGATAAGAAGATGCTCACCATACACTACATATAGAATTTCATTTTTATAAATTGATAATTTAATTAAAGTGAACAGCCTACAGGATTTCCTATGGAAATCGCTTTCACTACGGCCCTGCAAAAGGTATTGAAGTTGTTTACAATATAGGCACTTATATATTTCCTCTATATAGGAAATAGTTGAATAAATTATAAATATATACTTAGATACGCCTAATTCCATGGGTTGGGCCCGCCACACATGGACAAGTTGGGGATGTTGAACAAAGAAACCAGACATTGGAAAGCATCTGCTAATATATGTTGTATATAATTTATATTGTGTCGGCACTCGTAGTGTGGTTCATGATGGAGCCACTGACGCAAGATGCCACCCAAACCAATATCCCTTCTTCCCATCCATCCATCCTCCCTTCTCCGCCATCAGCAAGGCTGCTCTTGGGTTGTTAATGGGCGTGTCAACTAAATTATGAGTTTCGCACACACAAACCAGTCAAACAGTAAGAGAAAGAGAGTGAGAGGGAGAGAGTAGAGGAGAGAGACATTGGGAAGGGGATCTGTAAGATTATATGGATAGCGGCTGAAAATGCTTAAGTAAATTACAGTGCGTGCAAATGTGCTTGTGAACATGAAATTATAATTTTGCCAGCAACCGCTTCAATTTACAATTAACCCATGTTTGCAGCTCCGCTCTGGCTGCACTTAGTTTTTAATCAACTCGTCGTGAAGGCATCATCGAGAGTGGTAGTCGAGCAGTGGTTGAAGATAACTAACTAAATGACTACTTTTGCCAGCAAACTGTTTTCATCTTAAGTGCAGTTTACGTTTGATTATAATGTTTTCAAGATGAATTTCCGGGTGAGTGACTAAAACACGCGGCTAAAACACGCCACCAAAACAAAAGAAAACAAAAACACTTCAAAGCCTGAATTGAATGCCAACTAATGAGTTAATTTTCGGGAGAGTTTCATCGGGCGTGATTAAACAATTTTAATAATGTTTAATTGAGATAAATTAGACAAATTTGATTAGTTACAAGGCACATCTTCTTTAGTATTTTCAAATTCATTCTTAAAAACATTTGGCATTTCAATAATCATGTCGCTTGCCATTAAACTTCTTCCCAGTTTTTGAAACGTTACATAACTTAGTTTCTTTATAAAGTAACTGGATGCACAAGCTGCAAAGAAAGCTGGATTCTGTTGATTCGTTTGTAAGAACCAACAAAGAAACGTTGCCAAAGATCCACATAACAAGTCACCTTGACCACCGCACCGACGTCCTGAACCGCCTTCGGGCAATGTGTGAACTTCATTAGTTTGTGGTATGTAAATTTTATCTATTGCGCCTTTTCTTAAAACCACAACTCCATCTCCAAGTTGATTGATCTTATCCTGCGAGGCATGAACGTCCTCACCAAATAATCTACAAAACTCAATGTCATTGGGTGTAAGGACAACGTTTCGCTGTCCACACACCATATCGAATTCGTCGTTTAAAAGAAACAATCCATCAGCGTCTATTACCAGTGGCTTTCCCGCATCAAGGCAAAGTTTCATAATAGCGGCAGTACTTTTTAATATTTTTGGTTCTCGTCCTAGCCCAGGTCCGATAATAACAACATGTAGCCGTTCGATCCAAGGTTTTGTCAGCTCCACCACATTCTCTTTATCTAACACAGGGTGCACAATTAGATCAGGACTATAGCACTTAATACTTGTTGCGGCATTTGATTGACAGAAGATGTGAGCCAAGTCAGCACCGACTTTCATTGAACTTATGGCTGCAAAGTAGGGCGCTCCTGTATACTCGAAAGAACCACCTATTACCCCTATTCGACCATACTGTCCTTTATATTTCTCCTTTGTCAATTGGGGCACAAGAGTTCGACAAAATTTTAACAAGTTTGGTATTAGAACTGGGATTTCAACTAAATTGGACATAATTCTGTGTCTTTTTATTCAAATATGTTTTGGTTATTTTCAAAGTGAAGTTCTCTTTCGCCTGCTTAAATCAGTGGCGGATCATGCGCTCGATTTCGATAAAAACATTTACTTTAATTTTAAAGTGTATTCTCGTTCTTCTTCAATGTTTGAAAATTTAATTAAAATTGTTTTCATATTTTTCATTGTGACTATAAAAAACATTATCCACTAAAATATGCTATGGGCCAAATTTAATAACAATAATGCGGTTATCGATGGTGTTGGCTCGTTAGCTAGAAAATTAGCTGGGAATTTGACGGGAAGAAAAGAACAGAACCGAGCTTGTTCTGGGAGGCATTAGGCTCTTAGAATAAATACTTGGTTTGTATTTTGTTTATTTATTGTAGTTATTTAATTTATATTTGTATACGTCCCAGTGGTACCCTGGTTAGGTTCTATCAACATTGTGAAAGAAAAAGTGAAATTGTTTAATATAATATATGTATAATGTAAAAAGGAGAAATGTCTGAGTAGAGTCTTGTCTATGTGGGGGTGAGATGACGACGGGCTAGTCCACCGAACATGGGGGCTGCCGAGGAGTACGGTGCCCAAGGTAGGGTGGGTAGATCCTAGTGAATATACCAGCTGATTATTAATTTCAAAGTCCATTTCCCAGTCCGACTGTAACGTTTTTTTGTAATCCATCCATCTATCGAAGTCAAATCCTTTGCTGAGCCATGCGAGTTAGCCGGTGATCGATGATGGATTGCAGAGAATGAAATAATCGGATCATAACAAATATTGAAAAATATTATATTAAATTCTATACGCCCATCACTAGTGTCTCTTAATGGTTATCGAATCAGTAAAATAAATTGTTAACTATCGCTTATCGGTTATCAGAAATAAAAGTAGGCCAACATTAAGAAGTCATTTCGACAAAGAATCGAGGACAGTAAAATAATAATTTCATTTCACTTGAACGACAGTTCTCACGAAAGCAACAACTAAATCCAAAACTGGGAAGTTACAATGAATAACAATTATTTGAAAGCACTGGTAGGGGGAGAACTTCAATTGACTGAAGAAGAGAGTGGAGGCGGATGCACTGAGACAGGAGAAACAAGTTGGGCCATCAACAGATTAGATTTGGGAAGCCGAGATCTGGATAAACCGGCAAGTGCTAATGCAAAATTTGTTAGCATTATGGATCAAATGGATGCAAATGTGGAAAAGTTTCGCAGGGACGCTTTGAACTTACAGGAGGTCAAGGACTACTTATTGATGTCGATGGATCTAATCAAGAGCAATGATATGCTACAAAAGATGAATCAAGAGGAGCGTGAGGAGTGCATGCTGTACATCCAACGCGTTAGCTCACGTCTGGCCACAGTGGAGCTAAGCGTCGAAACTCTACGCGACAGTTCGCAGGAGGAATCGCTTAGCCAAATCAATGCCCAAATCGACACTATGATCAAACTGGGGGATCCCGTGGTGGCACGTCAACGTTGTCAAATGTATCTGAATGCCTGTTGCAGTAGCAGCGCTGGTCTATCTGATGACTTGGATGCCGCTCTTGAATCTGATGTGGGACCAATAGATAAGAAATTTGAGAGTGCTCTACTTGGCTGCACCCTGGACGACCAAAAGAACATCAAAAAGCGTTTAGTTGCATTGATCCGTTATCTTAAAAATCAAACTGTTAGCACTTAAATTTTTTTTTTTTTTGGTAATTGTTTATTTCTTGTACAATCAAAATTAAGGCTAAGCCGAATTCAGATCAAATTGTCACAAAATAAACAATACGCAAAAAATGGCCTTTGACTACTTTTATTCACTTCTGGAAATTACATTAAATACACAGTTCGATTTATTATATGTAACAAATTAATTCAAGTTAGATTTACAAATAAGTCAGCCTTTCAGCCTTTATTTGCCTCAAGAGAATCCCAGTTATGTTTTTTTTTGTTCTTATATATAACTAAAACACTTGAGCAAAAACTTGAAAAAGTTAAAGACATACATATATTAACCTAAATTCAAATGTAATATATAAAATGTATTAATATATTGGCTCATCACGCAACAGCCAAAGCATGAATGCATAGATAAATTCCAGCAGCACGAAACAAAAAAGATATTTAATGGCATTAGACAAAACTATGGTCATAATAAACACAACATAAATTCCAATCAAAGCGAAGCTAATGCCTTAATGAAAAGCCAAAAAGATTTGTGAAGAGTTGCCAAACTCAATCTAAAAAAAGACAAAGGCAGAAAGACGCAAACACTGACCAAGACGAAGACAAAGTCAGCCAAGTCAAAAGCCAATCAATGATGTCACGCCCTGTTAATGTTAATGTGGGCGCATTAATATTGTTGTCGATCTGACACTAAAAGCATTTTTCCATCACTATATACATATACATGACAATATACATATACATACATACATCCATATATACGATATGTATGTACATATGTATATTTGATATATTTTTTGTTTACAGATTTGCCTTGGGGCTTTCATTAAGGCACAAACAATACAAAATAAATATATATCACCAAATGACAACAAACATTATCAAATTAATTGCAAAATCATGCAAATCTCAATCGAAAAGCAAATTACAAAAGCCAAAAGATGGTAATTAATTGCCAATATCAACGCATTTTTTTTCTCTCCAATACCCACTATCACATATACAAAATTGGGTATATTAGAGATAAAGTCAAGAGCTGACCCGAACTAAATAGCAAGTTAAATCTTTAAACTTCATGTCCTTGGGCTTTCTTTTGTTCATCCTCTGTTGAAATGTTGCCTTAGTTCCATTCAGTCCACAATGGAGTAGCAGAATTTAAACCCGAACCTTTTCACAGCCATTTGTGTGGACCTCTTTATTTTCTTTAATAATTAAGTTAATTACTAGATATTGAAACAAATAATTGTTAATGTTTTAATCGAGGGGAAAGCTTTAGTACTTGATAAAGTAAGTCAAATTATAGGTAATGCCTGATTTTGACAGGAAAAGCGTTTTGCCAGTATTAAACTTATGCTAGAGTTTAGCTTAGAGTACTAATTAAGCAAAATGTTCTAAAAAGCAAAACTGGGTTACCCTATTATGGGTTGCCTTGTTTGTAAGCCATCTTCTTGTTACAGGGTATTCAAAAATCGTTACTCTACATTGGTTTTATATATTTTTTACTGTGTATATATTACTTTTCTTTCACACAAAATGTATGTTAGATTTTGTATTTTAAGTAGCAACCAAGTAAATTTTAGTGAATCTTTTATCTGCTTTTTCTTTTCTTTACGAAAAATATAAATTTGTTATAAATTAACAGTCATTAATTATCATCACGAAAAAGATTCGATTTTGAGAAACTTCTTCTTTCATATGGTTTTCTATGGTTTCTCATTTGCGGTTGCCTTTGTGTGTTTTGTTTAATTTATAACTAATTAATATGCAGCAATTTATTAAATCGAGAAATATGCAAAAGAAAATTTATGAGTGTATTTAGTGTTTAAATGGAGATGAAGATTGCATATGCATATATTTATTTATAGATATATAAAACAATTTCTATATACCAAATCAATGGCAAACTGCGAGTGTTAATCAATAAAATTAATTAGCCACGTGATATCTATTATACTATGCATTCTTTTCTAGGAACATTCATGTTAGTATGTTCTAACTAAAAGTGATTTATAAATTTAAGGACTAAATTCGGGTACTTTTCCCATTAATCAGATTCGTATTTATTTTTGAATATTATATCGGAGAATGAAATACTTACACAATAGCAATACATGCTATTGGCTTAAAAAATTCTTCTCTCTCTCTCTCATAGTTGGTCAGGATTCTATATCTCTGGATTGCTTGCTAGATGGCTTGCGAATAATTTAAAATTGGATAACTTAGGGCCAATTCTCATCTATCTCACCTCCAAATTTTAACCTTTTGAGACAAGAACTCATACCAAATCTTATTCAAGCTGTTTTAAGGTTTTAACGTTAAATAAATTCCAAAAAATGTATGTAACCTCAACTAATTTCGAGTTCGCTTAAAATTATAATAGTTCATGTCATCTATCTCTTGAAACTCTGATACTAGTTTGTTAACTTGTTTTGTGTATTATTATTCACGTATGCATTTCTGTTGGTGTGATTCATTTTAATTTCTGTTAGTGTGATTCATTTTAATTAATCTATTTGTTTTGTATTCCAAATACATTTGCAGTCATTTTTTTATAAAGAATTTACAAGTTATTTTTTTCTAATTTAATTAATTGTTAACTTATCAAACCTTTAATGGCCAACAACTTTTATCTAAGCAATTTGAATTTAGAGTTATACATTAGCTTAAATTTACTTGTAAAAAATGACTTAATTAATCTATAATTCTTTTCATTATTTTCAGTATTGCTTCACCGAAAGGATAACGAGAGCTATGAAGAACCAATTGATTGCTTTATTCATTGTTAATCTTTAAAACGTTACAAAATGTATTAGAATTCCTCGTCTAGCCTAACTTTTAAAATAGTTCTTCAAAATGAAACATTTACAGTTCCTAATAGAGCAAAGGACTTATGATTCTTTTAAACAATTACTCCTAAGAGTATTAGAGAGTTTTTTTTGAAGATAACAACCGAATGCATAAGAGATGGAGGGAAACTATTTTCACATTCATGCATATACATATCACACAAATACTTGCAGTTACGAAAACAGTTGCTAAAGAGAATGCCATATGAATGGAGGGTCACCTGTCAGCGAGTAAAAGCGCAACGAAGCTCAACGAGCTCCTTCTTCTTTTTTTGCATTTTGCATTAAATTTATGATTTTTACAGCTGACATTTGTTTCGGGGCGCCTTCATGTAAATGTGTATGCATATGCGTGTGTGTGAGAGGCAGAGCCTGCAGCATGTGTGTATGTGTGTTAGAGTGACAGAGCAGAACACATAACGCGGCAGAAATAGAGGAAAACAACAGCAGCAGCAGCAGAAGCAGCAACATTCACGACAGCAACATATTTTTCAGCCCAACAGCAACTGCAACTGAGACAGCAGCAACGACAACAACAACAACAAAAGCAAAAGCAGCTGTCATAAGATAAAAATTCGCGCGCGCCTGCATTTTGCATATGTGAAACTGCAACCTTTTCGAGATGACAACAGAACGAGAACGAGGGAACCTGCAACATATTCTAATGCGTTGCGACATGAACTGACAGCAACGGCGACAGTTGCTGTTGCCGCATGAGAGGCGGTGACAGGGTGGAGGGAAATATATGTGAAAAAGTGAGCTGCATTTTCTTTTGCTTCTCAGCATGCAAATGAACTGCAATTATGATAAACGTCAACAGTTGACCAACCGGATATGAGCAACTAAGCTAAGCTAGCAGCAAAAGACAAAATGTACCGACTCTGCATGCCATTTGAAATATAAAGGTGCAGAGCAATTATGTTGATGGCTTTATCAAAAGAGCCAAGGCAAAAGTAAAAAGTTAGTTTTTGAAGTAATGCAAGAAAGTTTAACCGAAAAAGATCCTAGGTATAAAATGATTGTAAATGTGTAGACATACATATAACACAAAGGAATGAATTCATAAACATGATGTAACACAAATCTCCAAATTTTGTAAAGCATACTTATAGGCTGAGACTAGGATAAGTGCGTATAACGAATGTATCCCACATAGAAACTTAAGAAGCTGTTTGTTATAAAGGAAAAATATAAAAATGAGGTAACGCTTTTTATTGAATGATCTTAAAATACTGTTGGGATAATACTAACAAACGGTTTTAAGTCATAAGAAAGGTAATACAAAAATTGGAAAACAATTTCTAATTCATGGCTTGTTTTCAATAAATTTAACTCGTGTATCACAGAAAAAACTTTAAACAAGAGCACATACAAAGATCTTAAATATGTAATTTCCTCTTCTTACCTCCAACTATAGTTTATTGTTTTTGCCCTTAGCGAAACCGTAGAATAACCTTTAGTTCTACACTTGAATGAAACCCTTGAAGGCTAACGAGCAGGAAACTTCTCGCATAGAATAAAATATATTAAAAAATATGAAATTGATGCTAACATATGTTGCCTGTTGGCCTATGGCTTTTAGCATTTTTCTCATATTTTTCCCTTTTTGATCACACACACACACACATTTTTGTGTGCATATCTATACAAACATACACCGACAAACACTTCTTTGCACATTACTCATACGCCCCAGTGGGCAAATTTATGAACTCGCCAGCGCACTTGAGTCGACGACATATGAGCAGAAAAACACACACACACATACACATTTACAAACTCACTAACAATAAGTGCGTTTGTATGTTTATTAGAGAGTACGAGAGAAAAAGTAAAGCAGCTAGTAAAATATGCCAAGGGTTAAAAAAGCAAAAATATGAGAATGAAGAAAATGAAAAAAAAGTGTAGAGCATATAATTCATACAACACGAAAGTGGGCAAACAAACATACTGAAGAAGTTGAAGCAAAGGGTAAAGGCCAAATGGGCGAACAGAAACAGGACAGGAACACATACATGAGCGCTAAAAGTGCTTGGCAGTTTAACTGCAGTCGAGTTGCGAATAAGTAGATGAAAGGACCATCTAAACACTGAGAGAAAACATGCAGGGCTTAAAGAAAAAAAAAATTTATTTGTAATCCTATTATCAAATATTTATGTCAAGAAGTTTAAGTATCCATTCTTCATTGATACTCTCATTTTACATTTGACTTTAGTACTAGGAAACATTGATTACTACTCTATAGTTAAATCTTACGCTGATATTGTGATGAGTATTGGGAACTAGTCATATATATGTATGTGAAAAGTACCAATAAATAATGTTTAGAATCACAACTTTCCACTCAAAACTTTTTTCATTTCAGTTTACAATTGTAAAATTTACTAAACCTCAGAATCAAGAGGAAAGTTTTTCAAGAACCAAGTTCTGTCTTTACAATTGCAAAGACCTTGCCTTCTTGAGAATTACAACTAAATGAAAAGAGAATTGATTCATAAAACTCACGACTCGGGTAATCTTAGATTATCAGAAATAATATATTACCAAGATGTAAGATTTTAAAGATTCCTAACAAGTATCCCTCTTTGTGTTTTCTTAATTGGAATTGCTATATAAATTTAAATATTGAAAACAACGAACAAAATAAAATTTAAGTGGAATTAGAGAAAGGTTATCCCAGCTGACACTCTTCACAGACCACTCATGTGACCATTTTTAGGTCCCAAAGTCCTTGTCTATTTCCCACTCTTTCACCATCAACTTTCCCACTCTGCCTCTTTGTGCTTTTTTGTTGTTCGCATAAATGAACTGCTAAAATGCTAACAAAAACGAAACCAAAGTAAAAAGCACAACCGGAAAATGCCCCCGCATTTTAACTATGGCTAAAAAAAAAAAAACCTCATACCCAATTTGTCTTTTCATTTGCCACACGCAAGAAGGGATGGGGAAATTCTCCATTTAGGCTTAAACAAAAAGGATAACGACAAACTGGGGTACATTTCATTTCCCGTTTTTTCCTCCTGCTTTTCTGGGTTGCTATTTGTTTCTGCGGTTTTTCGTAATGTGTTTGTGGCCACTTAATTCTGTGGTTAACACAAAATGTCCCACAATATGCAAACGAATTTAAATGTGGTTAATTGAAAACCGAAAATGTTGTCTATTAAATCTAATCTAATTTTATCAATTTGCCAATCGCGGAATAGTTAAACTAAAACGAAAAAAAAAACAACAACAACAAATAACAGAAAGCCATAAAACGTTTTGAGTCAGCCCTATTAAAGTGACATATAAATAACGATTTTATAACGTCTCTTTTTTTGGTAGTATCCCACCACAAAAGAGAAGAAGAAGAAAACTTTCAAAAGCCTCTTAATGAGCCACATTATGAGAGCATCATCCAAAAAAAAGAAACAATCTGAACTGAAGTGAATTAAAAAAATATGTAAATGTTGATTGTTAAATTCAAAGCGCCATCTACAAGATTAGAATAATTGCATTTTATTTTATTTCTCTTTTTTGTCTTTTTTATGACATTTTTTTGGTAACATTTTTTCCCTCTGTGGTTATTTAACGATTTTTTTACGATGTTCCAAACAGAATAGAGTTATATATCCATTTTGAATATATATATTTAAATTATATATATATGCTTAGGTAGGTGTTTGGTTTATGATTTAGACATTAAGCGTTTTGCATATTAAATTTTGCTTAATCATTTCTATGCTTTTATTTTTTCTTGATTCAATAAAGACAAAGGCGGTTTAATGAGAGTAATAAAAAAATATATAAAGGGAATATATATATAGGTACATATATAAAATACTTTTTGGAAAGCCCTATAAACTAATGAATATTTAAATAACTTGTGCCATGAAATGATTAAAGCTTAAAAGCCAAAATTTGCGCTTGAAAGACATTGTCATTAATTTAACGTTTGTTATTTGGTCTTTAATTTTATATCCCAAGAATGAAAAAGTTAGAAAAAAGAAATAGAAACCTTAAAAGATTAGCATACTTGGTTCAAAGGGAAAAGCCGTCTTTGATTACACATAATCTCCGGCTAAATTTGATGATTATAACTGATAACTGAAAAATCGTTTCAGAAAAACCACAAACTTTAAAGGAATGCTTCATATTTTTGTACTAATTGTACAATTTATAGGGGATCAGTCAATCATTAGCCTTATTTATTTATTCATATTGTATCTACAATATTCACGAAATCGGTCTAAAGATTTTACAGAAATTCTCTTAAAAAATCCTTTAAAGAATATTTTTTGCAGATTAAATTAAGAATTAGAGCTTTTCATCAAGAACTTTTAATTGTTTGTAGATGATTCTACTGCTAATCTTAAGAAATTTAGAAACTTGTGTTTTTTTTTTGGCAAAAGTTAACTTTACATTTTTATTCATTTATATTCATATTCAACTTGCAGACGAAATCTCTCACCATCAATTTTCATTATCAGCAGCTGTTTTCTGTTTACAGCTCATAAAATTAAAACAAGAAAACGAGAGGAAAAAAAATGACTAAAACTTTTCGAACAAATTCTCTGAGTCTTTTCACTCTCTCTCGCTCTTAATTTTCCGGTATTTTCTCTGCCGTTTTTTCTCTCTTTCTCTTGTTGGCATCTGGAAATTATTATTGCTTTTGACCACATAAATTTGACTTACTAAAAACTTGGATGGACTACCACCCCTTCCCTCTGGCCAACACCAACAACACCAACGCACACACACACGCTCACACTCACAATATTTCAACAATTATGGCCGACGAGGCATTCAAATAAAAAATTCCCCAAAGAGCAGCAACAACAATAACAACAAATACGGAAAATTACCCAAAATGGCTACACAGAAATCTTGATCGTCCAATGGGCGTCGTTCAGTGTTGCCAGCTTACTTTGTGAGTGTATTGGTGTACATATGTATATGCATATGTGAGTTATATATTCGATGGTTGTTGTAGTTGTTGCTGATTGCCTGATTTGTATTATTTTTAACGTTTTTATGCGTTTTTTTTTTTTGCAGTTGTTTCTTTTGTTGATCGTAAAATGGCTGAAATAAGTGCGGAAATAGCATATTAAAATTGTACAAACATTTCATTGCTAATCAAAGGAATTAAATTCAATAGTTAAAACCACATTTTTCAACAGGTTTAAAGAAAAATATTATAAGTTTCCTCTAAGTGTTTTCTCAAAATTTTTGAAGCAAACATTTAAAATATTTTCGTACTGTTTTGTTTTAGTTGGATAAAGAGATTAGAGAATAGATAAAATGAATGAAAATCAAATCACTGATTAATTTCTCATATATGTATAATTTTGTTGAAGTTTCTATGGATTACTATTACTATTTTACTATTACTATACGATTAATCTGGTAATCATTTTTAGGAAATTCGAGATAGTACTAAAAGCGAATTTTATTCTTCACAAGGTTTTGATCGGACGATGCCTGTAGATAATAAAGTTGGTTAAATATTTAAAATTTGGTCAGCTCAACTCTTTTACCATACAAAATATAGATGTATGTTAAGCCAGGAATCTATGTAAATTATGATCAAAACATCTGCTTATAGTAATCAACCACACATACATATATAAATATGATCAAATCGGCTTTGATTAACATTTGATTTCTTCCTCTATGCATATAACGAAACTTTTTCTATTAATTTCTAATAGTTTATCTATAAATTTGACTTGAGATCTTATATATTTATGATCATGCCCATAAATAATACTACGTCTACTACTTTTTATGACTGCTCCACACAGTTACTACTAAATTGGTGAAATCTACTACTAAAATGCTCTCATTTTGTTTCATTTCTCAGCAAAAAGCATGCGCGCTCAGCAAAGAGAAGGCCTCGAAAACAAACAATGCACTCTCCGTCGCTCATTCTCTTTTCTATCTCATTCTCTCTCCCTCTGTCTCTCTTGGCGCTCTCTGGGCTAGTTGGAGCGCATGGCACTTCAGTGGAGTCGCCACCACAACAACAAAAGCACACTTGTTGAAAATGAAAACGGTCTCAATGGACTCAAAATACCGAAATAAAAAAAATAAATACAACAACTGAACTGGTTTTAGTTAAATACTTTGGGAGAGCGTGCAAAACTACTCTGACAGAGCGGAGCAAGAAGGAGAGGGAACTATAGATAGTTGGATGGAGCCGATGAGCGCGAGAGAGAAAGATTGAGCAAACAAAGAGAGAATTGAGCAAAAGTTGAAATGTTGTTTATAGATTTTTAGTCGAAATTTGGTATTTCACGTATAAACTACGTACGTGCGCGCTGCAAACGGATTCTCTGGCCCCGCAATCAGAAAAAGTGTGCCCCACGAAAAATTTACGTGAAAATTTCAAAAAAAAAAATTAATATATATATGCAAATATTTTCAAATATTTCCAAAAAAATCTAAATAATATTGAGTGATGTTTTAAAAAAGAAAACAAGAAGAAAAAAATATGGTGCTTTAATTCTAGACTGAAGTAAATAATTTGTAAATTTTTTTTTTCGAAAAAAATATCTGAATATAATTTGAAAAATTTTCGAGAGTCAGTCAGTCATTCAGTCCCTGCCCTGCCCCTTCCCTGGTGTCTAGCAAAACGTACGTGCCTCAAATTAAAACGCGCCTCAAACGAGGCGAAACCAAAAATCGGCCAAGCCAAAGAAAATATACATAGGTATATAATCGAGTAAAAGAAAAACATCAACAAAACAACAACAGCAACAACAACAGCAACTGCAAAACAAAGCAGGAAAATAATTTAACAACAACAAAGAAGGTGGAGAATAAATAAATTAAAAGTGCTGCGCTTTAAGATGTCAGGCAATTAAAATATTTAATGAATTTTCAACAAATTAATATATTATTATGCTGCTGCAATTGCTGCTACCGGCATGAAAGTCACAATTGAATTATTAATGCAATTAATTAATTAAGAATTACAATTTGAAAAATACAAAATAAAGAGAAAAAACGAAACCAACAACACAAATCAAAATATAATTATAATAATAATAATAATAAATAAAGTAAGGCAGAGAAAAGGCGCAGGCGCCACTTTTCACACGAGTTGGCACGCACACACACACACACACGCACACATACACATACTAACATAAATAAATTGGTATTTGCCGTTAGGCTCAAACACCTACATACAACACAGCTCCTCCATATCAACCAAAGATACAAAAAAGGCCGTCAAAGTGGATTTAACAAATTATAATAAAATGCTGCAATCCAGCAATCATCATTATTTAAGGCCGGATTATATGACAGCTGCAACGCCACCAACAGCGGTAAGTTCCCTACCCCTTCCTCTCTAACTCCCCCGCTCCATTGTAGACCTTATAATGAAATGAATTTGCATTTGGAATGAAATGGGATACACTTTTATATCCAGATCCATGCCAATTGAAGTTTTCTTAATACCTTCATTTATATAATTTTCCCATTTATCGAATTTATGGAGTAAATTGAAAAAGGAAATCTTTTCTATATAATGCCAACTTGTATATGGCAAGTCCACAATGCTCTGTTTGCTAGTTTTTGAACTTAAATAGTTTGCTTCAAACTTTGGCTAGATTAAAATTCTTATTAAGCCAGCTAAGAACTTACTAGTTAGTTTTTTTATTGCCTTATTTATTCCATATAAAAGATTGAGTGTAAAAATATTCGCACCTAGCAAAGAGTTCAATTTAAATCTTAAATAAGAATGAATTATTGACTATTGGTTCTTTATTTTTTATAATTATATGAATGACTTTTACTGATAATAAGTAAATCATAATGAAACCAACAAAAAATACTTTGTTTATAAGAACTTATTGATTTTGACATGCTTCTAAATAGCTGCAAACGTTTATGAACATATCACTCATACGACATGTTGTCCAGGAATTTGTTTGAGCTTGGAGCTTATTGACGTGGAAGTTGTTATCCAAATTCTGAACTCTTCTATATATACAAAATGGTTTTTAAACACTTTTTAAGATTAATATTTTACAATGTTTTATAAAAGATATTTTCAGCTTCTTACAGGCTTACAAGTGCCTTAAAACAACTCAAAGATAAGTTTAAACTAGTTCCAAACAGCATTAAAAACAGTTAAAATAAAACTTTAAAGTTAACAAAAAATATAAATTATATAAAAGGTAATTCTCTTTAGATAATGTCTCAACAGCCATGACTCATTTGAGAACATTTCGTAACGTGCGACCCACCGGACATTTTGTTTCTATAACTTCTGATATTACATCATGCCAATATTACAATATTGTTATAATTATTTTAAACAATTTACACCATGATGTAAAATGTAATAATTAAATTATTTGCACATTTCATTTTGTTAACAAATATAGTTAATTTTAACCTATTATTCCGTAACTTCAACATCGAAGCATAAAATATTGATTTGCTGTAGGTTGGAAAAACTATTTGAAGTATGCATACTAATTTTATTTTATTTATATGAAATGTGCTTTTAAATTGAACAAAAAAATTTTTGTTTTTGCGCATTTAATGAAAAACGATTTGATATTATTATTTATTAGTCGTTGTTCCACACACCCCGTTGGCCATGCGATATATCATAAATAATAAAAATGTCGACAGAAAAGCAATTATGGCATTTGCCATAAGCTTTATATGGGTATAAAATTCTTTCACATCTCGTTCATTACAACAACAATAAAGCAATGCTACGTGGGAGATTTTCAGTTAATTATATATACACACTTAATATTATTTAGGGTATTTTGGAATTGATATTAAAATTTGAAAGGAATTTGCCTACTTCTATTTGTGGAATCAGCTGTTTGCATACAAAAATTTCCAGACAAAACATCGTAATAACAAATTCACAATTGTTCAACTATAAATTTGGCCAATATCTGTATATAAAATTAATTTATGTATGTTTTGTTTGTACACATTGAATCAACTAAGTATGTAAATTCATTTTGTCTGGCTACCCCAACTCGTTGCCATGTGTCTGCTTGAGGAGCACTCACACACACCTCTGGAAACTGTTGACTAGAATTTATGGTGAGCCAAATTTGAATTTATAATGACAGAAAACAAATGCAGTTTTGCACAAAACGCATGAAATTTGTTTCATGGTGCCAGAAAACTATGGCAGTTAATCAGAGTCAAAGGCTCGTTACTATTGCTCTCTGTCTTCCCATCTCTCTCTCTCTCTCTCTCTTTGTATCTCTCACATAGTATCTCTGTCTCTGTTTTGATCTGTATCTCTTTTTGCCTTGGGGTCTCATAAATTTTGTTTGTTAATATGTTGAGTATAGACTTTTTTTTTGCGCCATGCATTAAGAAACGGAAACGTTTTATGGCAAATGATGAGTGGGCATTCATTAAGGATTTTTCAAGTTAGATTTACTACTTACAAAATTGAATGTGTCGCCATAAGACTAATGAATGACTAAAAGTTGTTGACTAACGTTCGAGAATTTCAAATAAACAAAACAAAAACGAAAAAGTTAAATGAGTTTGAGTTATAACTATAGTTTAGTAACCCATTAATACGTAGATTTTATGGTTTATGAACCTGAATGGCTCAATAAAATGTTGTTTTCTCTAGTTAGACACTGACTAATAGAAGGAGTTTAAAAGCATATTAAAGAAAAGTCGTTTCTCAAATGAATGAACCAATCAATTTTATAGATTTTTCAGAATTTCATAAAAGTTATAACTGGTTCTTAACGAAAGAGGTTAAATTCTTTGCAGTGTATTCGTTTTGGAAACCTCATGTCAACTTAAGCTATATAGGATTAATCTAAAGCTTGTCATCTTTAATATATTTGTTGTTTACACTTTTGTCTTCTCCGCATGAGTGACTAACCTTTTTTTGGTTTTGTGTTTTTTTTTTATACATATATTTATATTTGTATTTCATTTCCATTTACCCCTCTCTTGTGGCTTGAATATCTATAAATTATTCAATGATTAATGACATCTGCTCATAATTAATTATAATAAAATCGAATAAACTAAGCTTGACAGCTGTCAGTGTCATCATTTGTGTTGCTTATTTTACTTATGCATGTTCCTTGTGGCGCCCTGACAGCAAAATGCCCGCAAATATGAAACCAAAACACGAAACTAAAAAATTTACTGTTGATAATTTACTGTCACATTGGATGAAAAATTATTTGAAAAGTGTGCAAAACTGACACCTAAATTGAGCTAAGCTGAGACCTAAGATCTGTGTTGGGTAATAACTCAAAAAACAGAAAAAAACACACCAAACTACAAACGACGTTGAACGTGAAAGTCAAATCTCCAGGCCAGTCAAGTTAAAATGACAGACGAGCACTGACAGGAAAAACAGTTACTTAAAATTTTTGTGTGTCGACTAGTATATACTCTTTAATGAATATACTCTTTAATGAATGAAAATCAGATTAATATTGAGGAAGCCATGTTCTAATCTGAAACAAAAATACTGTTAAATCTTTTGTTTATGAAAATCAATTTTAAACTTAAATATTTAAAAAATAGTGTTACTATTTGCTGACTGCAGGAGCGAGCAGTCAAATAGGAGAATTTTTCAAAACTCTACTGAATAAGTATGAACAGTGTTAAAAAACACAAATGAAGGCAGCTTCAACTGATACATTTAAAAATTGATTCTAAAACAGTGTTAAGAAGTGCAATTGAAATCAAACCTAACCGATATGTATAGACTGTGATGCAATTATGTAGTATGGAACAGTGTTAAGAAACGCAAATGAAAGCACATAAAACTGATTATTATGGTTACAGCTTACAAGAATTGATGGTTTCTTTTCCAATTTGTGTTCAGCTAACTTCTTATAATATTTCACAACACTTTTTGGAGTAACATAAAAAGAATTATCATCAGTCTTCATGAAGAAGTTATACCCACTAAAAACATGATATTTACAGGGTATGATAAAAGGATTGAATAAAGTGCAAATGTCAGATGACCGCAAACATCATTAATATAATTAAATGTGTCAGTCAAGCAGCCATTTATGTAGTCGGACATTCATTTCACGTTAACCACACGTTGCCATCACTTTCAGGCCAACACCAGCAACAGCAACAGCAACAACAACAACAACAGCAATAACTACAGTTGAAGTTCCAACAATTCGAACAGTTCCAGCCTCTCAACTACTCAGTTGGCAGTTAAAGTGTGCGCTTGACATAACGGCTCTGTCTCAGGCTGACCCCCTTCTGTGTGTCTCTCTCTCTCTCTCTCTCGTTTACCTAGCCAAGCCAGCTCCACACTCTTTTTGCAGTATTTCTCAGTTCAGTATCTCTCTGTTGCCCTATACTCTATCTACTTCTTTCCCTGTATATGTCAGCTTTTGTGTTTGCGTGTGGCTCTAATTAAAGTGTCATCAACAGCACAAATACCAGCAACAACAACAACAACAACAAAAGCCAAGAGTAACTCCAATGAGTAGAGTTGTTCAGCATGTTTGTGATAAATTGCCATGTCTAGAGCTGTCATGTTAATTTTTTGTGCACACACAAATAATAGTTGGTTGTTTGTTGGTTTTGTTTTTTTTTTTTTTTTTTTTTAGTTGGTCTTAAAAGTGTTAATTAATTCTTGGAATATTTTCAATTTGTTAAACAACAAAAGTTTTGAAAGGGAAATACCCAAAATAAAAGGGGGCAAAAAGAGAGTGTTACGTTAATTGAAATTCTGATGCAATAAATACCTGATCTACGACTTTACACCAACAGTTCTAATAGGTTGGGTAAAAAAAAAAGAGGTTAAGAGGGTCTGGAGATATTTTACAACAAATATAACACCACAGTGGCTTAATTTCAACCTTTTTCTTCAATATTTCACAGTTGATCAGTTGTCTTTAGAAAAATAAAGGAAAAGCAAGGTCGGTGACAATTCCTCTCTGATGGTTTTGGTTGAATTCAATATGTTATAGTGTTTTGATCGAAAAGATCTTGGAATATCTGCTACTTGGATCAACAAATAGCTTAAATACCAAGATTTGTTCGTATAGCTTAGAAACTATAGAAACAATTAATATAGAAACAGACAGACCCACACTAAGAAGTTTTAATTTTGCCTATAAAAACAAAGACCAACTTAATCTAAGGATGTAGTCGATTCCTTATAGTTTTACTTACTAGTCTTACAAAACCAGTGAAAAAGAGTTCCACCTCTCCCAAAATATAAAATACAGTTCTATGATCTTCAAGGATCGGTTTCAATAACGCTCTATATAGTCTTATCTATAATCGAATGATTCGTATGAATGTTGATCTTGAATCAATTTGCCCATTAAAGTGCGTTTCATAGATTTAGCTTATCTTAGCATTTAATCAAAAGATATGAAATCGATTAAATGCAGACTCAAAAATAAACCAATCAACCATATAAGCCAAAAATATGTCAACAATTGGCATTCATTAAGAAATTTATTGCCCTTTTTACGGCATCATCATAAATTTAACGAGCCAATTTTGTTAATAAGCAACTATAAATACAATGAACATCGGTTTTTTTTTTACCACTTCTTTTTTTTGTGTAGTGTAAAAAAAGGCAAAACAAAACAAAAAAAATTAAACAGAAACAGCATTTATCACTTAAATTGTTGGCCCCATCAATTTGTGCGCCATTGACGCCTAGACAGAGACTTCCAATACTTATTCCCATTCCAAATCCCCCTGATCCAGCTACTATAGTAAATGCTTACGTCTGTACAAATTGAATGAGTGAAACTCAATGAATTCATTTAAATGCACGCGAGGCACTAACTATGATAATGAATTGCAATTCGCTCGCTTTAACCGCAAAATAATAACCAGTTTTTAGAGGCATTATGGCAAAAAAATACAAAAAAAAAGATATATATGTATATATATGTATGGAGAAAAAATTACAAATTATGGCCCACGATAATCGCACTCTGTGTGCGAATTGAGTCGCTCGCTCGTTCAGTCGGTCGGTCGGGGGGTTTAACACAACAAAACCAATAATCATAAAAAGCCCCAACAAATTAACCAATAAATTAATATAGAAGTAATCATATTAATGTGCAAACTGATAAATGTCAATTGGCATTGATGGAAATGATGGGTGGATCAAAGCCTAAATATAAATGGAAGGGCAACAAAAGAGATATGAAACAATTATAGATGAGTAATTCTCAAAAGTGATTCATAGTTTTTAAATTTCCAATTTGCATACTAAAAATTTAGAAAGGTCTAAAAAGATAGCCAAAATAGTCAAAGATACACTTCGTTTGTTCGAAAGACATTTTAGTAGGTATAACAATTAAATTAGAGTGCTTGATTCATTAAAATATTAAACTTTTTTAAAGTATTTTGGGTAATCATTCTTGGAAACCTATGTAAATAAATATATTTAATACAAGCTTTTATTTAGTTTATTCATAATTTATGTATCAATTTAAGAACTTTCTAAAGCTAATGCAATTAAATAGCCTAATGAACAAAATGAATCCAAAAGTCCCCAAAAGTAAAGCCCCTGCTTAAAGCCACGTGATACTTAAATTTCATTTGGTTTGGTATGCCGTTCAATTTTCCCAAATGTGTTTTAAAGCCCACACATATGAATATTATCACTAAAAGACCTTAAACCCTTGATTCTATAAAACAAAAAAAAAAAAAAACAAAAACAGAAGAAATCCCAGACATTCTGCTTGACCATTTCCGAGCTGTTGCCTAATACTTTGGTAATCTCTAAAAAATTAAATGGTTTCCAAATGGTATCAATCATTAAGTTGACCATATGAGTGATTGCCATGAAATGCTATATAAATATTAAGCCCATACACACAAATAAGATCATGACAAAATCACCCCAGCTTAATAATTGGCAGACGACTTCAGTAATACCCTACACAAGGAGAGGGGAATACGTGCATATAGAAATGTTTCGTAACTTAAAATTAAAATTATAATGATTTTATATTACATGTTGACCATCTCACCCTTTACGTCTTGGCTAATTTAAATGAAAATGTTAAAGTCATTTGAAGTTATTTTTCAAGGGTAATAACAAATTAACCAACTTGGCACTGATTTTTGAATACTTTTATCTTAGGGTAAATCAACAGACACAATTCCGGAATTCCATTCCATTTAAAAGAGCTTTATATACCTAGTTTTTTAAGCCATGTCTCCAGGGTATCATTTGGGCCCGAAAATATATGTATACAATAAAAGAAAAGCAACAACATTTGACACTAAATGCACACAAATTGCTTTTGAAGCCCCAGCAAATTTCAAAAGAAGCCACAAAGCCACACACACACAAAAAGCCAAAGCTCTACGTGTTTATGTGGCGACCATTGTCTGCCCCATCTCCACCAGCACCACGAACCCTCCTCCCACCTCTCTAACCAATCCTATAGACTATTCTTCTCGCCTCTGGTCGCCACTCCATTTTCAGTAAAATGTAATAATGATAAGCTTACAAAGCGGTCAAATGGGCAACAACTGGCGCCGTGTGGCCTTTTCATGGTTGATTTTTAGTTGATTCTTATTTCGGTTTTCGTTTTATTTATTTTTTTTTTTTTTTTTTTGTTGCTGCTGCCTTTCAATCAAAGACAAACAAATAAACAATCAATCTCAATCACATCAATTATGCGTTGAAACAACTTTTGAGCTGTCCAAAAGCGGTCTTATCAAATTTATTATTGTAGCTATTGTTGTTGTTTTTGGGTTTCGGTTCCGCAGTTAGGTTTTTAGAGGCGACACTTTATTTGGTTTTCCCACATACACAAAAAAAAAAAAAAAGTAAATATATATTTATTATATGTATATTCTACAGCGATGCTAATCATTTTAATTGGCGCCACTTGAGCTTGTGTCTGATTGCCGGCCATTCATTTAGTTAGTTTTTTTTTTTTTTTTTTTTTGAGAGACATTCCATTTGGAAAGCGTTTCAAATTACTCTTCGTGGCCTGGCCCAGTCCAACCCGGGCCCGGTTGCAAGTTAAAGCAAAGCCAAAAGTGAAAGTGAGCAATGCGGGCAAAGTGGCAGGCGTCAGGCGACAGCAGGCAATCCACTTTCAAAAACCGATTGCGATAAGAAAATTGTACTCCAAAAACACGCTGAAGACGAAATAGGGCTATAAATTAATTCAATAGCCATACAATGCAATCGATTTTTAAAAGAAATACAAAATGTTGCTTACACATTAATATTTATAAATCATTTCAGTATCGAATGTTACTATATTTTATTGTTGGTTTTTTTAAAGTTACACTATCTAGACTCAAAGAGAAGGGGCAAGATCTTAAAGCATTTTGATTCTTTCAAAATTTATAGAGATTTACGATTTTCTTCTGCTTTTCCTTAATCCACAAAACAATTCATTGTTTAGTTCGTATTTTTCACTTTTATAAGATTCTTTTGTTGTGAAATTGTTGAAAATCTTAATGTTAGTTTTTCTCTATATTTAGGAATACATAAGTCAATATTTCGTTCTTAGTCACAGTTCTTAAGCAAACATTCAGTTAAACTTTTAAATCAAAAAAGGATCTATATGCTTATGGTCTTTGTTTGCCATCTTTAGTTATTAATTTTCAACATTTACATTTGATTTGAGCCTGTCAGCAGCATGTCCCTGCTCTAGTCAGTCTTCATGCCAAATGTTTTTCTTGTTTGGCATTTGACATGACATTCATGTCATTTTCGTAAAATAACAACTCTGACATAGTCTTTAATTTGTTTTATTTTTATTTGCGTTAACCTTGCGATTTTTGTTGTATATATTTACATACATACTTTTTCTCTTTTATTTTCCTTTTTTTTTTTTTGGTTTTTTGTTTTTTCCTTGAAGTGTCACACAACGTAGTGTCAGTTGAGTTCAAAAAGTGTCAACGGCAACGACAAGAGCTAAAGAGTGAGATAGATAAAGAAAGAGAGAGAGAGCGAGTGGGAAATTTGTAACCAACAAGCAATCAAAATGGTGTCACTTTGACATATGTCATTTTGTATTTAAATGAACTTTTACTGTCAAAAAATTGTGTCTCCCCCATTTTCTTTGTAATAGATTTCTAAATTTTTCAACATTTTGTCTTTGGCCCAGGGAAATTGAAGAAGCGAAACAATTTTGTGTCAAGTGACATTTGGATTTCTTTTACGAAATAAATGTTGAGAAAGAAGTTGACTAAAGAGTTTTTAATTATATAAAATTTCCTGAACAATAATGGAGAGTTAATCTATTATGTCTAGACTTTAGTCTAGAGACTAAAGAAGCAGAAAATATCTTGGTTATGAAAAATGTAGTTCCTTATTTAGATTGTGATTAAGTATAGTTCAAAGTATATTTAACATTATATACTATTAGTGATTTAGAATAATATATAGCACAAGTTTTAGCCATAAAGATCTAGTTGAAATTGGTCAAAATATTAATTGAAATGTTGATTTTGATTTTAAAATTGATATTTTGAATTTGGAACCTAAAAAGTTACCAAATTGCACATCGAAATTTGTAATTCGAAGAGAACTATAAATCTCTTTCAAGATTTCCTTCACAGTGACTTCTTCCGCTTTTTTTTTTTCGTCTTCTCTTACACTGCAAAAGTGAAAATGCATTTTCACACACACATACACACACACAATGCAAGTTGTGGTGCACATCTCACGCCTTTGCAATTTTCCCAAGCTCACGTTATCACGTGTTAAATATCAAGCGAACAAAAGCTTTCCACACTTTTTGTGTGGGTAGTGGCATCATCATCACAACATCAAAAGAGGGCAGAGGATGGAAGGGAATAATATCTTCTCCCCACACACCCTACTCACCCCCTTTGCAGTTTGCTTGCCTATTCAAATTAGCTGAGCGCGGAGAGTTGCAAGTAAAATTTACCTTCTGCAATTCATTTATTCAGCTGTCTGTCTATTCGGCTTGTCGCCCTGTCATTTTGGCGTACTTTTGCGAAATTTGCTTATCGCGCACCCCGAAAAGCAACACAAAAAAAACGGGAAACAGCGAAATATAAAAATCAACCCAAAAAGGGCGTTCGCGGTGCACACACATAGAAAAATTGTGAAGAGAATCTCTCAGTGTTGCCCCTCAGGTTGGGTTTACGTTGCATTTTGCTCGCGATATTTGCCTCTATTTGCATATTTTCGCATTTTATTATGCAGATAGACACTTCCCTAGTAGAGTGAGAGAAAGAAAGAGAGTGAGTTCGAAAAGCGAGAGCAGGAGAGGCGTCAGCACGTCACTCACTTACTGTTTTTTCATTTTTTTCATTTTTTTTTTTTTGGGATAGACAGGCCAACTACACACACACACACACACTCACACAAAATGTATCTGTAAGATACGAATGAACAAAAAAATAAAAAAACAGCTGTGCAACACAAAACTGTCAGTTTTGCCAAGCCGAGGAGTGCTAAAATAGTGGTAGCTGTCTCTCTGTGTGTCAGAGTTGACTTAAAATGAACGCTACAACAACAACAACAAAACTATGCAGACGGCATAATACAACAAAAACTGCAAAAGAAATAATAAGAAGAAAGAAAGAAAGAAACAAAAAAAAGTGGAACAAAACGGAAGTGCAACAACAATTTGTATATATGCCAAAGCTAAAACTTGTGCTATCTCTTTGATCGTACAGTGAGTGATGGCTACAAGTGAAAGAGTGCAGGTTGAGATCAAATGAAATACATGCCCAATATACAAATTCGTAGGATTTTCTATTAAATACTTTATACTCAAATTCTTGTAATTTTTTTGGATATTTAACATTACTCAGATTAGTAATGAAAAGTTTCGAAACATTGTTTATTTTTTTTTTTTATAAATTTAATAATTACTAAAAGTTTTAGTCTAAAACCACTAAAAATTATGAATCTATATTCAAAACAAACAAGCCTCATGTCGTTTTTGATTCCAAATAGATTATTCAATAAAATATTACCTAATGAACATTTCCAATTTATTTTTTAGTTCCAAAACGATTGTGAAGCAAAGCCGTTTTATGTTTGAAAATGATTAAGAAGTCATTTCTTAGATTTCTTACTTCTTCAACAATTTTGTCTGTTTGATCTGCCCAGTTGCAGATCTAAGCTTTTAGAACATGTTAATGTAAATACAGTGGTAGAAAATCCAATAATCTCAAACAAATAATATAGGAAATCTTAATATATACAAATGTAAGTTAACGATGACCTCTCCTCCAACATTCTCTATTAAAAAGCATTCACTTAAAGATAGTACAAAAGATTAGTCGGCTTTGGAAAAGAAACTTCTTGTTCTTTAAAATAAATCACCTTAAAGTATATTTCATGTTAAATCTTGAAAAGAATTTTAGTCAAAGAACTAAATAAGCCAACTAAAACTCTCTTCTTTTCGCTTATGCCTAGTAAGTCTGTGTAAGTTTCCCATTTTTATAGGCAATACAGACTGTAAATTAGAAGCGGAAATTAAAAACAAATGTTTAGCAACTAAATGAACTCTTTTAAACAAAACTTTTATTGAGATAACTTTAGGTCTTGCTACATAAAGGGGAAAAAATAAAAAATTGCACATCAAACACGCAAAGCCTAAAAAACGACCTAAGAATCATGCTCATTTTCTTCTTGAAGGGAAAATTAAAAGGGAAATTCTCTTGGAAATTCATATTTTATGAGGTTTCTATCTATTGTCAGAGCTATCTGTTAAATTTTTTAGAGAGAATCATTTGTAAGATTGGGAATAAGTCAAGGCCTAATTGTAATTTTACTTGACTGTATTCTAATAAAAATTATGAGAATAAGAATTTTAAAAAAAATAATAATAAGGTATACGTAAAGTATGCATAAAGAGTATATATATATATAAGCAAATATTTATATAAAATTTTACCCAATTGTTCAAGCTTAGAAGATATTTTCGCACTTCGAAAAACAATTGGCAAAAAGTCATCGAAAAGTGTTTTAATTTGGTTCTTTTTTATGATGAGGATCTAGAGGGAAGTCTGGGGGGGTAGGAACGTTCCGCGAAATATTTATAGTTTGAATTAGTTTTCAATCCTTTCTGACGCATCTTTGAAGTGAATGAAAGTCGTAACTTTTTGATTGAGCGCATCTGAAAATATTTTCTAGATCTTTTCATAACATTTTTATTACCTCCCAAGTTCATATAAATTACATTTTTTTATGGCATAGATACATAAATGCATTTAATAGAAAAGAATTGAAAAGTTTTAATAAATTATAGATAAGAAGAAAAAAAAGCTACCTCAACAGAAAATAACTTGAGTCAAATGAAAAATTTAGCTATTAAAACATCATCACCTATATAAGTTAAACAAAGTTTATTTAACTTATTCTGATTAAATGCTTTTCCAAGATTAGAGAAAGTTATAAACTCTAATTTATAACACAACTTCTACAACTTATGAAAAATATGATAAATAATCAAAATTTATTGACCCGTTCAAGCTATGTTAAAAAATGAATATACATAATTTTGCTGCAAGAGTATAAAAAATAAATCAGTTTACCCTGGCAGTGGGGCAAGTCCGGCAGTCTGTTGCCAATGCTGACAACCGATGTCAACGCATGTGTAGACCGAGGGGCGCATAATTATAAATAACACATAATTAACGCGCAGCAAATGCAAATGACACCTTCGAACTGATTTCTTTCTTGCTTCTCTCTCCCCTCCCCCTACCCCTCCGCAACACGCTCTCGTTTCCGTCTTCAATTCCATGTCTGTTCTGTTCTGTGTCTGGGCTGGCTGGCATTTTGACAGGCATTGGGATGAGGATGCCGGTTAGCCGGCCAATGGATTCTGCTGCAGCATTTTTGTCGTATGCAATGGCTGAAATTATAAAAGTGTCATGGGATTTATTTTATGTACACACGCAGCGACAGAAATCTTTTTCTAGCACTCACCGCAGAATTTCATTAACGTTGACAACTTGAAATGCTAATTATTGTCAAATTAATTTAGTCAACTGTCAGCTTAAAGATTTTGGTGCTCGAAAATCAAAATGCAAACACCAAAACAAAAAAAATTAAAACAAAATGCAAAATAATATAAAGTAAGAATTAATGAATGCCATGTATATACATACATTTGTAGTACGAGTGGGCACAAGGCATCCAATCAGTTGACAGACTGACAGACAGACACCTTCTTTTTTTTTCATTTTTTTTTCTTCTTAATATATTTCTTGTGCAAATTATGCAAGGCAAGGCAATCAAGTAACCGCATAAACGCAAATGACGGGGCATAATAAAGTATATAAAATATTTCTTCTAATATGTGAATAAGATTTGTGGCGAAATTAATGTGGCGCTGAAAGCGAGAATATTAATATTGTGAGCCATTTTGTAGCTGAGAAAAAATGATAGAAAATGATAAATGTATTTTCGTAAAGTTTGCTTGATAAATGTTTCACATTTTGAAGCTAAATATCAATAACTTTTTATGAGCCAAATTGCTTGAAATCATTTTGTGAAAGGGAAACTAGTTAAAAAAGTATTACTCAATTTCAGCTTCTTCTGAATTATGTATATGAATCATTTATAAACTCTCCAAAAAAAACTCTGACTCAAGTTAAACTTAAATCTTATCTCTGTAAATCATATCAGATTGTAAAAATTAGATAATAGATATAGCGAAAAAATACTTACGAATAGTTTCTACCGAGTATTTTATTTATTTAGTATTTATGATTAAGTCATAAGTAAATCTCTTCCTTAAAAGCTGTTATAAACTTATGCAGAGAATGTTATTAATATTCTTTAATTTCGAAACTTTAAAACTGCATTGATATATGTATATTAAATATTTAGAAATGCAAAAATCAAAAAAGAGATCTAGGGTTGTGAAATGGGAAAAACTTTGCACCTTAAGGGTTGCTTTAAGTTTAATAATTATTTTTAATAAATTTTTAACTTTTCGTTGGTCTGGTAATATAAAAATTGCCTGTAAAGAATGGGCGATTTGATGATTCATTTTACAGAACATTGGGCAATTTCCAAATCATTGACAAAAACCAACTTTTAGATCCGCTTATTGCATACTGTAAGGGATAAAGTTACCCTAAATCACAGCCCCTATGGGCCGATTATTATAAGGAACTCAAAAACGCCTTTAAGTAGTCTATAT
Source organism: Drosophila equinoxialis (assembly GCA_018150345.1). Lineage (NCBI taxonomy): Eukaryota > Metazoa > Arthropoda > Insecta > Diptera > Drosophilidae > Drosophila > Drosophila equinoxialis. The sequence goes on from JAECWI010000703.1 coordinate 828,864, forward strand.
CTTAGGAATTGTTTTGGAAATGTATTGTCTCTTTGTTTCTTGACATATGAAAACAAATTGGCAAATGAAAACAATACTATAATTTTTTTTTGGTTGTTTGTTTAGTTCATGTGCTAAGATATCTGTCTTAAGTAAGCGTTAAAATTGTTTGCCAACTCATATACACAAAAATGCTTAAGTAAACGAAAAAAATACACAAAAATTATAATAATAATAATAATAAAAGGCCCAAACAATGAGCTACTTATTAATACATTAAATAACTCCACAGCTGCTTATTTAAATAATTTGTTTGTACATGGCTATATAAGTATTTTCTTTATGTGTTGGCCTTATAAAGACTTTGCTTCGTTTTTGTTGTTGTTTCGTGTGCCATAATATGCGAGGGAGGAGGAAGTGTAGTGCCCACAATTGACGCATACCCATTCAGTCTTGATGATGGCAGAGATGGCAGGTGACAGGCTAACATTGCGTATGATTGATAAACACGTTACACAGCACAGCACAGCACAGAATGGAAAAAAAACACAACGCAGTATACTGAAAACAGAAAACAGCAGCAGCAGCTGCTGCTAAACTGAGTGCCCAACCTTGAGATGCTATGTCTCTCAAGTAAAAGCAAATATCGCATTTATTTTATTTAATTTTTTCTTTCTCTCTCTGTCTCTTTCCTTTTGGTTTTTGTTTGTGTGTTGTTCTTGTAGCTTTGAGTGATGAGCCGCATAATGGAATATGCCAATTGGCGTTGACAACACACAAACACACACACACAAAAGGCGAGATGAAAAAATAACAAAAAATAAATTATCTGTAGTTATAAATGAAAACGGGAAATTGAAATAAGTGAGGGATGTGTTAAAGAAGGCATTGGCAATTAATTTACTCAAGGTTAATGAGGTTAATTACTTAAATGTTGCGTATACGCACTGTATGTTGATGGAAGGAGTGCCATCAGCATCAGTTCAACACAACAAAAAAGTAAGTTTATAGCAATTTTATGTAGTCTTGTTATATCTTCAGATGTAGAGATAATATTTTGGACATTCTTAAGAAAGACAATAAAAATTCAAGTAAAGTAATATCACTTAATTAATTTAAACTACACTGACTCATTATTTACCAAGTTCTTAAAGTTATTAAAATAAACCAAATTGCCATATCCGTTTGTAGAATCGGTGGGAAAAATAAACCAACTACTACCACTCATTTTTATGGCCATTTCATATTTACTAATTTGACACACTTCATGCCACAGTAAAAAAAAAAAACACACACACACAACAACGAAAAATTTGCCATGCAAATAAAGAAAAAGTACATACATATCAAAGTAATTTGCACGAAAGTGCGGAATGCAACGGCCAAAAACAACAAATGTTTGCATACAACAGCAACAACAATCAACATGTACATGAACAGCAACCAACAAAAAAAAAAAAGGCCAAATAACAACAATGGCAATAACAACTGCCAACTGACAACTAAATAGACACGTAATGTTGACAAAAGTCTGACATGAAATCTAACAGAGAAATAAGACACGAACCAACAACTGAACTAAACTAAACTAAACTGGAGACCCCAGCCAAGTTTTCCAGGCAAAGTCACCAAAGCGCATTCACTCAGCCTACTCAGGGTGTATCTATATCTAATCATGGGTGTTGCTCAGAAGGGGCTTGACTAAAAGTTCTTACTTGTCTGTGGTGAATATTTCAAGACGAGAATAGCTTGATTATTTTTAGATTATGTATTTAACTATTCATAGATATTACAACACATCTTCTTAGTCACACGTCCGCCTTTTGAGGGCTTTTTAAGGGGAAATTAAACATTTAAGTTTATAACTATTATAGAAGCTAAATTGTTAGGTTATTAGGGTTAGTCTCTTAGTCTATGAAACTATTGCAAAATCCACCGGGTATCTTCATTAATTCTTTAGCGGGTCATTAATAAAAATCATAGATTTTTTTTATTTTTTTGGTCCGATACAATAAATATTTGTAGTAGTATTATTTTAGATACATTTACCAACATCTTCTTTTCGACAAATCTGACATTTTTATTAGCTCAAGGATCGCAAATAATGGGAATTGACTGTCCATAACATCGATTTTACAGGCTTTGCAGATTTTCGTTTACAAAAACGAACTAATGGATCTGAATTTATTGATCAACTGGCTTGAAACTCTTAAGTTTATATCGTTTTAATAGGGTATTTTGGATTGATCAACTGCTTCTGAAAAGTTAATCGTTAGCCCAAAGTCAGTAGAAAGTAAAGTCTTAACTAAAACAAGTGGTAAATAATCCTTCAGAATAATCTGTCTATCTAAGTCCAAGAAATCACAAAGAAACCTTTCACCATATGCCCGCCCATTCTAGATAGGAATAAAGGACCACATCCATGATTTGATCCACCTCGTCTGCTTTTTGTCTCTACTGACTGTGTCTAGAGACTTCAAATGAAAGAAAGAGTGACACATGAAAATGGCATTAATGTGTCACTCAAAAGCACACACTCGAGCAACATTTACAGCAACAATAGCAACAACAACAACAACAACATCCAACAGTGACAACAAAATGCAACTGTGACAATTGCAATGATATGGCTGACAGTTTTTAGTTGTCGCTGTTGTTATTACAGTTGTTGTTGTTATTGTATTCAGAGCCTCATGCAACGTTTGCAATTGCAACATTGTCTAACGCCAAGTGCACTTCAGCTTTTGCCTCGTGTTTATTTGGCTATGTCTCTATATACATGTGTGTGTGTGTGTGTGTTTGGTTGTGTCAAATTAAGTGGCAACTCTATGCCAAGCTAGAGATGGCCTCGGTTTTTGTTATTTTTTTGTACCATTCATTCGCTTTTGCCCTCTTCCCCCATGCACCCCTACCACACCCCTTGTCCATCACACACACAAGTTGTATGATATTTACTTTTGGTCTGAGTTTGACAGTCAAATGACGCTGTCACTTGTCAATATGACAAGTGTCAGTTTTGCAGCAGTTGACAGTTAATGTGACAGCGTTTTGTGTTTTGTGTGCGCCGGCTTGAAAATAAACTAACAGGCATATTGGATTGCAATTTGTGGTTTTTGGTGTTTTTTCCCCCCCCTTTTTTTTGTGTTTGTTTGCCATGTGCATTCAATCAAAAAGGGGCAAAGTATTCAATGAAAGTTTCTATAATTTGAAACCTACTGAAACATATGCAGAGCGGACAGGGTCAACAGTCATCCAATAATATCAGATATCGTTTGGAAGACAAAATTATTACACAAGTCCAAATATTTTTAAAAATGTTCATTTCTTTTATTTAAACGAAAGTAACGATAAGCCTGAAAATCTCATGAATGATATAAATTCATATTCGAACTTGGAACCATCTTCTAAGAACAATTTCTAACTAAATCTTCCTTGTTGTTAGAAACAATTATCTTTCTCTTAAAACCAAGTGGCAGTCCCGACCGTCCTATGTAAATTCTCATAATTGTTTAATACTAAATTATACTAAGTAGATCAAATAGTTGACGAAATATTGAAGTCGCCAAAATCATTTCATTATCTTTAATCCATAAGCAAAGCGTAAAGTCAGAATAAACTCTTTTAAGCGAAAAAAAATCCCATTAGTTGATTTCGAAATATTATCAATTTAGGTTTTCCATTTCGATATCATATTTCTTTCTTATTGTCTTTTTTTGTTTTGCTGTCATGGTTTTTGCCAAAGGTACACAAAAATGTGTCAAATAAAAAAAACACACACACACAAACAAAGAGAAAACATAGACGAAAAAATATTGTTTGCCCCTAAACGAGAACAAAAAAATAACTAACAACTTGTCGACGAGTCAACAAAAAAAATTATATATAAGTTGTTTTTTTTGGCATTTATTTATTTGTGACATGAAAACAATTTTCTCACTTCTTTTGTGTGAAAAAGAAAAGAAAACAAAAAGCGAAATCGAAACTCAAATTTGCCAATGAATCAAACACAAGAAAGAAAAAAAAGAATTTAGCCTCGTTAGTAATAAAACGTTTTCATGCAAACTAAGCATATTTATTAAAACCTCAACGATGGCAAAAAAAAGGTGTTAACAGCTAAGAAAAAGATCATATACATAAAAAATACATATACTGTAACAACAGTGTGCAAAGCATAGGGGAACCGACGACTTTTTTAATACCCTATAGTATGGTTGGTATGAAGTAGAAAGATGTTTGATACAATTCATGAGCTTTGCTTCTGTTTTCAATCTGTTTTAAAAAGTAAAAGTATTTTTCGATTCCAAGACGAGAACAGAATTGTATAATATAATAGCTTATCTCTTTACATCTCTTTATGTCATTAAATTTTGCTATTAAAATTAAATTTCAAAAAATTAAACTAGGCTTAGAAATATATTACTATTTCCATTTTAGAACCTTTCTAAACACTCTCTATTGTAAATTCATAAGTTTCCTAGACATATTCAAGTAAATTTCTATTTCTTGAATCTAGGGTATCAAAATAAAAGACAAAACGGAATATTTTGCCAAGTCTGCATAAAGTTTTATACAATTTTTATCGCTTATTTTATAATTCCCCTGCGGCAAAAACTGGAAAAGCGCCTTAAGGATTCAGTTTTATTTTTTTTTGGTTGGCTTGGCTTGGTTATGGTTAAAAGGAAGTAGGTCTGGTTGGCTTATGCAAAGCGACAACTACACCAACCAACGAAGACGACGACGACAACGATATGAATGGCGGTGAACGGCGGCACACAATTTCCGCTTTTTATGCTTATCCTGTAATTCATATTTATAGCAGCTATTTTTGTATCGTAATGCTTTGGGAGCAGGGAAAGCTTCCTGGGCGGCTAAGGAAAATGTTTTGAAAATTGCATTCCACATACTTATATGTATGTATGTACATATATGCCCATTTGGTATGAGAAGCTGAATTTCATTATAGATAAATTTTATTGCTGCATAAATCATTTGGTTAATACATATACGTAAGTGTATATGAAATGCATTTCAACCTTGGGTTCATTTACTTTATTGACTTGAGAAAGGGTATTTGAGAATATAGCATTGCAAGCCGACATAATCCTAGCAATTACCTCAGTTGGTCATAGTTTGTATGGGTAATTGTTCTAGCTCATCGTTGACGTGACTTGGTTTAAAAGAAGGTAATTTGTGTGACCCTATTAAGTCTTTAGATTATTAATCAGCCTTTATTAATACATACTACCGACCAGTTGCTTGGTTGGCAAAACATTTGCAATGGGTAAATAAATTATTTCCTAGAAAAGTTGTAACCAACAATTGGTAATTGAATTATTAAAATGTGTTTAAACTGAAAAAAGCCATCAATTTGCTGGGTTTTCTAGTCAACATTGTGTGATGTTGGCTTATGCAATTTTAAAAAGGCTTAAATGGTTCTTATATAGTCATCAAAAGTAAAATTAAAAGACACACGTGGACATATTCCCAGAGTGCAAGGATTTTCTCCTTACTGAATAGTTTTGTTACTAGTATGAAAACAAATGAAATCCAGTTTTAATATTTATTAATTATTTTATAAATAAATTTATTCTATTTAGACATTTTGTTAGATGACTCAAACTTTTTCAACTGAAATCAAAATGTGCTAAGTGCAGATAACTTTTTCATAGTAACAACTTAAGCTATGCAAATGAAATATTATTTTTTTTTTCAAATCCTGAGTAAGCATTTATCACCATCAACTTGAGTTTTATTTGCACAACACTTTGTCTCTATTTATTGTCCAGGTGTCAAAAACAAAAAAAACGCAAATGGCTTAAACAATTTTATGGAGGGCCAAATGTGTCATATTCAATGTAGCGGCTTTCCTTTTAGTTTTCTTTCGTTTATGTGGTTATAATAATGGCCCAAGTAGTTGCCGTTGCCTGTCTTTAATTTTGATAGGGCCCCCACTCAACATTGACACATCAACACGTCTCCAGAGTCATCGACACACATTGGGCCAAAGTAACCAAAGTATGATAAACAACAAATAAATATATATGTACATATATACACACTTGAAACAATATTGAAGTCGTTTCTTTTCTCTCTTCTCACTCGCTGTTCACCCTCAGTTTATTAACATTTAGATAGACATTACTTGCATACATAAAAATTTATTAAACGAATACCAAATGAAGGCACGCGAAGCGTACGCATTGACAGCATGAATCGTGAATATATATAAATAATAATTTAGTGTCTTTTGATCACACCAAACGCACTTGAAGGCCACTTGAAAAATCATACTTTATGTTAATATGACAAACAAAATGTTGAAATGTTGTTCAAAAACAATTAAAAGCAGTGGCTCACAGATGAGTTCAACCGAAGAGTGTAATGAAAAGGGGGACGGTGGACTGGAGAGGGGTTAAGAAACAGACAGTTAGAGATACACACTGCAAACAAGCCAAGATCAATTGAAAGTTTGTGTTGCTTTTCAAAAATTGATATTTGATGGGCTTTGTCAAAAGTCTTTGAAGTTAAGCCGAATAAACTCTCAAGTTTCGATTTAGTTAACTAAAGGCAAATTGTTGGAAATGCATTAAAGAATAAATTGCCACCTAAATGTTGCCAGTCATCTGTATAGTTTATAGGCAATAAGTTGCTTGGCAGTTTTTTCCTTTTTGGATTAGAAAAATATGTCTGGGCATATATCATTTAATTTATATTGCTGTTGTGTTTATAATCGCTTATTTATATTTAAGAAAGCCATGAGAGATAGTAAACAATATTTCTAGCCAGTCATGTTGCCAGCTAAAAATGTTGCTAGCCTTTTATGTTGCCAGCCCGTCATGTTGCTGCTTATCGTTGTAAATAGGTTTAACTTATTTGTTGTTAAACACAAGGGCTATATATCAACCGATCTAATTAAACAAAAATAAATCAAGATATTTAAAATTTCTTCATTTCTTGTCTAATTGTCGTCCAATCTTAATAAAATTGTTTAAAAATATAGCTACTGGTCATATAATTAAGGAAGTTAGTCTTTCTACCCATTGAGTCTCAAGAAAATATATTTGCTTTCTATCATTTATTAACTACGTAATATAAAACGTATATAATAATCCACAATTTGACAGCATAAAAGTTTATGGCCATTTCTAAATTAGCGGTAATTGAGTTAATAGAAATTATTGATCATAAAACTGGCCTAATAAACAATGACAAAGTTAATATATATACGTAAATACATACGTATGTAGTTTGATTAGTTTATAGGCTCCAATTGAATGCTAATCAATCGAGGGCACTTGCACACAGTTTATTTTTTGTTAAACCCCAAAAAAAGGAAAAAAAAACACTAAAGATTGAAAGTTACCCGATTGAAGTATACATAATACAACAAAAGGCTAATGCCGACAACAACAAAATACGAAAACAAAAAAAAAGGTAAAGTGGAAAAAATGCAGTCATATTCATAAGTGTGTACATAAATGAAATGAATATTACCCACTCTTCCAATTCAACTGAGCCATAAACTCGAAACATGGTTTTTTTTGCAATAAAATCCATTTCGCCGCATGCCATAAATTATGGCACCATAGTGTGGTGGTGGTGGTGTTGGGGTGCTGGTGGTGCTGGTGGTGCTGAGGAGAAACTGCGAAACTGAGGCAAGAGTTGAACGTCCATAACTCATCGCACCAAACTATTGTACAATGGCCCCAACTGAACACATTGAAAATAATGACGTACAGTTTGTATATACATATATATATATGAATCTCTTTCTCCATCTCTCTTACTCACTCAATCCCTCTCTTTCTTGCTCTCTTTCTTTCTCTTTCTGTCTGTCGCTCTCCCTTTCTCTCACAGTTTCTCTTCGAGTGTTTGTGTGTAATTACGCCCATGCCCAACTGGCGCAAGTCATAAACTACAAAATATTGAAGCTTTTATAACACTCAATGGGATGCCATAAATTATTATGATACTATTGTAAAAATGGCAAAATTTCTTATCGGTACTTAAGGGTACTTTTGATACCCTATATCGTCTTTTTTTTTTTTTTTTTTTTTTTTTCGTAATGGTTACTGCCAGCAATTCCATTCAGTTTGTATGTACGTAAAGAAATTCCAAATTATTTTATAGTTTCAGTTGTTGTTAAATAGTAGCTTTTCTTTCTTTTCTAAATTTAATTTGTTTCCTTTAAAAATAAATACAATTAGTCGCCCTTTTTGACCTAGTTTAAAAATTTATCCATCAAAGTAATGCATAAAAAGTATTTTTACTTGTTACAATAAAAATGAATTAAATTATATTTAGTACTTAATATTTCTTGTTTCTCATAAGTTAGATTTTGAATGTAGACTTTCAGATAACTTTTCGCCATATTTATTAAAATTTTTAAACTATTTTTCAATATGTTCGTTTTGGTAAAAAATGTGGAAAAAAAAACTCCGATAGTAAAGATGATTTTAACCCAATATATTTAAAATATTATAAACATTAAAAATCTCAATAAAAAATAGAAAATTTGCACAAAAAAATAAAACAGTTTATTTAAGAATAATGTGAAGACTTATAATTTGTTTCGAAATATCTATTCTTTATACATATTAGTTAGTACTTATTATATATAAATTTGGATAATCGCATTTGAGACATATCTAATTGAAGCCTTCTTTCTTTAACTACTCAAAATTCAGACTTGTAACGAAAAGTGTTTTCTTTAATATGTCATGATATTTTAACAGTATATATTCCAATAAAATTTATAAATATAAAAACCTTTGCCTTGATTGATTATGTGCTTTGTTGAGTTACACACATGTGCACTCGTAATCTGAAGAAGTTTTACAAGTGCTCATAATATTAGAAATACTTTTGACTAACCCTCTGGAATTTAAGTATTATATGGAGACACTAAAAGTTGACTCTTTTGGTTTTACCACTGATTCTACATGTTGAAACAATCCTTTAAAAGTCCAATGAATATCTTTTAAGATCTATAGATCATTGTGTAAGAAATCTTGAGGTACTTTTACAGTCAATGCCTTTGGTGTTGATACGCAATTTATTATTTATTTGATTTGTTTAGGCGTATTGATGGGCCACTCCGTTAACACATTATTAACAACATTGCCACCCAGCATATATTGTACGAAAATCGGCATATATATTCACACTCTGATTTGGTCGCCTTCCTTTCCTCTTCCTTTACCGCTCATAGACTATCTCGACTTTTAGCACAATTATTAGTCATAATTTATTTTCTCTGTATATTGATAAAGTTGACTGTATTGATTTTTCGTATTATGCCTAATACTCGTGCATAGTACGTGTCACTTTATGTGTATATATGTTTGTGATTTAGTTTATAAATATTGTGTGGGGTGATAGATAACTGCGGGAAGGGTGCGCCGCCATATGGGGTTTGTTTAATTTATGATTGGACAATAGTTGTTATATTGAATCTCCGTATAATATATATATAAATATGTATGTAGATATGTTCATATGTATGCCATATACGAGAAGTACATGTACTTGTTCATCGTCAAGCACATCAATTGACTTTGCTTGGGTGGGCAGCTAAATACAAAAGCACAAATTTAGTGCCTAACTAGGCCAAGTTGGGGTTAAGAGTAATTGTGTGAAATAAACTTCAATTTTATAGTAGCTTAATTAACAACAATGATTATTGAGTGCAGGCCATAAAATCGCCATTAACATTAATATAATAAAAAATATAAAATATATGTATATAAACCAAAATACAAAATGTAGTTATGACACTTAATTAGCCATTGAATAATGTACATACATATACTTATATAAATTAAAACAGGCATTCGACTTCCATTTTGCATCCGTTTACAAATTATGAATATTATGTTAATTAAAATGTTACACCTTGTGAAACGAATATCAACAACAACAACAACGGCAACAGTAATTACAACTACAACCATGAGTTAATAAGTCCGACTCGAAAGTGCTGTGATTCGTCATATAAAGGGTTAACCCTAAAGTTATGAACACCACAAACTTGGTTAAACTTGAGCATTAGTTCTTTTATATTCAGCATGAGAAGATCGTCTACAAATACTGTTCAAAAATCTATATCTCATACATAGTAGTTGTATTTGAGATGAAGAAACGAACCAAAAACCCTTTTGACAACATTGTACTCTATATAATCTCGAAACTACAGAGTTGCCCCTCGCTTAGAGTTTTGCATTTGTGTTGGTGTGTGTGTGTGTATTTAGTTATGCCTTTTGCACAATCAAGTCACAGTTGCCTGTTAAATGCGGATAATTTAATTAGACACTTCAAAACTAAACACAGTCGCTTGTTCATGATTTACTTTACTCTGGCCGCATTTTGTAATTTTATTTCAATTTTTTTTTTTTTACAGTCTGTTAATTTGTTTTATTATTTTGCTGTTTTTTTTTTTTAAGGTGTGTAAGCTACGGAAGTTGGTCGTTTGTATGAAATAAGTGACGACTATCGGGTGAATGGTGTGTTTGAGTGTGTATATATGTGTGTGTGTGTGGGGCAGAGATGGGGACTGTCTAGGGAAGGGCAAATGTCAAGTATACGCAGTGTGTGTTTACGACTTTTTTAATTTCATATAATTGTGGTAATGTTTTTTTTCGATGTGCTTGTATTACTCATTCATTATATGGGTTTACCAAATAAATATTAGCTAGTATATCAAATCTTGTTTGGAGAGGCAGAGAGATATTTTAAAATTGCATGGGAATTTTTGTTTGCCTAGTTAAATACTAGCAACTCCTAATTATTTAATTATGTAATTTATAAAAATGTCTCATGCACTTAAAATGAGTGTCAATGATAGATGAAAATTTAATTTAAATTGAATTGTTACTACTTCAAGGATTTTTTTTATGATCTATTATATAAAATGTAATTAAACAAGTTACTAATAATTATATAATGATATCATTTAAGAAGAAATAAAAAGTTATATGCAAATAATTCCATTAATTTGCACAACAATATTAATTTACTTCTAGAATATACAAAACTGTCAGAAATGATTGATTAGATATTCCCAAGACTTTTGCGATTTAATGCAACTTTAAACAGATATAATGACAATATTTAGTAATGATTGAAATCAACAACGCTTCACGGCTGACATCAATATTTAACTACTGCATGGTTGATGGGCATTTAACGCCTATTTACTCATTTTAGCGACTTTTGTTCTTTAAGTTAGCCTAACTAGTTTGGTACATACAACACACAAGTGTTATATTTACTTTTCAAATTAATACATTTTATTTAAACTGAACTTTGGCAGTAAATTTAATGTATTATTTCTGTAAATTTCTATGGATATCAATACTAAAAACTTATTTCTTACCCAATCGGAGATAAGTTTCTAGTTTAAACAAAAAGAAACAGCCTAATCTAATCTTTAATTTCAATGAAATGTCTTCATCGACACTCCTATCTATTAAAAAATCCAATCCAAGGTGGATAAGAAGCGTATTCGTTCCTAATATCATATCAAAAACTGAAACTGAATTGTTTTTTCTCTTTATAACTTATACGTTTGGTTATGGATTTAAATAAAATGCTATGCTTATGCTTAGATTAATACATATGAATAGGTTTTCTTAACTATTGTTGGAAGGGGGGAGTTAAACACTTCTGTTCACTTTTGATTGAAGATTATCTTTGAGAGAAAAAGCATATCTTTATCTTAAGATCTATGTATTGCACAATGGGTGTTATTGGAGTTTATCATTAGGAATACTTGTACTTAGCTTAAATATTACTACACTATTTACTTTTTTACTAACTAACTAACTAATTTTTCATATGTAATTTAAATTTGTTTTTTCCTGAATCCTAAAGCCGCCTTATTCTTACTTCTTATCAGTCTAACCAATTTTTACATAAATCAGCTATAAAGAGTAGCCAAATCTTTACCACTTTAATGACTTTTGGTCAAATGAAGCAATGCCTCAGTTACTTATATTCAAATAATTTCATGTTTGTCTTCGGTAACTCAAGTTAAACTGTTTTCTTGTGTCACATGAAATCGATTTTTTAATATCTTTTAATCTAAAGTACATTTACTTTTTAAATGTAAAAATATATATCTTTTGATAAATTCATATTTACAGACACTTAAAATATTATTCTCCCCTTAAACCTTATTCTCGTCTCCTAATCTTATGCCACATTTTTTATTACAAGTTTCGTTTCTTCTTTTTTTTGGCGCCCCCCAAGCTAACTTGGCAGATTTTCTCCCCCCATTTTTTTTTTTTTGCTTTTTTTCTGGGTATGTCTTTAGCACCACATTGGCACAGCATAATAATATTTATGTATATTTTCCAACGTTTTATTTGGCTTATTTTATTTAATGGCCTCCCCCATAATACGTTTTTATATTGGTTTTTTTTCGGTGGGATGGCATAGATGTCTGAGGTAGAGGGGTCTTTTGGATTATAAATACTGATTTATAATAATAACAAAAAGAAGAGGGAGGCATGAAAATTCTCTAGAGTATTTCAAGATCGTAAGAGTTGTTTGTGTAGTGTTTGCCTTTTTTTTGGGCTGTGTCGCTAGTGCGATTACGATCAGACAAAAGCAACATTCTGCTTACGGGTTTGGCTTAAAGTGTTTAAGGAACACAAAGAAAAGACAATAAATGAGATGAGATCTTATCGTTGATATTGAATACAAGTCTGCCAACACACAAAATAAATTCAAAGCAAAACATTCGTACATATAAGTTTATATATATGTACATATATTTCTACGTAGGTATTCATTCTTTATTTTCTTCATCTCCTTTGCAGCTGGACAACAAAAGCAGTCCATTGGCGCTATTGGCGCAAACATGCAGCGCTATTGGTGCGGACACTGCGAATCCCAAATTGCTGGCGGCAAACATTGAAAAGGCCACAAAGCAAATGCAGCCAAAGGGCGGCGGGAGCAACAGCAGCAACAACTTGGCATTTGGTTTGGTGGCAACATCAACAGCAGAAAACGGACGCGATAAATCCTCACCGGTTAGTAGTCATTCATCCAGTGTTAGCACTGGCTCGGTGGAACAGCAACAATTGCCGCCGGCGCACAGTAAAACACCCAGCACCTTTAAGCCATACGAACCCAATACAACAACAACAGTAGCAACAGCAATAATAACAACAACAACAACGATTGCGGCGCCACAAATCTCACAAGCAATAACAGCCAACGGGTAAAGACTCCCAAATCGAATGGACAACGCTGCGATTCGAACCAAAGTGCCAGCTCACAGCGAGAGTCACCCAGACGTACACCCACCTCATCCACTCTATCCACCTCAGCAGCAGCAGCAACAGGAGCAGGAGCAATGGGTGTATCTGCTCAACTTAATGGCAGTCCTGGCCTGCCTGCATCAGCGTCCACACCAGGACGCAGCAATTCCAAAGAGTCAGCTGCAATGCATAGTCCAAGTGCAGCAGCAGCAGCAGCCGCCGCCGCAGCAGCAGCTGCAGTCAGTTCAAATCGCCTGCAGGAGGCCGCCGCACTGCAAGCAGCAAAGGAGGCTAGCTATGTGAAGGCTTTGCATGCGGCCAGCCAACAAGGACCCCCCCTCGGCTGCAGCGGCATCCTATTATCCACCAGGTGAGGCCATGACCAAATTGAATTTATTAACATTTTCATTTAATTTAAAGCAATTTCATGATAATTTAAAAATTACGTTTTCGAGTTTAATAATTATAGTGAAAAATTAAAAAACTATTAAAGTTTGTAGAGGGTTCAAGCAACAGTAATAAATCAATATCAAATCATATAAATATATTTTGCAGAAGTTTCGAAACTATCTTGTTATCCGATTTATGCTAATCTTCTAATTAAATCACACCCAGTCGACTCTTTATTAGGTTAGATTGAAAGTTTCCCATGTTGCGTCATGTGGAATATAAGAAATCTATTAAAAATTCCTTTTCCAACTCAAAAATAAAAAACTTTGCCGACCTAGATCCGCAATTGCCTCTTATAATGTCTGTTGGTCTGTATATTTGAATATATATTTTAATGAGGTTCTTAAGTAAATATTAAAAAATGACTTAAGAGCTGTTGATGATTTCAAGCACTAATCTTATACTAAATATAGAAAATTCCACGGGTTATCAATTTAGTGAAAGTTAAAATTGGAGCCTAAACGATACACACTTCAACTTAGCATTCATTAGCTACTGACTTTAAACTACATTTAAAACTTCTTGAAACCAAACATTGTGTATTCGAGGCTTGAGGTCAATCCTATAAGTTAGATTATTTCAAAGGCATCACAGAACGGGAAACCTATTGTCTGTATAATTGTAGTAAGAGTCATTAAGGTATATTAAAACAGACTTTCCCTAAGTATTTTAGAAACAAATTGCAGTTACCTTATTAACTCATATTACCTTATTTATTACCTTGTATGCAACTCAAGAATTTGCCGACTTAAGAAATAAAATCAATATGTATACTTCCTTTATTGATTTGACCTTTTTTATTAAAAACGCCATCAGTTTGAGAAAACTTTTAATGTTCCATTTTAAACTGCGTTTTTGTAGATTATAAAAGTAATAGCCAACAATAAAGATATTTTTAGAGCTACTTACTAAGGCCTTCGTTTATTAATTAAATTTTAAATTACTTGACAGTTTGTTCAAATTAAATTACTAATTTTCGTTTTTCCTTGTGTGTTTTGCTTCTTGCAGGTTATGGTAGCCCTTATCCCATGGATCTGATGACGGCCAGTTCGCTAATGTCGCCACATCATGCCATGTTCAAAGCGTCGGCCATGAATCCATATTTAAATTATGCCCGCCTCAAGGGCCTGACGGATCAAACGATGATGGCAGCAGCACCAAATATATGCCGTGACCCATATTGCACGGGTTGTCCGGCCAGTCCGCACTATATAAACAAGGCATCGGGCCAACCATGTCCAGCTGGTTGTCCGCAGTGTGAAATGGCTGGCGGTGGCGCTGGACGTGGTGGCAGCGGAGGAGGTGATGGAGTCAAATCAAGTGGCTCACAAGTCTCAGCAGGTGGCGGTAGCGGTGGCTCTTCATCGAGTAGTGCTGCTGCGGCAGCGGCTGCTGCCTCATATCATGCCCAATTGGCAGCTCTGGCAGCTGCTTCGCAAATGCCCTACGTTTGCTCATGGATTGGCAGCGATGCGGCCTATTGTGGCAAGCGATTCGGCACCTCCGATGATCTATTCCAACATCTGCGCACACACACAGCCTCGGTGCCCGATGCAGTGTTAAGTGCTGCGGCCGCTGGTGGTATACCACCAAATCATCCGCTATTCCAGCGTACATACCCCACACCTCCGTTAAGTCCATTGTCGGCGGCAGCGCGATATCATCCGTATGGCAAGCCATCCATGTTGCCGCCATCTTTGGCGCCGCCCGGCCTGCCCGGTCTACCGCCCCATCCTGCTTTGGCTCAATATTTTGCTCCATATTCATTATATGGCCCACGGATGGGCTCATCCCATCCATAGTAGTGGTAGTCAGGTAGTGAGTTTAAGCACATTTCAGTCAAAAACCAGTAACAAACAAAACAACCAACAACTACATGAAAAATTGTAATTTCTCACTCGTGAAACGAAAAGCTAGTGATCTAATGTACTTTAGTTACATACAAATGTTTACAGTTTAGCTTTTAGATCTGTACTATCTACATACTAAAATACATATATATATATGTATATATATATCTAAATCGGAATTACATAGCTCGATTCCAAGGCTAAATGCAATGCATAATTGCATCATTTTTGTGTGTGAATGTTTGTAATTTAATGCTTATGGTAATTTTAATATTATTTATTACATTGAAATACAACATAATGAGAAAATAAATGAGAGATAAAGAAAAGAAAATCGATAAGATGAAAAGTTGAGAGAAAAACGAGAAAAAAAACCAATTAATGAAATGAAAAGATTGTCAAAAAAACTTAAAGTTGTAAAATTCTTGTACAATATAATTAACTATGAATAACTTATATGTATGTATATGTATATGTGTATTATGAACACCATTTTAATGTTCAATTAAGTCACTACAACAAAAATCAATAAATCAAAGAAAAACCATATATCTATCCATGCCAAATGTGCAGTTTTCTTTCTTTCACTGCAGAAATTAATCAGTAACTAAGACGACTTTGAATGGAACCAACCAAGATATATTTTCTTCTGGAGGATTTTTAGTTTCATTCAGCTAGGATTTGGTTTAATCTAATGAACTTAATCATTGAGAAAACTATGAAAGAAAGGAGCAATAAGAAAAGCGTCCTATATTCTAGTTCTTCTATAAGCAATTCAAAACACTCCTTCCCCACGATTTAAGATAATAAATGATCAATTATCAATTTATAATTCTAATGTATTCAAAATCCGTCCATCACGCCTTTAGAGCATGTTTAATGTAAACCAATTCGTTTTTTCACCCATCGCATTAGTAAGATATGTCAGAACGAATACAGAATTACTTTATGGAAATATTTCAGATATTTTGAAGTGTTAATATCAACCCAAAATATACCAACTGTTTTCAAATTTATGCCTAATAAATCGTCAAGCTAAAAAAATTCAAGTTAGGAGTCTCATGCAACAAAATATTGCCGACGATAACTTTGTTACAATATTAGAAAACGGTTCAAAATGAATTTTTGCTTTATGATAAAAAAGCAAAACAAAGACTTTTAGTAAAAAATAAGAGAGTAGAGAAACGTCCTTGGGCATTTCAAAGCTTTCATCATACGTAGGTAATATTATAAAAATTCAACGAAAAAGTTTGAAGACATGAGGCAAGTATATTAGTCACTGTTGCTCATCAATGTTTCAAGGGTGGGATAAGAATTAAGCCTTTAAGCCATAGCCATACACACATTAGGAAATTTCTAGTTAAGAAATATAAGAAATATATACAATTTTCAGTGAAATTGATAAATATCGTCTTTATGAATTGTGAAACATTTAATATCCCAAAAAATATAACCATTACCAGAATTGATAAGCGGGAAATTACAAATTAGACTTCAAGGCCTTTACTGCCTGGCTATGTAAATGAGTCCACTCAGTCAGTAAACCACAAAAATCAAATGATTGAAATATTTTATGTAAAATCTAATAGAAATAAACAACAAAATAAATTAGGTACAAAGTGATCACTTTTAAAAAAGCTTCTAAAGAAAATTTCTATAGTTGATAAATATTTTCTGTGCTGTTTTTTGTTTTTATATTTTCGTATTACCTTTCATATTTTTTTCCAAAGTCATATTGTGTTAACTGTCCCCAGCAGTTTCAAAACAGTATCTCTCAATGGCTTAAAGCTGATACTAACACACACACACTTACATATATATACACAGGCAAATGCCAAGCCCCATAGAATATCCATTGGGCACACAAATCATAACATTCGAGCTACGGTTACGTTTGGCTAGCTAAATTATACCCGAAGCCAACAAAGACTAGAAGCTACTACCGTTTGCTTTCCCGTTTACCCAGCCCAGGCAAAAAGGCTGTAAATCAAATTTTATATTTCTCCTCCCTCCCCGCCAAAGCGTAAAGAAGTTACAGACCCAGAGCAAGACCAAAAGCAGAGGCAATAGCAATAGTTCTACTGCCCACATATGGTGTCGATAAATTAAAATTTTCCTTCCTACATTATTTTTTTTTTTTTTGGCAATAGATTGGAGAGAGGAAAGTGAGTGGGGGTCGGAGTGTGCTGGGGGGGTGGTCATGGGAAACAGAGAGTTATGCCCAAGCATTTTGACAGCTAGCCGCCCTACCTGACAATTTATTGTATTATACAGTTTGGCATTTGGCAACCCACACCGTGTCCTGACCTCTCCCTCTCTCCCTCTTTCTCTCTCTCCCTGTCTCTCTCTCTCTCTAGTCACCATCATAAAAAATATGGCATTGGCATCAATAATTCTTTCATAAATGTCCATTTCGCCACATATAGTCGAGAATCGTTTCCAGTGTAAAGAACGGGTCAAAAAAAACTGCTGAGAATGTTGAGCAGAGGGACGGTAGGAGAAGTGCTCCATAGGGTCGAATCGGGAAAGAGACTGATGTTCACGTTCAGTGCTTTTGACAAGCAGAGAGAGAGAGAAAAAAAAAAGGAAGATCTCCCACTGCCATTTCTCTACTACTGTTTTTCTCTAGCAACCACCAGGTGAAAGCCACCACCTCCATCGTGCCCATTTATCACAGAGTGCATACTCCTACACCCCCTATCCCCTTTGCCTGACCACCAAGCTGGACTTGTCACCCAGGAAGCGTGGGTCGGTTGGGCGTATAAAAAAATTTATCGTTCCGAGATTTTTGTGGAAAAAAATAATATTTTTCTTTTTTTCCTCTTTCACTCTCGACCCGTTTGCAAATTTATATTTTTCCTACAAAATAATGGAGATGAAAAATCGGCACTACAAAAAAAAAAAACAACAAAAAACACCCAAAAAAAGATAAAGATAAGAAAAGCAAAGCGAAAAAAAAAAGAAAATGAAAAATAATATATTACCCCATACATTTGGTTTGGCATGTAAATTTTAAAGAAGCCAATTGGCAAGAAAGAAGTTTACTGTGTAAGCCATTAAGAGAAACGAAATACGACAACAACTTGTTGTTGTTGTCGTTGTTTCTTGGTGCCTTCGTGATAAGTGTGCGGGACTGCATATATTTAAAATGCAGACATAGTGCAAAACAGGTAAAATCGTAATTCATTGAAATTTACGATTGCAGCAGCAGCAACATCAGCAACAACAACTGCAACTGCAACAATAACTAAACAAAAGAAAAACCACACAATGACAGGAGTTCCATTTCGATGGCAAAACAATGAAACCTGAATACCCTGACTGTAACTCCAGGCAAAGGCCACAAGACCTCCTACATTCCCAAATAAGAAATAGCATTCTAACCATTGATTATATCAATTCAATCATTTCTTTATTGTAAAAGCTCAGGTTTCATTAAAGTTTTCCTCTTTTATTTTCTTTTTAATTCTTAATTTCAGAAAAGTCTTGTACTACACGGAATAAGAACAAGAACAACTAAAACTTAATTCAAAAGTTTTTTTTAAGAAATCCATTCTAACAGGTGGTCCCTAAAAAAAACAGCAAATTTTCTAAAGTTTTTCTAAGCTAAGCCTTTCTTCAGACTATCTTAACTATAAATATGTAGCTATAACTATAGCAAGGTTTAAGATTGATTCTTTTTTTAATTTTCATAAGTGATAAGATAAATAATATTATTAGTTATAAAGAAAGCCACAATTCTGCATTATAGTACCCAGAAATTGTATGTTATTTAGGAACAATTTTATTATTTACAGAGAGACAATTATCAGCTTATTAATTGTAATTCCCAAATATTTATAGGGTTTTAGATAATGGTATGGTCATGGCAATTCTGAAGTTTTTTTAGCAATGTCTGTTGATAACAATATCTAATGCAGTCCTCGGTAGATGAGTTGTCTAAGTGGCCCATTAATTTAGTCCACTGAACAACGAGGATCCGGGTTCGAGTCCCAGCATGTAGTTTCCGTTAAAGCCGAAGGGCTTAGTTGCCAGTGCTTGTAAAATATAGTTAGGTTGATAGTTTACAACTATATCCCCTACTTAATTTATAATAAAAATAATAATAATAACAATACCTAATGGCTCAAATACAGACAACCTGCTTACCTTTTTTTCTCTCCCTTTTTTAATTTTTTCCGAAATATTCTCACTCAAACTATTTGCCTTGAGCTGCCTTTGGTATAGAAGGGTATATATATGATAACTTTAATAACAAATTTCTGATATCTAATCACTCATACGCCATGTAAACCAAATTCTGTGCTATCAATAACATGACTCTTCAGTTTCAAAACACTTAAATCAAAACAAAACTAATGGTCCCTGTTCCTATATGACATTCAATCATTTTTAAGGGGCTTTTAAAATTCTTTCTTTTGTCAATAATTAGAAAGAGTGAGTAGACTATATCATGTACATATATAAAAGCTGTTTTTGATTAACCCTCTAGGATTTAAAAGTGCCCTATTGTTTAAAATCATTAATACAAAACTTATATTAAATCATTTGGAAAATTAATTTATATTTAAAAGTTTCATAAGCTTATTTTGTACTTGAATAAATATCCAAAATTTTCTGAAAATTATTTGATTTTATTTTTTAATGAATTAAATTAGATTAGATTTCCCATATAATATATATTCCTTTGATAACAATGACTGATTTTATGTAAAGTTTTTGTCAAAATTAAAAAATTTGTCAACCAAAAGGCAACAGGAATTCTGGATAATCCTTATAAAGTGATAAAATATTAAAGTTTATAAAAATTTTGCCTAAAAAGCAGTCAACAACGTTTGCTTTATTATATGTTTTGAAATGTTTTTTAAAGTTTTAGTCAATAACAAAATTATTTTAAAGCTATGTAGTTCATATTATAAAAAGGCAAAGAATTTTATGGTTTTTAAAAGACTTTTAGGATAGAATTTAATCGTTTAAGAGTTCTCAGAAAATAATAAATTCAAATATTTTCCACAACGTTTTATGCCTCACTACTAATACAATTAAATTAATATTAAATACCAATTTTAAAATAAAGCATTATACCAAAAATAACTTCAAAAAAAGAGTATACAAATTTTAAATCTAAAAAATTTCTAAAATTGAATAAAACTTGAAGACATATTTAAGTCTTTATTAAACTTTGCCAATCCAACACAATCTAATGCATGTCCCATTTGCAGTCATCAAGAACAAAGTTTAGCAGTTACTTTCATATGCATTTCAATTGTTCAAGACCCTTTAGAATAATATTCATTTAGTCTAGTGGAATATAGAGTCTACTTCGAAACGGATTCCCCTGGGTATGGGAGGCACCCAAAGCTATAGTCTGCACGGAAAGCAAAGCAAACCCAACCAAAAACCCAATGTGCCAAGCCACAACAATAATTTTCAAAACCAAATGACAGCCGACAAAACCATATATCATTGTGTGTATGACGGAGACAGAAAGACTCAGCGACGGGGGTGTGGGGGAATGCAGAGTCGAGGCTTCTTGTCTGACTTTACCACCCACGAGCTGAACTTTTGTCACTTAAAAGGCGTCGCTTGGCTGTCTTAACCAATGTCTGTCGTCACCTAAGCTCCCCTCTTACCAGCTCTCCTCGCACCGTACTACCACCCATAGACTCCCTTCTTACATGGTAATTTTTAATTTTTCTCAAAAGATGAAGAAGAAAAAAGAAGCATAAAAATTGTTTAATAAATTACCCAACGAGTGCCAACTGAAATTATCGCATGTGTTGACGCATTGCAAGCAAATTATGCGGACTATATGTATTATTTTTCTTTCCTGTTTTGTGCTTGTCGTTGTTTTTGTTGTTGTAGTTGTTTGTGTTATTTTGCATTTTGCATGCATTTTTCCTTTTCGGCATAGACCTCACAGAAAAATCCACTATACCCCTCGATGCTGTTCCCCCCTGATGACATTTCCATAATTAGTCGAGCGTGTCTTGGTTCTTGTCTTTTCCTTCATCGTTGCATGTTTCAACGCTTGCCTTGATTTGATTTGATGCCCAAAGCGCTGCATTTCGTTATGGACATTGTATATAAAGAGTATGCTTATTTCTTGTATACCCTGCAATGAATAGACTGAGCAGATACATATATTGCAGGTCATAGATCAAAATATTGTTATATACAGTTAAAGCCCAAAGAAGCAGTTTTGACATTTTATTGGTGTCTAATTTCTTAAAAATACTTTTTGTGTAAAAACGTTTAAGAACTTTACAATTGCTAAAAATAGCTCGAAATATCTTTTGAATCATATCGATGTTTAAAAAATTTTAAAATTTTTGTATAGAAATATGCAATACATTATTTTTAGAATGCTACAAAGTCAAGCCTTCTAATTGGGCACAAAATTAATATTGCTAGTTAGTCTAAACAGCCAGAGTACCTGAAATATAGGGATAACGTTATAAGGTCTTACTAAATATGAGTCAAGAACAAGCAATAAGAAAAAGGTGTGATTAAATCGTAAAATGGGTACCATTAGGTATTAGGTATCCTTAGTTCTTCATTAAAACAAACAACGAATATTACAGTTGGTATTATTTGTAGTCCTTGAAGTTATTAAACCACATTTAACAATGAATGAGTAGAGACCCAATCCTTATTTTGCCTCACTGGATCCAAATATTGTTATAATTCAAAATGTTAAGTGTTTATAGGATCCCTGATACTTAGTATCAATTAACAAGAATGTTATATGATCCTTTGAGTTATCTCAGATCTATCCGATAACAGATCTAACGGTGCAGATTCTGTTGTAAAATATGCTGTCGAGTATTCTGTTGGCAAAGGATTTTCATTCTGCTACTCCTTCATGATTAAGATTTGAGTGGGGAAGGGGGTTAAAATTGCCTGACCCAACGATGAGTGCAAAATTTTAAGGTTTTCTTTTTATATCTTGTTTTTTTGTTTGCTGAGTAGTGTTGGGTGCAGTGATGGTTGTCTCCATATGGCAGCTGGCAAGGCTTTTCATATTTATTATTTATTATGCGCACACACACACACACTCAGAGAGAACACAACAAAATTTCTGCAAGACATCATCAGTTTCGCGTCGAGTGTGTGTTCCTGTCAACGTCTCCTTCGCCTGCAACAACAATCCATCCGTGTGCGAATTGATGCCGCATTTATGGTGTTGAAATATTAATGCCCGGACCGAGAGTTGGTCATGTCACTTTGATTTATGAGTCTCTTGTATGGGTGAGGCGAGACCTGCATGAGGGCATAAGCATTGAGATGTTGAAAGTACAAGTCGTTATGCTTCGCATATAGCAGTGAATATGTACATATGTATGGAATATGGGAGAAGCAAAAAAGGAAAAAATACATATACATAGAACCAAATGACAAGCCAGACAGACAATGTGACACTTTGTGTTTGAGAATTGTTAAACCATTGCATTTATACATAAGTAGATTGATATTGTAACTGTGATTTGGCAATTCATCAATATATTTTGACAGTTCAATATAAACTGAATCATGGTCTCATTGGCCAGTAATCTGGGATCAGTTTCTTGTTGTGTTTCAACTTTGACAATTGTGAAAGATAATTGATTGGATTTTTTAAATATCTCAGATAAGAATCACTGGTAAAACGATAGTTCATAAATAAGAACTTGAAATTTTTTATGATTATTCTAATTTGCAAACATTGAAGAGAATATTCAAAAGGGAATATTCCAGAAGCAAGTATTCGTGACCTTATAAATTATATACCTTAATATTCTTGTACAGTACAAAGTCTCAAGGGTTATCTCTTCTTCTGTAGCAGTTCATGAGATGTCGACAAAGTGTTCTAAACTAGTCGCATCGCTCTACTTAATTTAATGTTCTCTAATAAGAACAGTAAACAATAAATACATTTTGGCTTACTTGCACTGAAGCAGAAGAATATTTATTATATGGAAACTGTTTTTTATGGAATATATGAGAACATTTTTCAAAGTTTTTCTTCCTAGGCAAAAGACGGATAAGTTAGAAAAGTCTTAAACAAATGGCCACTCTGTTATCCATGTATGTACATATATTTCAAACTAGTTTCTATGAATTATTTCAATCCACTAGTTAATTATTAAAGATATCTAAACAGGTAATTAGTAATTGCTTAAGCCCATTTTATTAAAGCAATAAATTCGAGCATTTTTTAATAGATATTCAAAGAATTTTGTCTAACAATAAGCCGGAACTAGTTCATTTCGTATACAACATTTTTCTTGATAACATAATCACAATGCAAAGGTAGAACTTAAAACCATTTAGGCCAATTCAGACACACCATTTAAGCCTCCAAACACACACACACAGAGATATATAGAGAGAGACAGAGAGAGACAGAGAGAGGTAGAGATAGAACCCAACATCGTATGCTGCCAATCGGTACAAGACAAACAACAAGGCAAAAGACAGCTACTTACTGAGTAGCTGGCAATATTCGAATCTGGAAACCAGAAGCAGATACACAGCTCAAGCAGAAGCCGAGGCCAATGCTGAAGCCATAGCAGACGCTACTTGTTTGGTGGAGAACAAGGACCATAAACAGACGGCCAGATGGAGTTGGGCAAGTTGGAGCTATACAGGGAGCTATACAGTCGTGGAGGTTGAGGTCGCCACGGTAACTGCATTTTATCGTTGCTTTTTTTGTTGTATATTTATTTATTCTTTTTCTTGTCTTTTTATTTTTTTTTTGCGAAACGAAAATGCGTGGACATTAAATATGCATGAGAGAACATTACATATAAATAAATTTAGCAAGCAGTTTGTATGCAGCGCGCTTGCAAATGCATTTATCGATGATGATGGTAATGATGATGCCCGTTTGAAGGTGTTAAACTTGCGTCCACGACAACCACGACGATGCGAAGAGAAGAACCAGGCAGGCAGGCAGGCAGACTGGCAGGCTGGCAGGCACGCAATGAATGGGCCCAAGCTCCGGGACCGCCATGAAACGCCAAACGCATTTGACAGGCCATCAGGGAAGGGGGTCAGAAGTAGCAGGGAGTAGCATGAGATGATAGGGGATAGGAGCAGAGACAAAGTGGGACTTCAGCATGCACAAAAATACACTGCCTGCCACAAGAGTTGGTTGGTTGGGTTGGGATGGGTTGGTTGAAGCGAAGTGAAGTGAAGTTCAGTTCCAATTGCCCTCCTCGAACCAAACCAAACGCAGTACCAAACCAAACCAGACCCATTGTGGTCAACATTGTTGGCCATTTTAAATATGAGCGCAATGTTCCCGCCGTTCAGCAATGTTGTCAAGAATTTTCGCTGGCAGTTTGACACTCCACGTAGTAGGCAATGCTTCTCCCTCTGCACTGCTCTGCTGTCCCGTTCCGGCTCCTGTCATCAGTTGTTGTCGTGTTGCATGTTAATTTTATATATGTACATATAACGAGAATATATATGCCACGATTTAATGGCAACCACTTAGCACGCGCGATTGTCAAAAGAAATTTTGAAAGCCCATGGAATGATGATTGTAATATCGTCATAGTGGCCAATATAGAATCCCCTAAATAAAATTGTATTTAACAATTATTGGTTCATTATATATTGATTAATTTCTCACATAGCCTTATCGATTCAAGCTGCTAATTGAACTGGTAATGATGAATTTCGAATTTTAATTATTAAATTTTTCTTGATTTTTCTACTATATTTTACAAGTGAGTTAAGTTGATCCTCAATGATTTCATTTCACAATTAGTTTCATTTCTTTTTTTCTTATTTTTACAGATACTTTATTTTAACGTAAAGTGAATTTAAAACTTGAATTTTTTTATTTAAATTAAACCTCAAAGATTACTCGGCATGAGGTCGTCTTTGACAGTACAACAGAAAAGCCTATTTATTGTTAGTTTTGGAAAAATCAGCTAAATTTGTCAAAGGCTTGAGGATTTATCTGAATTATAAAATAATCTTTTATTTTACGAACTCAACTTTTAATCAAGTCTTAAATATAAAAGTCAAGACTTACAATTAGATTATAAAATTGTCTTAGCTTGTAGCAAGTTAAAATATAAAATAATTATTTTTTAATACTAAAATTAATTACAAGTCCTTTTGGTTGATTTCTTAAATTATAGTTTTTATAATATAAATTTGGATTCAAATCGTCAGTTTTCCAAAACATAAAAGTTATAAGTAATCATTTAATCATTGTATAATGAATATAAATCTAATAAGTAATAATTTATATGTAAAGGAAACAAATCTAGGTATATCATGTAATCTAATTAACTAAACAAAGCCCACAAATATAAATAAACTAAAATATGTACTTACCTGTAATTAAATTTAAACTTTGTTAGTATAATACAACTCTCATATAAAGTAATTATTTGTCTATCATTAATATAGCCGCAGGTTACTAGCCGGGTCTATTTGCTAACAAGTCTAGACTATTAGTTTTTAAATACATTTAACAAGTATTAAGACATAAATTTATTTTTCAATATTCTATAGTAATTTATGAACTTATTTTGATAACCTAGTGTTATATAACTGAATCGACCATCTGAAGCCAATTCAATGATTCGGATAACCTAATAAAACTAAACTAACTAACTTACTAAAAGCAAATAAAAGAAACTTCATTTGCGGATATTCTCTTTTTCGAACAACGGGAAAAAAATGAAATGAGTCATAGTATATGCTATTATCGAATACCACTCAATTAGATATTTGATACATTATTTACCATTACTTTTAAAATTCTAAGCTATTCTTTAAATCTTTTACCCCTTTTTTAAAAAACCATCGATAAAGAATTTGTAAGTTATCTCAGACTTGGGAGTTCAAAGAGTTTACAAAGTTCTCTTCGATCTTGCAATCTTATCTATATATATTGTTTGCCTGACTAGGTCATTGAGCATTAACTTATTTGTTTTAGAACAACTATTAATTATAAATAAGTAGGTAGTAAGGTAAATATATACACACAGACACAGGCACAAACCTCGTCGCACCTGTTAACCTATCCACATATATCACTTGTACACAAGATATGAGACATGTTATACAGACAGTGTCAGACTCGCAACCTTTTAATAATGTGTCGCCACATATTCATATATAGATAATTTCCTCACTGTCCGGCAGTAAGTTGGCTGCTGCTGCTGCTGTTGCTGTTGCTGCCGTTGCCGATGCCATTGCCTGTAGGCTATAAATTATGGACTATGGCAACGTCGAATGCTGTTGATTTTTATCAACGTCATCAGCTTAATTGCCTCACTGTGCCACTTGTTTCCCACTTCTACTACTCTGCACTCGTCGTTATACTATACTGACTGAATGTATATATTGTATGTACTCCTTTGCCTCCGCCAAGTGCAACGTTCCAGTTGGGCTGCATTTGCAATTTTATCTTCGAAAATATTGTGTTGTACAAGTGACTATATGTTTCTATGTGTAGAGAGAGAGAGAGAGAGAGAGCGAACATTGCAATTATTAATGAAATATTGCTGTCAGTAATTATTTGTTATAAATTTGCATAGAAATTGCAATTTGTACACTTCATTCGCAAATGCGAGAGAGCGTTTTCCAGCTTCGCTTGGCATACAAAAACGGCGATTCACCGCCACAATTCTATCGCCCAACTTGGCGGCATTATTAATGACAATGTAAGCTCATGATATATATCGTTGACACACACACACACACATACACTAAAACGAACACACAATAGTTAGTTACTTGTTTTGTATGCCCTGACTTAGTATCCAACTAAGTAGTTGACTCTTTAATTATTATATACTGCTCGAGTCATAACTGTCATTGAAATTACAAAGAGTTTAGATGCTTCATAAATTGTTAGAACAACTGTTCTAAATAAATAGTTGTTATTAAAAAAATTGCAAACAATTTATTAATAAAGTTGTTGCTACTTACGTGTGTTTAGCTCGATTTCTCAATGTAGAGATGTAGATTTCATTCGTTATTTCAACCAGTTTTATGAAAGCTAATTCAAATGGCTCTTGTCAATAAATATTTATAAATTACCACATAAATTTAACAAGATTTATCAACGGATATAATCTAACTTACGTTAATCCCATACAAAGTAATTTTATTTTATCCATATCAACTAAAACTAATTGATTGTGAATTTGCTTTATGGTATAACAAGCGGTCAAAGATTCTGTGATAAATCATATATCTGATCGACAATCTAAGGCAAGTCTGTAGAGAAAAGAAAGATCATTAAGGTACTATATTAGTTTCGAAATCAGTGGAAGGAATTTTAATCCTTGGGAGATTGGTCTCAAGCCGAGCCAAACACAAGTTTTGTAGGAAAAACCTATTTTAAATATTCTTTCAAGAGGCTTCGAGACTAATCGCGGGAGAACTGATCATGAGTTTCTTTCTTCTCTGAAGAATCTGAAGGTAAAATTCATAGAAATTGTTTAAAGCAATTCAATTTGTTAGAAATTCCATAAAAGGTGGCAAGCTGCATTTGTTCTAGAGTCCATTCAATTGTTTAACACCTTCTATATCAAACTTGAATAACATCGGACAACTACATCATGTGGCTTCCATAGAAAAGATATAGTTACCCGAAAATATTCCATTGAAAAGGTAGGTTCGAAAAAAACAAGGAAAACTTATCACCAAACTAGTTAATTGATATATTCACATCATAAGCTGTAAATCTGTCAAAACATGACTTTTTTAAGAGAAATAACTTAATAGCACAATTACTTTATTTATTTTTAACATTTATAAGGATAATACATGTTTACACAATTTTGGAGGCGTTCGATAGGCTTAAAGCATATTTATGTTTCTTAAAGATCTGTTTGGTGATGACAACGATCCATAAGCCAAAGAAACAAACCAAGTTAAACAGGGGTTATAAATTTTGCTAATAATTTTGGATTCATAGTTTTCTACACACTTTAAACACAGAAATAAAATGTAAAATTGATATAATTATTATACGGTATTGATAATTAGTTAGTCACATAGAATATGAGTTTAAACTAACTACTAATTGCAAGATAGTTTTTATGAGAAAAATGTCATAAAAAATATACAAATTTAATAATTGTAGATTTTATATAAAACTTCTTACAATTAGAAATATTTAAAACCGATAAACTCTCCGAGTCAGCCTATTTTCTTTCAAAAAATATTCAAACTCTTAATTTTATTACAGTAAGCTGTTAGACTTTGACATTGGTAATATTTTTGATGGCCGATTGAGGCCCAAATCAGCAACTTGTTTTGGTAAAACTTGTATGAAACACATGAAGGTGCGATTAATCCTTTGGTAACAAAAACTTGTGCGCCTCCTTAATGATCCTATCTTAAAACTTAGATTATGACTTCTTTATGAATTCGTCAAAACATTTATTTATACACAGTTCTAGCAGATAAAAGTATTCATAAAGTGCTCTAACTGAACGGACAATGAAGTTTTTAAACCTCTGCAAATATCAAATATTGAATATCATTATTGACATTTTAATGAGACAATCAATTTCAAATTGTATTTGATAACACGGAAACTATAGACAATTGGCTTTAAGGTATTTTTCCAAAAGTTATAAACATAATTTGATCTAATTATTGTTAGAGATTTGTCTTTATGTCATAGATGTAGTTTTGGTTAATTTTCATAATTGAAATTTTGCGTAATCGAGCCTCATCAAAATACAAAATGAGCTTGAGATCTATGTGTGTGTGTGTGTATGTAGATGTTTTTGTGCGTACATTGTTTGTATGTAATTATAATTCATTTTGTAATCTTACCAGGTATTTACCTTATGACTGAACTTGTAATTGCTAACTGACAAGATGACCGACCACTTTTACCCAGGGCTAATCGTAAATTCAACACAAAAGCAAAAACAACTTCGACTTCGAGCTCAACATGCATAATTTACGTAACAAATGATAACTCGAAGAAATGTGAAACCAAGCATAAATTTTCCTTGGCTTACAAGTGCAAAAGATACTGCAACTGCATACACAGACACACACAGAGTCAGGTAAGACAGATAGACCGAAAGACAGTAACCAGTCCAAGTCCAAGACAGACAATTGCAGACGAAACTGCTTTTGATTTATTACAGGAGACGACTATGGACGAGCGCCCAGGATGAAGGTGGAAAGAGGAGAACACAACTAGGAGCAAAGGCATACATATACATATGTACATATATACCCAAGGAATCAGTGAAAGGCAGGCAACTCATCAGCAGATGCAGTCAGCTTTTGGCATTGGCTCATAATTTATAAACAAATGTAAAAGACAAAGAGATAGAGAAAACGATGGCCAGAAGCGAATAACAGTTATTCATCAGAGTTTCCAGCGTTTTTAGCCTTATGAATTGTTGTCTGTCTGTATGTATGTATGTAGATACTCGTTGCTTATAAATTGATGGGATCATAATGTCCATGCATACATATGTATATGTATACATGATTGGCCAGGACGCTTAGCCATTTGATATATGTAGCTAAAAGTTTCTTTTGGAGAAATATTGCCACACGTAATTGAAGAATCAATAATGACACGAAAATTGTGTTTTACAAAACAGGCAACATCCATTTTTGGAGGAAATGGAAAATATGTTAATTTGTGAGCTCAGACTGATAGAGCTTGCAGTCCATAAAATACACTACCTTATACTTTAATACTCTACTTTAAAATTTATTAACATAAGAATTGCAAGTTTTCATTTGATACTTTGAGATCGTAAAACTGTTGATTTCTGATTCGTTAGATTACATTTTTGTTTGAAATATCACCGTGACATGGACGATTTCCTAATAAAAAGTAGTTAAGCTTGAAAATACTTGTATTTTTCTCAATATTATACAAATCAACATTTTCTTTACAAGACTACTTTTAAATTAACACAACATTTTCATAAATTTATTCTAACTTATAAGTTCATGCTAATATACGATTTTGCTACTTAGTTCTTTATAAAAACATTAGAATTTAAATAAATTATATTATATAGATTAAATTAATTAGACGCATCAAACGAAAATTAAGTAAGTAAGTCGTCTCGCGGGCAGACGGAGAAGCTTCCTTCTGCCTTTTACATACATTTTGGCGACTTTAATATACCATTTCACCCTATGGGTGTATGGTATACGAAATTGTCTGTTTAGTAGCTAAAAGGTGTAACTAATTCATCAAATTTTAATTACTAGGCATGAAATATCTACAAAGGCAATTGCAATTCATTTTGGACAATTCAATCAATATTTATTTTTTGTTGTTGTCAAAGTCATCTAAAAATAAACATTTGCAATATTGCAATTATTTATTTATCAATCTAATGTTAGTCGTATTTATTTTTATATTTCAACTAGTTTGCTGATGGGTGGAGAACATTTTTTGACAAACTGTTTCATATTCAATTTTTAATTTTTCCAAACGTTTTCATAATTTACAACATAAAATAAAAATTTTTATCATCCATGAGGACACTGCGTCAATTATTCAAAAAGAATTGTTAAAATGTGACTACATATCTTCATATGTACATATATGCATTTGTCTGAATGTTGTGATGTTTGAAAAACATTCGTCAATTTGATTACATGTCTATACAGGAGCGGATTTCAAAGGATTACGCCACCAGAAAGGGCTCAGTACAATTGTGACTTATACTAAAAGATAAAACTTGTTTCTTGGATAAAATTCGGATTTAAATTTTCGTTACTTTTCATACACAATTATAAGACACTTTACCAATGGGGTAACTAGGGATGTCTAAGGGCAGAAATATATCCCTCAAAGTATGCAATAGTCTAAAAGAAAAGTATGTCTATATTTAAGTTATGTATTTCAGAATTATAATGAACTTATGAAAAGGTCTAAATAAAATGTCTGAGAATAAAGTGTCATAGACAAATTTTTATCTAAACAAAGCTTCTAAATTTCTTTATGAATTTCAACAAATGAATTTATTGCATAGTTTACGGTGCAACTATCCACCACTTGATATAAGTGGTTAACGATGGCCAGAAGCGAAGAACAGCTATTTACTGTCATATGCGACCATTTTTTCGTAAAAAGCTAAGAGAAGATAGGCCCATAACGACATTAAACCGGACCTGTTCTAGAATATCTAACTGCAAATAAATGAACAAAAACTTTTGAGAGAATTCGTTATAAAGCCCATTAAATTGTGAATAATTTATATGAAATGTAAGCAAAAAGAAATAACTAAAATTGCAAATTGATAAATAAATTGTTGAATAAAATGAAAAAGAAGAAAAATGAAAACAAGTCTAACAACAACCTTATCTATTTGGGTATAGGAACTTTTTTTTTTTTCTGTTTTTTACGACTTTGGCATTTACGTCAATGTCTGGCTCAATAATAAGTCCCATACTCATTAAGCTCATTTATCAATTCATTTAAGGGTATGTAAAACCGACCAGTAACCGATAATTATCTCTACAAGCCTAATGATTAATAACCATATAAACGCTCAAAGTCACTTTTTAATATATATATATCTGTATATCAGAATGTACATGTGTTTATATATATATCGCGAATGTACATAGTAATTTAGTGCAGTTTTGCAAGAAAAACACACATTTGATCTGATATTGAGAATCTTGTTAAACAGTAGGCACTCTTGTGTCCCTTTTCCTCCTTTGCCCGACATGTTAAACAAGGGCGTTGTCGATATAAAAAAAAAAACCAAGACAATAAAATTAAATAATTACAAGTCGTGAGTGAATTTCACGCGAAACCAAATGCTGATGCACACACTCCGATAATGCTAAAAAGTCCAGATCCGTATATGCCACACACACACACACACACAGTCAGGAAAGGGGGCATGGCTACATAGGGAAAGGAAAGGAAGAGTTGGCTGACTATTCGAAATATGCGCAACGGATGCCATCCTCTTGACCAACAGACACCAAAACAACCAAAAAAACACAAAATGCACAAACAAAACGAACGTTTTATATCGATGACAATGTCGCCAAATAAGTGCCAAACAACTTGCAGGCACGGTGATGGAGAAGGAGGAGTAGATACACATAACCAGACCGCACCAAAAGCAAACTAGTACGCAGACAAAATCAAACCAAAACCACGCACGAATGCAGACGATGCTGCCGATGATGTCGATGATGTGACCACCATTTGGTTTCAGCTTGGCTCGGGCCGGCCTGATCACTTCAGTCGCTCCAGCATAAAAGGCGCAAGTTAGCCACTAAATTCCAGGAACATGTTTAAACCATGTCGAGCATTCGAGTGAAAGAGCAATGTAAGCAATGCCATGCCATGCCATATCATACGGCTGGGGTGACAACAATATTTTTTTGGTTTTTTTCCCCTCTTTTTGTTTTTTAAGCAAAAATCATAGTAAATATATTTTGCAGGTAGTTAGTTGCCTGTAAAAATTGATTTAATCAGACTTATTTTATGTTTTCTATCGAAAAGTATTTAACAATGTATAAAAATCAAAATCATCTTTATTTTCATGGAATATATTAAGTTTTGCTTTCATTAAACATTTTAACACAATTAATTGATGCTTTAGAAGAGCTCAATGAATTCATGACATTTTTTCATCAAAAACCCTTTAAGGTAATTTCTTTGGAAACATAGTTTTCTTTCAGCTTCAGCATTTGGCTCAAGAATTCGACAATTCGGCAAAACAAAAAGCTTATTAAAGTTCTTCAACCTAGAAACAGTCGTCAAAAAGTTCGATAAAAACAAAGTTTTTACAATATAATTTGTACCAGAATATGATTTAATGATAAACAATTTGGGCTTATTAACATATCAAAGAATTTGATGTTCTGCTTCTTCATCAATACATAAATTTGGTTCCGAAAATTTTGGTAACTGGATAGAATTGTCGATATCATTCTGAATATGCATAATGACTGTCTAATAATAATTTATTGTTCAGGCCTTTGAAATAATTATATAATGCGGAAAGAAGCGCAGAAGGTTTAATTTTATATAAAAATGATGTTATTAATTTTCCAAACCCTTCTCAAATTATAAGAAATTTTATGGAATATCCGTGTCTGTTTTCAGTTTTTCTTTTCAACTAAAAAATTTTTGACTTTATATATTAAGTAAATAAGGAAATTTTTATTTTGGCACAATTATATTTATTTTACAAGTATTGTTACTTTTATGTTTGATAAATGAATTATTATCTATTATCAAGATGGATTTAACATTTGTTTTCATACTTAAACTCATTCCATTGGATTATTTAGAAAGATACTGATATTGCCTCGTATAAAGGAAATTCTTAAAACATTCTTAAAAAATACATCACACCAGAGATGAACTTTTCTACTTTTATTACCCTTTTATTAGCCATTATAACTAAATACTTCTTATGACTCATATGCAGATCTGGTGGTGTTAATTGGAAGAAACTTTACCCCTTAAAGTATGCATTTGGATGGAAAATTATTCATTATTTCCAACAAATTAATAACTTCAAATTGTCTATAAAAAATTCATTGTGGAAGGATTTTTGCTTATCCAAATTATATTCAAAAATTTCTTTCATAGCTTATTGTATACTTTAAGGGTGAAAGTTCCCTCATTTCAATGTCCGAGATGCGCCCATGCATCACCAGTTTTAAAAACCCATAAATCGTTTCTAGACGCTCATAAATAAATAAGCTTTTAATTATTTAACGATTGATAATGCCCTACGTTACCTCAACCTTGTCTTGCGTGGTCAAATTCATAAAATAATGTGTACATTTTTAAGTGGCTAAATAAATATTCAAGTGCATATAATTTAAAGATAAACTAATGCCTGCTTTAAGCACTTTTATAGCCATATACATTTGACCATAATTTATAATTAAATGAAAGTACACGAGGAGCTACGCATGAAATAATATCCCAAAGCTCATTGTTGCACATCCCAGGGGCGCCACAAGACGCACCTAGTTTTCCATTTTTTTCTGTTTTTGTTAGGTTTATTTTGTTATTGTGTAATTTATTTATCCAAGTGTCACGTCAGCTATAAAAAGGATAGAAACGCTTGCATGTTGGGTTAGTTGGTCACTTGCTTTTCGTACAGCAGGAATATGGCCGAAACTAAAGGTGAAGGTGAACCGGTAGAGGTGGAGGAGAAAGTATGCAATATATTGCCAGGGCCAGAATTGCTAACCATACCTGGTATGGATCAGCGAGCTAGCATTGCTTCGGCAGCTTTAAGTGATGTGCCCAGTGATGTGATAATCAAGTCGAGAATACGTTATGGCAGTCTGTTGTCAGCTTGTAAGGGTTTACTCTTGGAATACTCAAAGAGTACAACAATACACGGCATTCGCTACATATTCGAGGTTCACAGGCCGATCTATGAGAAGTGAGTTTATTTATATTGCAGTAGCAATTCTTCCTAAGGTATGCAATAAGCAGTCCAAGAATTGAGTTTTGAAAAACAAAGACATATTCAAATGTCATGTGGATAACAAATATTTGTCAAAGAAAACATGGTTTGTAAACACTTTCCAAACTTAACCACGTAAATAAGGCATAGGCATAGGTTTTAAGTCCTTTTCCTTTTATTTAATCCTTTTCCACCTGATTAAATGATTAAATGATCAGCCTGAGTTCAACTGAAATTGGAATAAAGTAATTGCGTTCTTGTCTTACAGATTATATTGGTTGATATTCACTTGCATATCGGTATATTTTGCCATATCGCTTATTTGGGATACATATCTCAAATGGCAGGACTCTCCGGTAATATTGGGTTTTGATGAGACTCTGGTGCCAGTGCATCAAATACCCTTTCCAACCATAACTATTTGCCCTGAAATCAAAATGGAACGAAATATGTTTGATTTCACCAACGTTTCGCGTCTCATGTGGGAAAACTATAAGAATGGCAATGTCTCAGAAATTGACAATGACGAGTTGAGTCGCATACTAAGAAATTTAATCAATAGAGTTGTTGAACATTAAGTTTCTTGCAGATTGATTCGTATGGCCGCTGCTATGCATATTTGTGATGCGGATGTTGTTAAACGTTTTATGCCCTTGATATCGCAAATGCAACCGCCTTCAGTTGATGTTACCGATACGCTTATCGAACTGACCATATCGAAAAATGTCACGGCTCCGTTTTGCAAATGGAACGGTCGTTTCTATTTTTGTGATAAACTTCTGGATTTTGTTGCCACCGATGAGGGAATTTGTTATCAATTCAATGGACTAAGACCAAAAGATATCTATCGAGATGAGAATTTCATAAGCTACAGGGATCCAGATATTGTGAATTTTGATAATTATTTCGATGTTGAATTACCCAAATTGAATAATATCACAGGCAGTTGGTCATTAGATACAGGCTATGTGGATCAATTGCAGAATGCATATCCACAGCGAACGGTATTCTCATCGGTACGCAATGGTTTCTTTGCCTTTTTGCAAGGATTGGAGCATAATTTCGATTACGATTGTCGCAGCTATAGGCAAGGCTATAAGGTGAGTGCTTATCTATTGAAATTATGCTTTAAGGAGCCCAGTGGAGAATCTAGGAATAACAAATGTGAGAAATCTGCTCCCTAAAGTATGCTAAAGGCATAAGAATTCACTTATCTCAACTTTTAACCATCTTTTGGAATGATCTGCGACACAAAAAAACAAAAAATATCCTTCATAATTATAGGCAAGCTCTTAGTTGCAAAAAGTTTATTATTTAAATAATTATGGCATACTTTAGGCGCCACATTTACCTCATTTTGCATTGTATGAGTCAAATGTAAAACTTTTTACAGGTGTTCCTCAATTCTCCTGAGAGTGTGCCCCTCACCTCAGGTAATTATATACTTGTCCCTCATGGCGATGAGGTGATGGTCAGTGTCTTACCCAACTATGTCATGTCCACGGATAATTTACATGAAATTAGTCCTGACAAGTAAGTGTGAAATTAATTAGAATATAAATGTTCTAGATCTTTACCCTTTTTCACTTTATTGTTAGACGTCAATGCTTCTTTGATGATGAACGCAGTTTGAGGTTCTTCCGCTCATATTCACAAACTAATTGCCAAGTTGAATGTCTGGCCAATTATACAGTGTCGAAATGCAAATGTGCCAAATTTTGGATGCCCAGTGAGTCATTTGAAATATTTTCTTATTGATTTTGAAACTATTTTTGTTCTCCACCCCTTTCAAAAGAGCCCCTGGGTACTCCAGTATGTGGCTTAGATGATATACCTTGTTACACCGCCGCCCAGGATGAACTTACTGCCCTTTTGCAAAATGAAACTACCCAACAGTCGGTTGATCCTAATGCAGAACTCAGTTGCAATTGCATGCCTTCTTGCACTTCATTGGAATATAATTTTGAAATATCCCGAGCACGTTATGACTTGGCCAAAACTATACGAGCTTTCCGTGAGGAATATGAGCACACTGAGTGAGTTATCAAAAATCGACAATTTTCCTATACCACTTGATGTTATAATTATTATAAACTATTTTTTCAGTGCTCGAGGCGCGCGTCTCTCGGTCTACTTTAAGGAAAATCAATTTACAGCCATTAAACGAACTATTCTCTTTGGTGTCTCCACTTTGATATCAAATTGTGGCGGCATTTGTGGTCTCTTCATGGGAATCTCTTGTTTGAGTTTTCTAGAGTTTCTCTATTTCTTCTGTATGCGCATTTGTGGCAGTTGCCGGGATAGACGTAAGCACAAGAAACAACAAATCTTTCCGGAATGCGGTGTAATCATTGAAAAGGAAAACTAGACATTGACACAATTACTATCAATTATGATCTGTACGTATTTCTGGAATCAATCAATGATCTGTACCTATCAATGATCTGTACCTATTTGTGGAATCAAAATATAAAATCTCTTAATAAACAATTTCGTCTTATATCAGCATATTTTATTTATCTTTTTATTGACCTATGTACATACATATGTATAAGAATAAGTATCTTTGACTTCTATATAACAAATGGACAGTGTGCTAGTTAAAAAACACAAATTTTGTGTCTGTTAAATCTATTAATAAAGCCGAATTTAGAATTATTGATGTCAGTTACCTGCCTATCATTTATAGCTAACTATGAATGAGCTTGTTAAATTGTAAGTAAAGATAAAGGGAAAACTACTTTAGTAGCCATAAATATTTGCACTTTATTTTATTTTAATTCAATTTTATAAGCTGTTTTTGGCTACTACGGACATCGCATTACTACAGTAAAACCTTTTTTTAGAAAATTTAAAAAAAATTAAAAAAGTTTCAAAATTTGTCTCTAAATTATTTTTCTTTAAACTTAAAAGTCTTCAAAACAGTTTCACAAAAAACTTCTAAGCCGAAGGAGAGTAAATGGTGCAAATACTTTTGGGCCTTAATATAGTTAAAACCAACTACCAACTACCTTAAGAATGTGAAAAATATATATATGTATGAATATAATAATAGTAATATGAACTTGAAAAAAGTTATCAAAAACGTACATTTTGGATTTAGCGGACGTTGAGTTTTAGTTGTTGTTATTGTCAGGCGAATCGGTTGCCGATTTTTCTTCCTTACAGTATATTCCATTAAAAATCCGACATATAATGTCGAAGACATTGGCAGAAACACTAATTTTAAAGGACGAGATGTCCCGAGAATACGAAAATTTAAACTTTTTCACCGCAATATTCGATACGGTAACTTTCTTCCGAATATAGGCTATTACATCATCAGATGTGACAACAGGGTTTAGCCTAGAATCAAATATATGTTTCTTTGGTGGTATGCCCACGGTCCCAAAGCGTCAAAAGCAGCAGCAACGTTGGACAAGTCACCCACTGCAGCAGTCAACTTGTTCACAGGGCCCTCAATACTTTTAGAGCTGTCGGCAAATTCCATTGGAATGGGTAATTGCCCGGACACTTCGGACACTACAGTTGTCACCATTTTTAAGAGATCATTCCCAGGTGATACCGGTAATTCCTTACTAATCACCACTGGGCTCTTAAACGATATCAATTGCTGTACATTGGGAGAGGACGGTGCCTGAGGATGGTTGGGGATATTTGATATATACTGCTTAATAAATTAAAATTAAGAAGAAAATTAAACTGAATCAATTGTTTTAGCTAATTTTCAAAAGTCGAATGATCACACAAAACTGGGGTAAATGTAAAAGTTTGTTTTCAAATCGCATGACCAAGTCATACAAGTTAAAGCGACTCAAATTAGTTATTCGCTTCGGTTCGATCAAGCTGTATTAGTCTTACATTTCCACTTTAATTGATTACAAATTAAAAATGCATTTTAATTAACACACTAGTGGCAATTGATTTGCTCTAATTAAATGATAGTCACACTTTGGTAAACATAGAAATAAATTCAATTGCAAAGAGCTCGAGCAATATAATTGAAAACCTGTTTAGAAGTATTTATTTTTTTGTATTTGTTTTTTCAAAATATTTCACTAAAAAGCTTAAGTATTTAGCATTCCACAAATACTTTATTTTAATCTGTTGTCACATCTAATGACTTTTGTCATTGGTAACAAATCATAAAACCAAAAATATGTGAAAGTCAACAAAATAAAATATTAATAATATGATTTTCAGTATCTTGAATTTTCTTTGATCTCGAGAGTTGAGTTCTTCTACTCGCTGTCGTGTGGCTGTCAAAAATATTTGCTTGAAATTTATACATTTTGGTCATCAATGAAAGATCACTCAGGAATAAGTGAGTATATCTTTTGTATTTATAGGTTAAGTCTTTAAAACATTTGATTTCCAAAATAAAAACCTTTCTAGCATATTTATGTATATAGAATGCTGTCTGACAAATTGTTGGCACAGCTGTTTCATATGTGTATGTTTTTGAAATAAGCAGGCGGGATTTGAGTTAATGACCCTCAACCGTTTCACTTTAAGTTGTTTATGGCTTTTGTGTGACGAAAATAAATTCCATTTGTATGGCGGTAAAATTCATTCGATGTAGATTTTAAAAAATATATTTTTATACACATACTTAGTATTATGTTGGCATAAATCATCTACATATATAGATATTCCTATATGCACTTTCCGCTCATAAATTGTAATATATTTCACAATATTTCGAAGAAAATTAGGCACTCTAATTTTATTGCTATTTTCTTACATGCAAGTTATAGGAAGATACCGAAATAAGAAGTACACTACACCAAAACTAATTGCAACTCATTCAAATTCAAACCGAAATAAATTTTAACGAAAACAAAGCGAAACGAAATGAAAAACTCTAAAAACTCTACTCAGAAAGTACTTTTCTTTATAAATGTGCGCACCAATTGATGCACAGTTCGTGTAGGCCCATTTTATACCTCATATCTTTTTGACATGAAGATTTTAAAGAGTATTTCTACATGACATTAAAAAGCAACAGGCAGTAACAAGATCATAAATCAAAGAAGCTAATCACCATGTATTTCATCAAGTAATCAAGTAATAATAAAAAAAACTAGGACAAAAGAATACTTCTTTCGGTATCATCGATCTCATTGTACCCTGTAGAAGGAACTGTTACCGTGTAGCACCGCTTAATCGTAGTACGTTCCATTAGTTCTAATTAACTTTTCCGATCTATCACACATGCTATAGAACAGTGGGACGAATGATGAATTAGTTAAATCTCTTTATTGTAAATATGGAGCTGTATCTTGGTGTAATATCTAGGTATAAAACTTTAAATAATTAACAAAAACGAAAAAGAAACAATCTTTGTCTGCGCCGTTTACTAAGCCTAATTTAAGATGTTTTCTGTTATGTTATAGTGGTCCAATCCAACAAATTGTCAACATTCATGTCAATTAGGTAATAAAAAGTTTAAATTCCAAAATTTGTTTCAACAGCTTAGTCAGGTCATACATAGCGTATACGTAATCATTTGATGAAGTAAGTAAAAGTCTCGAATTATAACAGGAGTTGTTTTTTTTTCTCAGTAAATGCTACTTAATAGTAATTAAAGTTAAATTATTCTAACTAAACATCAGAAAGCCAAACATAAGTATTATTCTCAATTAAAAATTCTTTCAGCTAGGAAGAATCTTTCAGATCAAAAAGATTAAAATTCTAAAATTTTAGTGAATAAACCTGACTGACCGACCTGAGTGACTAGTTCAAAATTAATATTCGAATAAATTAAATTTTTTAATTTATGCCACATTTCTGGCAATTCAAAACAGCGTTCAGTTTATGGATATTTCTAACATTTTTATTAAAATTGAACTACCAAAGTATTTCCAAAGTTAAAAGGAGGTAGAAGAATAATAATAA
The DNA here is from genome assembly GCA_018150345.1 of Drosophila equinoxialis. NCBI lineage: Eukaryota > Metazoa > Arthropoda > Insecta > Diptera > Drosophilidae > Drosophila > Drosophila equinoxialis. The sequence goes on from JAECWI010000703.1 coordinate 869,721, forward strand.
ACGTAGCCATATATATATTTCTATTAACAAAGCAATCCGAATCAACAGCTTCAAAGCAAAATTCATTAGAATCAAACACACAAAATATGGACCCACCCACAGGGAGATCATCCGAAGTGGCTGAGCAAGCTAAACGTTATTGCGGTCTTCGTAATCATTATCTCCAGAAGCCGCACAAGACAATCAACGGACTGAAATTGTTAAAATTTGCCCGAAGAATAAATAATAAGCTGACTATAAGTACCTTAGTTTGTGGCCATTGCTTAGACGCATTGCAGACTGTGTATATGAACAAAATGAGACTCTCCATCCGACATCAGAGGAATCTGAAGGTGCCAAGCTCCACTAGGATATCAAATGTTAGTTGCTTTCAATCGTCATCTCGTATAAACATGCGAAAACAACCTTGGGATGAGGGATCAACATCATATGCAGCAGGATCAGCAGCCAAGCGGGTTGAGGATGGAAATGAATCACTAGTCATTTCTAATGCTGCCAATGGAACTCGATTGCTACAATTTGTGCCAATGTCCACGCGACGTGAGAACGGTCCAGAAATGGATATTGATTTGGCTGCCACTACTGGCTTATAATATTATCTATCTATCGAGCTTTTTGTTTACTACTTTTCAATTATTATTGACAAAACAAGTCTAAATTAAATAAATCATTATCGAAGAAGTGAAATGTTTTATGATTCTTTGGTGGTCCTTTTATAATATTGTCATAAATATTTAGTTTGTAGTATTGAAATTGATAGTTTAAATTAAATGTTTGTTGATTATAGCATTTTAGTCCAGGAGATTGTCGCATTTCGATATTCTTTCATGTTCAAGGAAATTGCATAGAATTTTGATAAATACCGTCTATACTCTCGCTTTTTTCCTTTTATCAAAACAAATGTAAACCTCGTTTTGTTTCTTTAATATGAGCACAATCAAGGACCAAGCGAGGATTCAAATTAGGGAGAAGATAACCAGAAGTGAAATAGAACTTCCTCAAAGTAAACTATCAGAAATAGAAAATAGATTGAAAAAGATTTAATATAATCTTCAAAAAATGAAACTCATAAGGTCTTGAGTAAAAGTCATAATAATATTTTATGAATTTCCGATTTAGTGAGACTTTTTACTTATTCTTAATTTAATTTTGACTAGCTTATCATTTTATTATCATTTAATCTAATCAGTCAATATGTTAAGCAATTTATCTAACAAGCTCAATAGTTGAGTCCTTTTTTGTAATAAGACATTTAAATTGGTATTAATTTTAATATTAAGAGATTAAGTCCTTGGAATTTCGTCTGTCATACGACTTTCTTTCCCTCATTCCTAATAAAAAATAAAGGAAATCCCAAAAACTTCAATTAATTTGTTCTTTTATTTTTTATTTCGTTACTTCAAAGCTTTCAGATTAATTTAAATTTATATATATTCTAATACTAATTGCAAAAATGATAAGCCAGAAATGATACGATACTTTTTTGAGAGCTTAGCCTAAAATGGATCAAAACTGACATGAATCAGATGTTCAAATGGTTTTACTCACCTCAATGAAATGAAATAATTAGTTGAAATTATTTCGCCTCTTACCTATTGATTGATATACCCTTCGAGGTCAAATTTAATGGGTACTACAAGTGATAAAAACAGCAAAACAAGAATTGTCATATATTTGGGCCATTTCTCAAATAGAATAAGACACCAGCTAGTCGTAGAACTCATAAATAAATCGCACAAAATACAACGTACTTAACATTAGTATTTCTATATGCCGATTTACGTATATACAGGGAGACATGTATAATACTGCAAAACATTTCGAATGAAATAATGTGTAGAGAAACACAAATTAGAAAAACAAATAAATAAAAATCTTTAAGCTCCAACACCAACGCCTATGTCAGGCCCATGCCCACTCCCAAAAGAGCATTTCCCCCTAGAGCATTTTAAAAGTATTTTCAAATTAATTTTTATTAGCCGACGGCTAATAAACAAAAATAAAAACTTAAACAAATGCACAGACACACTCACACACACACACAAACACACACCTTAAGAGCAAATATAAATCTAGTCAAGAGAAAGGAGAAAAATAAACTAAAGAAACGAAATATTTTTATTAGCATGTCGCGACATTTTTCAAGGCACATGTTTAGAATAATGTGGGCCCCACTATTTAACCATTTCACTTTCAGAATCCGTTTATACTTAGGTGGATATACATATGTATGTATATATGTATGTGTGTACAATCTGCTTTCTGCCTCGATTCGTGTGTCTTTTAATTTAATTTATTAATCGTGCGTGTTCCCACAGAAAACAATTTTTGTGGGTGGGTGATGGCTATGCGGCTCACTTGAGATCTGTCGTCTGAGATGTGGAATTCTTTTTTTTTCTTTTTGTGTGTATGAAAATTAAAATTGCTCAATGAGTGAACCAGTCGACGCACACACAAATTGAGATGCTGTGCCCCCTCAGTCACACACACACACACACACACACACACTTGGAATAGAGGCCATGAATCATGAAAGCGAATCCATTAAAAATGTTAAATATCTTAATGGTAGCTAATGGCAAATTGTGAATTATTATATTTAGATTGATACAGTTGTTGATAGCCAGTTTCAGTTATTTTTATTTATTTTTAGAGAACTTGTCTTACATATTAAAATCTAGTTCATTATTTGAATGCCTAAATAACTGGTTCTAATGTTTTCAAAACACATTAACCAACATTTACTTTTACAAGAACTATGTTGTGTACTTCTAACAAGTAGTTAATCAATTAAAAGAAATACGATTGTGAGACATAAAAATTAAAAAATTTGTATCTTTAAAAAAATTAAAAAGAATGTCCACAGAGCTTAAATCGTTTACTCAATCTAATAAATTGAAGAATTCCTAATTGTAACCCAGAAATCATTTAAAGGTTTTGTTTTTTGGCCACCAAAATATGTACATCATTCCACCAGTGGTGTCATTTTTTGTTGAGCCAAATAGCTAAATCGACTCTAGAAAACAGCTCAAAAAAAAGCTGAATCCCCGGAAAAAACTGATGTTTATATATTGTTTTTTCATTCAAGAATGAATGTATTATCCAATAATACTATATTGTCAATATCTTCCTTATCGCTCGGATAATATTCTCTCTTTTCTATTCAAGTTAGACAGTTGGGTGGAAGTTGGTAATCAAAACAGAATTTGTTGTGTAGGTGCAGTTCATAACTAAAATTTTAGGTAAGTTAATTTCTAATTAAAAAATATCTATATAAATATGGACCTTAAGCTTAATATAGCGTTTGTCGTATCAATGTTCATCCTGTTTCGTACTTTAGATTTAACCAAATTTTCTTGGCTAAATACCCTCTTAACTTCGACATTTGACCAAGGCAGTGTCAGTATTTGCAGAGCAACTGAGGCCAATTCATTTATCCGGATGATACTTACATTTTTAACATTTCAATCGTCAATTTAAGCTCAAATTTAATAAAACTTAATAAAAGATATTTGGGAATCTAAAACGTGTTCCAAAATTCACAATTTCTTCGACAAAATTGTTGATTCGACGATGTTGGCAGTACTTATTGAACTTATATCCAACCAGTGCTAAAATTATACCCATTGGTGTATCGTATGCGTCGTAATAGTGAATAGGGCTTCTGTCTATTTTGCAGTCCTTAAAATGGCCACAAGATTGGTGTACGTAAGCGAATTTTCGAAATAAATCAACTATTTGTAAGCGTTGTTTATAATATTAGGTACTTTTTGTTTAAAGAGTTGAGAGAACTAACTCTTAACATAATCTTATTTAAAATTTAAAGAGTTAAGCATTGATTTCAATTTAACAAACTATTAATAAAAATTATGATAATTATTAAATTTAAAAATAAACTAAACTTTTTGATTATTTGATTATATATTATTGCAGAAGTAAAAGAATTACATTTACCAATAATAAAACATTTTAAGTTTTTAAATAATCAAGTTCTTACATTAAATAGTAATTTTATCCAAAGATTGTGAGTATTTATTTAAAACTATTTTAAATTTAATATAATTTTAGTTCATCATACATTAATTGTATAACGGAAAAGTATTTAAAATTATTATAAACTCTTTACAACTTTCAAATTTATTGTCAGGCTTGATGTAGAGCTAGATCGTTTTTCAATTATTCCAATCAAGATGAAAAACAGCATTTTAACAAATAAAATACAATTTATAAAGTATTATACGCTCGGTATAATTAAATTGGAATTGTCGATAGAATTTCTAATTGCTTGTTCGATATTCAACTAGATGGATGCCCTCCGCTGAACGACTGACTACCTCACCCAATGATTATGCTAATTACTACGATGCCTCCAACAGATAATTCAACCTACATCCCCATTAGTGTGTCTACGTAATTATACTCTTTAAATAAGGTAGATTTATTTTGTATCTTACATTAAATGCGAATTTGAAGTCTTTACTCGTCTAGACTCGTAGAAAATGGGATTAATAGTGTCTTATTGTTAGTCTTCTGTTATCCCCCAATGAATACTGAAAATCTACAACTACATTTTCTTGCTTATATACATATATTTCCTCTGATTGCCAGGTTATTTGAAACATAACACAGACATTTTAGCCAAAAAACCAATGTTTCATTAATTTGAAGAGCAAACATAGAACATTTGTTTATAGATAATTTCGCATAAAAAATAGATCACGATTCTAAATATTAGAATTAGAAAGAACTGAGAGATGACCCACTCCAATAATTCTAGAACAAAGTTTAGCAGGAGAGTATATATATATTTATCAAGACAATTATATGGGGAACCGAATGGTACGATGAAATATGAAAAACTAACTGAACTGAAAATTAGTGTGGCCAGACTACAAAAGCATATTGTTGCCAAATTAATAGATACGATAATATTCCCAGATTATCAACACTAAATATATTGAAAGTTATCTTCTCATTATTCAAACCATGTGGACTATGAGCAAAACTTTTATTAAGCCCGATAACTCATTAGTCGATGCCAGAACAGATAATAAGTCCAATTAAGATTGTATATATCGAAATCGTTTAATATTTGAAACTGAAAGGGTATTTATACTTTCGACTTTAGCCAAATGAAACCCTTTTTCCCATTTTACAATTTAAAATGTTGTATTTTTCCTCAAAGCCAATTAATTCAGTTTTATTACAATATTGTTGGGAATTTTCTTTGGTTTATCTTTTGCTGACCATCGTCATATTTAAGTTAATTGCTTTGCATAAATTTTTAATGCGGTCAAATTAATTAGCTGAGCTCAATCAGTAAATATAAATATATATATATTTGTGCCATTGTTAATGCTGACATTGTTGCTGTTGCTATGTATCAACAAATTATATATTTATGCATAATGCAAGAGTTGTGGCTTATAAATGTAGCTGTCAGTTGTCATAATTTATAGAATAACTGTCAAAGACTGTAACACCTTTGAACACGATTTTCACTCCCCAAATGCCAACAACAACACAACATAAAAAAAGAGGCTACCCCCGAAAACAAAAATATATGAATCAAATCAGACTCTTATTGCTCCGTTGCCATAATCATACCGTCAACATTTTTTGATTTATGTACACAATTCTATATTTTTTTTTTCTTTTTTCTCATTCTGTTGGACACGCTCTTGGGAACGCTGCAAAGCAACCGAGCAGCTTCAATGAAAATAACCGTTAGTGGGTTAGCCAGGTTGTAGGTTGATTGGTAGTATGGTAGGTAGGCTTCTTGTCGAGGCTTTGGAAGTTATGCGACAGTTGATTATGATTAAGTGCTAAGTCAAAAGCCAATGCTGAATATCATTTTCTATGTTTTAGTCATAAATAATATTGAATACTCTGTAAACACATAAAAGTACATCAACTAATGGTTAGTTAAGGTAAGCAGTTCTTAAAAGTTCATTTACAAACGATATTTGGTAGCAATAACTAACTATGTATAACTGATATAACTAACTATCATTAATACTATTAAAAAACGAATTAATTTAGTATTGTCCCTACAAAGTCTATGTACAATATTGAAAACTAAATCAATACTAAATTAAATTTATTACAACTTTAATTATAAATAGTTTATTTGTCTATAGCCAGATGAATTTAATAGTTTAAGGAACAGACTTCTTTGTTTACTATTTAAAACTTTAGAAAGTGAAACATTTAAAAACATTTAAAAAAGGTGTTTTAAGTAAAACGTTTTAATTGATGTTGTTAAATCTAATCTAATGATTTTTAAAAAAAAAGTATTATAGTAAACATAATTTAATCATATATTTTCTTAAAATATTTTAAAATGAATTTTATACATTTCGGTCGTAAATTTTCTTTAATTGCGTGCCAATTTTTTTTTTTAATATAGGAAATGTTTATGTTACAGATAGTGTATTTCCGAATCTACATTAAAAACTGTTTTGCCATATATATATATTCATTATGCCAAAGACAAAGCTCTAGGTTCATAAACAGTTTTGTGTTTTTCTTTGGGCTACGGAAACACTCAGAGCGGAAGTTGTATGCAAATTTCCATCTAGCCGAACATTGTCATATACATTTCTCTATGCTTCAAACTCATAATCAGTAATAACATCAGAAATAAAGTACATATATTTGGGACATTTCCATCTACAAGATTGCCATTTTAAGACAATTTGTTGAATGTAATGTGTAAAAAAAAAAACAACAAATACAAAAAAAAAAATCACAAATCAAACTTAAATGCATGCATAAATCAATCAATCGCACCATTTGATAGACAGAAAGACAGTCAAGGGAGACTCATATAGAGAGAAATACATATAAATAGATAGACAGAGACGAATGTGAGAGGAGATTGGGAGATATTCAGTCGAGAGCTGAGTGACAGACGGTTACGTCTTTGAGACATTTGTTTGTAAAACACATACATCTGACCAAAACAATATAGAATATTTAAATACCCTCTAATTTCATTGAAGAGTTTTGGTTTCTCATAGTAAAGAAAAGTGGTTAATAACGAGGCAGGGTATAGAGTAAAAATAAATTAATTTTCTATTACTATACTTAGATTTATAACAGACGTCGTTACTTCGAAATTGGCTCTAATTTATATTGGATCTTTAAAAATATCTTTATCTACCCATAAAAAGATGCAATAATATAAACGACATGAACTTTTTGGAAAATATTTTTTGTTTTTGAAGGAAAGTGGGGTGGGAGGTGGGCAGTTATCTGCTTGGGCTCGCTCGTAACAGGCTTTGTCCTGGTGTAGTAGGGGCCACTTGAACGTACTGCGCATAGTATCGTCAACGTCCGCTAAAAAACCAAGACATGTTTATTTTAGACATATTTAGAGTAGTTACTTTCCAATTCTCCTACTTCAGAATTTCAGGAAAGGCATCTATATAAACTTATCAATGAAACAAATTTAAGTCCCACTATAAAATCTAACAGACTTAACTCCCTTTATTGGTCATTCGTTCAGTCGATCATTCAAACTCTTTAGCATCCATTACTTATTGTATACACCTGTCCTCCTTTCCCCTGTCCAAACCACCGAATAGCAGCAGCAGCAGCAGCAACAGCTGTCAAACTGATTTATGCACACTGTTTGACATATATAAATGGGCTGCGGTGTAAATAAAATGCGCATTAAAATATTAAAATGTTAAGTTTATTTTATTTATTTTTTATTATTGTATTTGCTGATTGTTTTGTATGCAAATGCTCATGTCTAATATGGACGATAGGTGCCCTGCCAATTAAGCTTTATACAAATTTAAATTAAATACATACATATTTTTAGATATATGTACGCAAATAAGTTCGTATAACAAAATCAATCATTTGAGTAGTAAAAATATTGCAAAAAATTAACAGAATTTCGGTTCTATAAAAACTTAATTAGGCTTATTGATTTTCTTTTTTTTTTTTTGGTTTTTTTTTTTTTTTGCATTTTGTGGCATTAGGCGAGGTCTTAGCATAATTCAAATATGTTTGACTATAAATTATTGTCTTAAAACGAGCCAACATGTCACGATATGACGTAATTTAAGCATTAAGTAAAATATACCACATATTCATTTAAATAAAATATGAACAACAACAACGCACCAAATATTGTTTTGAAAACAAACAAACATAAATCTGTCAACACGCAATGCCATAAAAATTGTGTCACAATTAATTATCAATTTTTTTTTTCATTTGCTCTCTCTTTCTCTCTTTGTGTGGTTATTGTAATTGCTTTATTGGCATCGTTTAAATGAAACAAAACAAACCAAAAAATCCATAATTTGTGCATGGAAAGTGCACAATTTGGCAGTTTGATTGGGTTTAACAACTGATTATTCGAACTTATCCATTAATTGCATGTGAGTAAAATATGTATCATATTTATTCAGCGCATTGGAATGGTTTTAATAATTCAGATGACATAAATAATCACTTTCATAGAAATATTTACACAAGTAATGAGATACTTACAATACATTTGTTTCTGTGGAAGGTTTGGAAGTTAATGTGGGCTTTGTTAAAAAGTGTTTAAAAATTACCTAGAAGGAGAGATTTAAAAAATATGATGTTATCGATATTGAGGAATTCATTTTCTCTAGATTTATAATGTATTTAGATGAAAATTATTTCAAATATCTTCCGAATCAATATCACATATAAATTTTGAACTATGTTCACATGTTTACCTGCTTTAAGACACAAAGTAGAAGAGAGAGTTAAATATGTTGAAATTATGGAAAAATGCTATTTACATTTGTTGAAATAGTTTAAATGAGGGCTGGGAAAATATCGATATTTACCTATATCGATATTTCGATATTTTGTATAGTCCAGATCGATATATCGATTTTCGTATCGAAATATTTAAACTCCCAAAAATTTAAAAAAAAACGTTCGTATCAAAAACAAAAGATAAATTTTTTATTTAAACATAAGTTAACATTCGTTTTATATCCTTAAACTACTTCAAAACGATGAATTTATTTCACGAGATCATTCTTTCCCAATCATTCTTAGTTTGACATATTTGGCCACATTTTATACATTTCGCAGACTTGCCATCCGCAGACTTCTGAAAATAGTCCCACACCCCGGGCTTACCATATTTGGTCCTTTTGCGTGGTATATTATCCTCTCCATTATTGTTATCCACGATGTCGCAATCTACAAACAAAAACGTGTTTGTTGCATTAGGTTAAAACTCAAAATCTGCAGCCTACTTGTGTGGCTGCCACAAGCCACAAGCGGTAGAATATTTACCTTTGCCATTGTCCTTGCCCTTTTAAAAACTTCTCCATTTTTACATCACTGCCAACACCAAAATCCTGAATGAAAAAGTAGATTACGTTAGTACTTTAATTATATTGCTAAAATGAATTTGCAATAATGGTCTAGTGATGGCGATATATCGAGTATCGAAGTTAGCAACATCGATATTTTCGATGTCCATGAAAATATCGATGTATCGATACTATATCGATATTTTCCCAGCACTAGTTTAAATATGCAAATTACATTTTATCGATTTATAGCTTTATTGTTCTCCATCTCTAGCTTTATTCCACCTCTAACAACTACGATATTTTCCTCACTTCCTTTTTCCGCTTGCTCTGACTTGTACATATTAATTTATCTTGTGTTCTTATTTTTACAATTTCACTGTGCAGACATTTTTTACCTAACAAAATATACATATAAATACCTAAAATAAACTTACACCTTTCTGTTGATGGAGAATAGCAGGGCAGTTTTGCATAAAATGTCCCTTATCGATAGGCAAAAAAAAACGATATAATTTCTAATCGATTTAAATAAAAAAAAAATGTACCATTCGACGGGAACTTCAATTCACTTTTTTTTTTTTTGTGTTTATGTCAGCTTTGAGTTTTCTTTCGGTTTTTTTTTTTTTTTTTTTTTTGTTTCGAAATTATAAAGTTTTTTGGTTTTATTTAGTTTGTTTTGGGCTTGTAATATGTAAGTATAAAACTAAAACGAAAAAAGAGAGAGTCGAGATGTCTCTTGTTTTTGTTGCGATGTTTTCAAAGTTTTTTTTTTTACGTTATATTAAAGTTCTTCTCCTCATCTTCTAGTGGTGCATTGTCTGGGGCGCAAATCAATCCTCAGTCGCATAAAGGATGTCCAAAATCTTTTGAATGAATGGATGCGTCTCGCCATCGTCAGCCTCTTGGCATAGTATTTCAATGTCACGCAATTTGGAGAAATAGAAATCGCGCTCCTTTTCCATACCCTCCAGACTTAAACGCATGTCGATGACCTGATTAGATAAATCTTCAATCTGCTGATTACTAGCGGCATTCGAATCGTTCTTCTTTACAGCTCCTGTGTGATGATTAGCATTCGAAGTCAATCGGCTAGGTGGCATTGCATTAGTTGAACGTGGCGGCACCTTGGAGACTGTGGGCTTTGGTGCTGCTGATGTTGCCGCTGAAGATGTTGGCACACGCCTGTTGTTGGTGCTACCAATTCCGATACCGCCGCCACCTGTACCGGGCAGGGATTTCACTGCTCCCGATCCGAAACCCATCGGAGCACCTTCGCGCACCGCACTGGCACCATAATCTCTGCCATCATAATTGGCAGAAATTATCTTGGAATCGAACCTTAATTAATTTGTCGATGGGTATTATTTTATCCACCGACATCTTTTTGAATCCAGCCTGCAAAATTTAGAAGTTCTGTATATATTCATGCTCCAGATTTGTACGGAATTTCACACGCTTCACGGGCACCGAATCGGGGAACAGCATGTCCATGAACTGACAATACGCGGCGCCTGTGCACAACTCCTCAATTTTGGAGAAATTCGATTGGAGGCAATCATTGACCCAGTCGAGCATGTCATGTCGGGATGGATTGTCTGAGGTGACATTTGTGGAATACACGTTAACAGCCATTTTAATGGTGTTGTTGTTGTTGTTATTTTTGTTCGTGTAATTATTATGATGTTTGTTTTTTTTTTTTGTCCATTAACCTTTCTCCGCACTTAGTTAATCCAAAATTTGTAATTAAAAACTTGTTTATCTTAGTTTGCTATATTTTATTTGGTAGATCTACAACTTCATCAAAGAGTTCATACTTCTATTTGTTATATTTAACATTTTAGCAAAAACGTCTTAAGTATATGCTAAGTTAAAAACAATAAATATTTGTTTTATTTACAACATTTGAGTACATTGTAATCTAATAAATACTCATGGAATAGAATAGATCTTTTTTAAAACAATAAAGAATATTTTAAGATTTTGAAGAAAAAAATGAATACAGAGATGTCAGATTAACAAATGTCATACCGCGTTGGAAGCGTAATTTCAGTACAATTTTAACCACCAATATACACAACAACCTGGAATTGTTCAGGTGTAGGTACATTAAAAATAACTTCTCAATTGTGTTAACTAAACGTGCGTGGAAAAATTAAAATAAAGTAAAAACATCGCCTGGAGACAACACTGTACTTCGATTATATGCCAAATTTATATCGTCTGGTAGTGTTGGTAATGTCTGTCATCTGTCCAGACAACGCCTAAGACGTTCCGACGAGAATATTGATGCCGTTCAAGCCAGTGTTGCAGAGACTCCATCGACATTAGGTTGCCATCGCTCGCAAGAGTTAGGCATCGCTCGTACCACTCTCCGACGCATAATTTGTTAGTGAAAATGAATTCGATAATAACTGCTTCCAACAGGACGGCGCTACATGCCATACAGCGCTTGCCACGACCAATTTATTGCGCGAAATGTTCCCCGGAAGATTAATATCGAAAAACGGCCATTATGACTGGCCACCGAGATGACCTGATTTGACGCCTCCTCCTGACTTTTTTATGGGGATATTTAAAACCCAAGGTATACACTGGTAAACCAAGGACCGTGGCTGCGCTGAAAGACAATATCTGACTAGAAATTGCTGCCATCAAGGCCAAAGGCGGTCATTTACGAGATATCATATTCAAAAAGTAGTTAGAACAAATCTTCTTGGACCTAAATAAGTGAATTTCAAAAAAAAAATTTTAATAATTCCACTTTTTACTTTGCTATTGCAAAAACAAATCCTTCCACTTCCAATGGCCCACCCTGTACTAAATAAACAATTAGTCAATTTACAAAAAATTAAAGTACATAATATTGCAATGAGAATAAAAAGGACATTAAAATGCAATAGAAGCTTTGTATAAGAAATAAAAATTAGACTATTTGAATTCTTGAAAATTGTTTTTCATTGTATTTTTCAACACTTAATGATTCATTTATTAACCAACTTAATAAGCTCCATAGGTTGACTTATTAGGCATCTGATAACTAGGTTAGTAGAATAATATTCACCACTCCCAAATTGCCAGACAAACAAACTGTGACAAACTGTGTTGATATCATAAATTTTCAAAGATTACATTTTGTTGTATCATAAATAACATAATTAAATCTATTGTGCATTTCCTGCTTGATTTACATACAAACACACACGATGTTTTTTCTGACGAACGATGTGAACAATAGCCGACGAATGTATATATGTACATTGATACAATCTAAACTAATAAAATATCGTTTTAATAGCGAATTACAATAGCTTCTATCCACAAATGAGAACAAACTAGGCTGGTTATAAAATGAAATACAAAGCTGTGTATTTGATATATATGCATCTATGTACATACATATGTATCTTTTGTTATGCCTTTGATATATCGTGACCGATGTCATTGCTTGAGCATTTTGCAAACAATTAACATAAATTATACAAAATTAAATAAACAAATGATGCTAATGTCTTTTGACATTGTGAGTGGCTCAGGAGCAAAGAATTGTTTTAATAACAACTGAAAATGATGGCAAGAGACAGCGGCAAATTGTGATTTTTCTTATAAATTATGCATAGCATTTCGTATTAACACATTTCAATTTGTCCCAAAACATTCACACCCAAAAAATCTCACACACACACACAGAGACGAAAAAGATGACACAAAGACACCGCTGACCACATATGGATACCCTTACTTTAATGAGGTATGTTCGTTTTTCAATGTTCTTAAACGCTACAACCAGTTGAGAATTAGAGTTAAATGAAGTAAAAAAATAAAGATTATTAAAAAAAGATCCTAATTTTAATTAGAATGCCTTTAACACACTTAATTTATTGATTATAATTATGTTGATATATGTCATACTGGAATAATAACTACCGAGGTGGACTAAACCAATCTATTTAAATTTATTAGGGTATAAAAAGAGTCGTGAGAATATTTGCTCTTCCTTCAACAATAAATTAACAACAAAATGCAGAAATTAACCAAAATGCTAAAGCAAAAACAAAAAAGAAAAGCAACAAACACACAAAGAGACAGAAAGACAATTTGAAATAAAAATATTTTAGTGAATTTTACGATGCGTGCGCATTTCATTGACATTAAATATTGTGTTAATTTAATATTCAAATTTTGTTTAACGAAATGACAAACGCGTCAATAAACAACCAAATAATTTCTTTTTCAGTTTTCGTATATTTTTTTGTTTTTTTTAACATATTAAATAGTTAATACACTTACATATTCTGTTACTATGTATAATTAACCTTGAGCCAACCAACTTTGAGAAAACCATTATAAAAACGACCAATTTGGTTTAAATAATTATTATAAAATATTTATAAATGGCTTCCAACTATTTGCACTTCTAAGATTAACTTCTTAGCCTTTAGTTCATATATAAATTATAAATTTTATTCAAGATAAGTAAGAGAAACCCATTGGTAAGCCCCAATACAGCAATTTAGTACTTTTTCTAAGCTATGAAAACGCAATTTTTGATGAGGGGTGTAAAACTTTTTTTCATTTAAAAGAAAATCACCTTTGTTATAGGGTTAAATGGTATATTAATGTCGCCAAAATGTATGTAACAGGCAGAAGGAAGCTTTTCCGACCCCATAAAGTATATATATTCTTGATCAGGATCAACAATCTATTCAATCTAGATCTAGACATGTCGGTCCGTCCGTCCGAATGTACGTATGAACACGTAGATCTCTGAGACTATAAAAGTTAGAGTCACCAAATTTGGTACGTACGGTGGTCAAGTTTATTTCAAATTTTTGCCACGCCCCCGTAATTTAAACAAGTTTGATTTTCTTAAAGACTAAAATAGCTAGAGAAATCAAATTTAGTATGATTAATCCTTTAGTAAGCGTCGGCGAGACGACTTACTTACTTCACTTATATTATTATAGAACGCTAATTGTTAATGTTTTGCTGAAAACTTTCAGTTCTTATCTATAATTTTTGTTCAAATTTACTTCTGAAAAATATTAAATTGTTACTTTTTTCGTATTGTTCTTATAAAAATAAGTTTAAAACGTTTCTAGAACAATTTCAATCGTATCTATCTTGAGGAATCTGGAATCTTTAAGAGCTAAATACCTTCACATTTATGTTAAAGTCTTTAGTTCTATAGTTTAATACTTCCTAATGATTCATGATAATCTGTTGAGAGTGGTAAAAATTAGTCGATGTTCTAACGCCTTTAATATATCGGAAACTTCATACCTTATCCACTTCGCCTACCTCCTAACAAAAGGATCTTAAACAGTGTTTTATTATAGTATCCAATTCCCAACTGATCGATTGTAGTTTATTATTTAGCTGGGGAGCATCAGCCATTTCAGAGAGAAGATCGTTTTTGAAACGAAATTACACCAATAAAATCTTGGTTTTTATGGGGAAAACTCACAATTACATAATTTTCAGAAAATCTAATAAATACTAGATCATATTTTATTACTATAGGTGTGGTAATGACTTGAATGTCTTTAAGTTTAGACTTCATACAATTAGAATATGACGGCTAAATAAATGCCAAAGTGGCTCGATACGATTACTCCAGATCCAAAAAAGAACTTCAGTTTGAGATCGCTTAACATATTAAAAAACAAAACAATATAATGGTCAAATAAAATTTAACGAAGTCAAATTGATAAGTGATTTCTGATTGTAGACTGAAAATTCGTTAACCTGATTCGCTTTCAAATTGATTACCTTTTCAAACAAACAAATACATGCGAATCTCAAAATGAACTAAGGCCGTTTAGGCTTAAAAATATTTCGAAAAGGAAAGCAGGCATAGAATTAAATCTTTACGAAATTTCTCACAATCTGTTACAAAATGCATTGAATATGAAAATGCCTTTACCCCATTTGTAGAGCATAGATTTCTGGTGTGTTATTAATAAGCAAATACCAGATTATATGGACTTGGACCCGCCAAAGTTGACTATTATGAATTTTTAAATGTTATTTCAATATAAATTCATCGCCCACTTTACGTTTATTGAGGGTAACAGCGACAATTAACATATTGGTTTTTATTTTTGGCCTTTACTGCTGTTATTTTAGACTAATCATTAAAATACAATATTTTAAGAGTATCATAAAATTGTATAATAAACTTCATTAGCGTTCGCTATGATGGTGTTTTTTCTATATAAATGGAACGATTATCTAATCGAAAAAAATTTAGTCATCATTGTCACACCCATGTTTGGGGAATTTTTAAGCTTTCAGATTTCATCATATTTTCAATTTCTATGCACCTGAGGGTATATCAATATATATATATATGTATAGTTCCTAGTGCAATTAATCTGTTTTGCGCTACCCAAACGTAAATCAAAGAAAAACTGTCTAACAAATTGATATTGGAAAAAACTCAAGCCTGAAGCCAAACATACCAATAGATTGAATAGCAAATACGCAGATTTTCGCTCCCAGACCAATTGATACAAGTATCTTTTGACCAGTTTCCCCCAATCCCTCCCCACCAATCACATGTCCAGAAAGCATTGGCAACCATTGACAATGTTGTTTCTATGGTGGCAGGTCCTCGACCATTTTATGACCATTTGCCGAATGCACAAAAAGCGAAACAAATGTCCTGACATTTGATGACAGGCATAGCGACAGACCAGTCGGACCAAAGAGACACACACAGAGGGAATATTGTGCATTGCTAATTGGACTTGGGTTAAGGACTAACTGACAGAAGTTCTCTATGAGACAGACGAGGCGATAGACGACCAATATGGGGTTTGCTTTATATGACCATTAATTATATTAGTCATGGCAACAGGGCGTATACCTCTTAAAGTTCTTAAATATTTATTGAACATTTGCGTTTAGAGACCTTGGAAAAGCTATTTCTATTTTTGTTGCTACAATTTTGAAAAGTTTATGTTTTTTATGTTAGTAACTATATAAAAGAATAATGTGAAAAAATATGTAAAAAATGTTTTCCAAAAAGTAAAGTCTTTTTACGCTTTGGTTTTCATTTACAATTAATACTTTTTTTAAGGGTGTAAATAAATGGATAAATGTACATATATAAAGATAAATTTATATAAAATTATTAATATCATTTCAAAAACTACAAAAGCTTTCTCTGTAACTTTAGATATTTTTTTTAAATCGGTTCAAAAGTAAATTAAATTTGATTAAACGTTAATCAATTTTTTTTTTTTTTTGAGATTTCAATACTTTTATAGTTGTATTTACATCAGATTATCTACTAGATGACATTAGATATTAGTCTAGACTCTAGACAAATGGTTAGTAAGTGATTAACTATAAATACAAATAACTAATATTTACACCTAACTAATTTTTTAGATGTATTTTTTAATATAGATTTTTGTATGTATTAAGTTTTTTAATTCATGTTTTTAATTCATTTGTTTCAAATGATTCTTGAACAAAATGTTTTAAGTAACCGAATCTGTTTTTTCCTTTAAAAAGCTGCCAAGATTGAGCATTATTTTTTATAAATGTAAATATTTTAAGCTTTTTATGAACATATTTTTAAATATTACTTAGTCTTAAAAGAAATTCCTGGAATAAACTAAATATACATATATATTTTGAAAATATGTTTCAAAATAACAATTTTTTGCGGCTTTCTAGTCGTAAAGTATGAATGTCCTTTTTATACCCTTGCAAAAGGGTATATTAATTTTGGTCAGAAGTGTGCAACGCATAGAACAAAGCATCTCCGACCATATAAAGTATATATATTGTTGATCAGCACAACGAGACGAGTTCAAATAGCCATGTCCGTCCGTCCGCCTGGATCAACGCAAATTCCTCCTAGACCGTTAGAGCTACAGAGTTTTTGCATGACGGCTTGTATATACTGCACAGTTTGTATATCTCGGATTCAGCCGGATCGGACCACTATATCATAAAGCTCCATACAAAGGCATAGCCACGAACAGTGACTTTTTTCAATAACTTCATTATTTTCTATGCAATTGTCGTGAAATTTAATATTGGTCAGTTTATTACACATATAAACCACTGTGTCAAATCAAGATCGGGTGAGTATTTCATATAGCTCCCATAGGAACGATCGGTCAAAACCAGTGACTTTCATCAAAAACTTCGTTATATCCTATGCTAAGATTGTAGTTTTTCTTTTGTAGGCGATCTTTCGCAAACATTACTCTATTTAGATAAAACGTTTTTCCACGTTGACGACTATAACTGAAGAAAGAGTACCAAACAACTTGCAAGGATATACAAACTTCGGCGCGGTCGAAGTCAGCCCCGGCCCTCTAGTTAATATTTCATTATTAACTTGTTAATAATATACTAAAATAAAAATATATGTAATAAATAAAATATAATATATTTTTTTATATTTTTCGTGCCTAAATAAACAAAATGTAAAAGTTAAGGCTAGAGCCTTACGGAATTAAGAAATATTTCCAACTTAAATAAACCAAAAAAGATTTCGTTTATAAATATGCCTAAAACCCTTTAAAATATAATTCAAAATATTTTCCAACTGAAATTTCAAAGATGATGGATATTTCAAACAATTAAGAAAAGAAAATGTATGGTAAAGGAAACGTTCAGTTAGAGATTATATATATTAAAATTATATATATGCAAACATTTAAAGGGTGAAATCGGTGTTGCATATCGAATTTTTTGGCACTATAATTTTTGGGAAAGAAAATTTAGCTAATTTGTTCCCCTGAGTATCTGTTTCTGGATTCAATTAGGCGATTAATCAGTCTGTTTAATGTAAGTAAATACAAATAATGGACCATCCCTTAGTTAATCATTTATTTACCCAATTGACAAGTCATATGCTCATTTTATTTGCGGTCCTTTCCATTACCAGATTCTAGCAAACAAAATTGTATGGGTAGAGTCTTTTATTTCCCCTTCGGTTACCTTTTCAATTAGGCTGCAAGCATTGATATTGATTCATCTTAAATTCCATTTGCAGAGTTATTAAATTGAGTTTCTTCTTGGGTTTCCCTCTTCCAAAAATATCATCATTAGCATCATCAGACATCATCCTCATCATGATGATGATAATGATGATGAAAATTTTCATCAATATTTTATCATCATGTAGAGAAGCACTTCTTCTTACTCCTATTTCAAGTGAGAGAGTGGTCATCATTGGGATGGGATGGGGAGTAGGCTTTTGGTTTTTGCTTGGGTGTTTTGCCACTTTACTATGTTGGTTGGGTGACTATGATGATGACGATAAGCTCCTGACTCCTGAAAGGCCAGTTCAGTCCTTTGTCTTTGTGTCCTCTGCTGTTGCCACTTCAACCATTCTTCTTCCTGTTGCTTGCTGTGTGTAAGTGTGAGTGGGTCTGTGTGTGAGTGTGTGTGTGTGTGTGTTGGCTCATATTGTAGGTTTGTAACGTTTTTATGATGCCTGGCGGCATGTTAAAATTGAAAAACGCATTTGCGTGATAAATTGCAATATTTAACACACACAAACACACACATACACACACTGAGGGTGAGAGGAGGCAGCTGTAGCATGTGGTGTCCAGTTGTAATTGCAACCAACTGCGGACTACAGCAACAGCAACAACGACGACGACGACTCCAACTCGACTCTCAACTCTCTGGGTCTGGGGATTGGGACTGGAGCTGAAGCCGGAGCTGGGGATGGGGCTTGAGGTTTTTGGGGTGAACGGAGGAGGGCGAGGAGGGTTTGAGGTATGAGTTATGGCCACCCGTCATTCTGCAGCTCGTTGTTGAATGTGGCGAAATACGAGCGTATAATGCAAACGCCATTGCATGAGCCAACAACATATACACACACACACACACACACACACACACACACTGTGGCACACACACAATTACACTCTGGCAGAGTTAACATGTTTCTCCTTCAGCTTTTTCTTGTTTTAAGCCGCCATCAGGCTGACGATATGAGTTACATGCCGTGCTTAATGGCATAATTTAAAGCTGCAAATTTTGTCATAAATTTTAAAATTGATTACCACGAGAGAAGGCAGTTTGGTAGTTTGTTGGCTTGTGTTGTTGTTGTTGTTGTTGCTCTTACTGTTGGTTGTTGCTGTTGTTTTTGCTCGTTAGCTGGAAACATTGCATGACGCCTGATGGCTACATTGGCGGGCACTGCCTTAGTGTTAAATTCGTGTTAGTTGTTAGGCGCTCATTTCTGCTTCTTTTTTTCTTTTTTCCTCTATTTAACTGGGCGAATGGGTTTCCGCACGTTGGGTAAATAAAAATTGCTTTTTGTTTTAGTGCAATTTTTCGTTAAGCTAATCACTTCTTCTACAATTTTCCTATTTAGTTAAGGAAGGTACACACACACTCACACACACTTGACACATATGGGTTTTATTTTAATGAACAATTCCATTAAATACTCGGAAAAGTAGTTAACAAATAACATTAGTTCATATCAAAAGCCTTCGAGTAGAATGAATATTTCGATCATAAAATATGGTAGAGCCAATTAGTTAGTTAGCTCATATTCTTAGCCAAGGACCAAGTGGGAATTTTCACAGTGATAAATTAATCCTCTGAAATGCTTTTTTAGATGCACGAAAATGCGTTTTCTTCAAGTAGTCATAAGAACCACTTTGGTGGTTAGTCATAACAACAAATAAATACATATGATAATAGCCAACAACTATGAAGTTGTAAAGCATGTCATTCCATTGGAATGCATCTCCGACCAGAAAAAACTTTTAAAACCGTCTAGAACTCCCAATACTTTCAAGGTAAAACTTATTTCTGATTGTCTTTATTGATGTAAAGAACCATTGATGTTCTCTTGGTGATGTTTCTCGATGTTTTCTGATGTTTTTGACGATGTCGATGTTCAGCAATATTTCACCAAAATATCAGCTTCATTTGCCACTTATAAAATTTTATCATATAATTAAATGAAGCTGTCTTTAAAAAGCAATTTCAAACTTTCAAAGAGCTAAAACTTTAAGCGCATTTTTTTCAGATACACAACACAGATAACGTAAAGGGTTTTTTACCGACTGACAAAATGTTAACAGATACAATAAATTGAATTAACACAAATCAGGTAAACGAAATTTGATTTCGGAAACTTTTAACTTTTAATATTTTATTAATACCTTATTCATTTATTAATTTAACTTTATTATTTTGAAAACCATCAGACATACATCGTTGCATCGAGATATTAGCCCGATGTTTTAAAACACTATCGATTATTAACATTGAAACCATCGATGAACATATATAGACATCGATGTTTTTATTGAAATTTACCTTTTTTATTGCTTCTATTTTGGCAGGGTCTGTTGAAATTCCTGCTTTTCCTATAACATAGCCCAAATATGGCACTTCTGTAACACAAAACTAAGTTTTTTCTATAGTTAAAGTTAGATTTGCCTTTCTAAATTGTTGGACATATGTACGAATGAGAATTTCCAAAAGAGTATCGAAATCGTCTGACACCACGCAGAGATCGTTTAAATATCCGAATACACAGTATTTCAGATCTGCTGGGATTAGATCGCCTATCAAACTCGCTTACTTTACACTTTGTTGTTTTCTGTTCCCAGATTATAAGTAGACTGGAATCTAGCCGCTATGGACCTCTTTGCTTATAATAATTTCGGGATATCATCCAACATATTTTATGAAAAGTCAACTAAATTAAAAAGATATTTCATTTTAATTTTTTTGTTCTTAGATTCAATACCATTTTATGTGACCTGTTTTACTGATCAGTTGTGACAAATTGTTGCCAAAATTTTTTCTACAAAATTACAAAAAAAAATCTATCTAGTTATGCCTTTTTCCTTTTCAAGGTCTGTCATTGGGCATTGTGATAATTTTGTAATATATTAACAAAATCACAGAATTAGTTGCTGCTGATGATTGTCTCTAGTGACAACTTCCAGTAGTTCATTTTTAACAAGCTAGCCTTAAAAGAGAAATAATTACTACTGATATTATATGCTAGTTGGCTTTTAAATCAAACTTTAGACTGTTAGGCAAATCTTATATATTTCTTAGTACATATATTTCTAGGGGTTGAGTCCACTGGACCAAAATAAAATAAACTTGACACCAATTCACTTTTTTGTCTTAGCTTATCATATTTATTTATTTATCAAAGCAAAAGAAACAACTTATTTAACATCTTACTTTTCAACGAGACCTCTTCGTTCAGCAACTCAACCCTCTATCCCCATCAATTGTCAACCTATCGATATATGTACATATATCAAAACAATATCGTTATTGGCATACTGATATTATTAGGAGCTCTCACGCAATTCTTCATATTGATAGCTCGAAATCACTTTACCACTTTTTAAATCAGCTCCATTAATATGCTTCTTTTTTCGAAGATTTTTTGGGTAACTCTGGTTGTGTAAGCCTTGCCCATTTTTCGTCATTTAGTTGTGATTTTCAACTGGTTTTAGCGTAAAAAATGTGGTAGAGTTATGGAAATTCTTAAGCAAAGTTTGCCGATACTCCATAGAACTCGCTGGTTCTTCTCCCTTTCTATATTAATCTTTTTTGTCAGATCAGTGGCAGAGGCAAGCGGAACTAAGATCTGTTGCAATCACAAATACAAACATTAAGATAAAAGTTCCTGTCAGAATATTTCCCTAATTGATACCCCACGATCTGGATTTTATAACAAAAATATGAATGAAAAGATGTTGCTTCTTGTTTAAAGAAAAAAATACATGGTTAAAGGGCTAAGCATAAAATAACTCAATTGACTTTATTTTGATACTTTATTTTGATAAGATAATTCTCAAAAAAATTAAAAAAATTTCAAAATTATAAATTTTCTCTTGAGTCGATTAATTTTTCTTTATATTTTTCCTTCTTACTTGTATGAAAAGCTATAAGCCTCATTGTTTCAGTGTCTACCTAAATAAAAATAATAATTTAAAACTATAAAATTTCCAGGTGATGCTTATTAAGGGTTTACACGTTGTCTCGTGTTTATATCACATTTAACCACTCTAACACCTTGGACCAAGGAGAGGAAAACTACAACTTAATGGCTTTAACCAATCAATTATGGTCATAACACTTCAAAAGACTCGCACCAACCATTGAAATCTTATCTTTTTATGAAAGAGGCAGCTGGGCCAGAGAAGAGGGCTCAATCTCTCCCCAAGTTTCATGCATACATACATATATAATTACTGGCCATATCGAAAATGATTAGCAGATAGAGGGGGAAAGATATACATATATATATATAGAGAGAGAGAGAGAGAGAGGGAGAGAATAAGAGAGCGAGGTGCAACACCAGCAGCGGCTATGGTGTGGAAATGGTTGAAAAAGCTGCCAATTATGAACAAGTTGGCCTGCATCATCTAAAAGCTGATTATAGACTATACCAAAAAGGGTGTAGCAAGCAAGAGAGATAGAGAGAGAGAGAGAGAGAAAGAAATGTGCATAATACTAATTTAATTTTAAACGAAACAGAATTCGCCTGAGCATCTCTATAATTTATATAATTGCATAGGCGGCCAGCTATATTGATGATGATGATGATGTTATCATCATCGCTGCTCGCTCCTCTTCAACGCTCTTATCAACTTATTTCCTCTTTGCCCTCTGCAAAGGCAGCTGCAAGCCACATACAAACAGACATTCAACCGACTGATAAAACAATTTACTTTGAACCACAAATGATGGTTACAAAATTTTATGAAGCCATTTATATCACTCATACGTTGAAATTGCCGCCGCCTATATCATGTAATATAATCAATGGTCTTGGGTCTCCTCTTCGGGCCCTCAACCTGATCGTTCTGTCTGGTACTTGTTTTCAATTTGGCCCATGCAAAAGAGGGCAACTACATGGTAATTACTGTTACTTTTGCCCATCCAAAGGGAATTAAATAATTATACAAATTAGCCATGTAGTTGGTTTTTTGACTGCATAAGATGAAAGCATGGCATCAAATTAAGTATTTTATCAAAATGCTTTAATTTAATAGTGAGAATAAATTGGTAAAATCAAAAACCGCAAAATAAAAAGTAAACATAAAAAACCTTTAAGAATTATAACATTTATGAAAGTAAGCAAAATTTCAACCTCATCAAAGAGAGATTCTGAATAAATTGTGTCAACAGTTGTCCAGTTTCAACTCGTATAAGGAAAATATATATTTTCCTGATTACCACTAAATAATTTAATAAATTAATTTCATATTTGTTTGAAAAATGCCAACGACATTTTACTTTTATGTTTTTTACTCACATTGCCAGAATTTACAATGTAAAGTAAATCAAGATAATTGTTTTATATGAAAGAAATTTGAAATAATCATTTGCACTGACTCGAGTCATTTCAAATTTAACGGGGCCATGGATTAAAAAGCTACATATAATATTTTGATCTTGAAAAAGATCTTTTTCTTAAAAAAGTAAATTCCACTCAGAAATCCGAAATCCTTTGGATTGTGTTTTAGGTTTTCAGATGCGAAAAACTTTGGATAAGAAAATGTTTTCCAGTTTTTTGATTGACTAATAACACATAATGGTTTATTTTAACAATAATAAAAATATTTCAATTGTGTATAACACAAATTTCAAAACATATAAAACATCAATAGGACACATGAAAAAATGTTAGGAATTTTCAAAGTTTGTGCCGTTTAATTCATTTTCGTATGACCATCCTCCAGTTTCTTATGGGAAATACTTGAAAAAATTTTCGAAGGATGAAGTCGATATTGCAAGAAAAACTTTCCAATTTCAAAAAGATTTTAGAAACATTATTTAAAATCTTACAAATTGATAAGATTTAGTGACCTGAAGCTGGTTGAAACCCAGTTTTGATTTTAAAAACAAATTTACGTTTCTTGTGAAACTTTTAAAAGGTAAAGGAAATAGGTAATCGGTATATGAAATCCAAAATTAACGACTTTTTGAAAAATATATGTTAAGAAAAAGACCTTTAGAATAGAGACATTCCCACCGTGATTTACTGTAGTAAAATGGCAGCTTTTTTTTGTCTTTAATATGACAGTACTAATCAAAATGAATTGCTTTATAAGAATGATTATCCATCATGAGTCCACACCTTTCATTTATATTTTAAATTTTCTTTTTTTTTCTTTTTTTGTGTAACTTTCTACACCTTTTATGCCTAAACTAATCAGTTTTTGTATGGCAACGACAGGTTGTTATCCATAACCACATACAATTAAGCACATAGACGGTATACTAAACCGATCCAAACAGATCGACCCCTCCCCACCCTCCTTTGGCCAACCTACATACATACATACGTTCCATCATTAAATCGAACAGACAATTTGTCAAAAGAAACAAGAAAATTTGCATAAAAAACTAACAAACAACTAACATTTTAGACACACTAAAAAAAAGCAGACTAAAAACCAAAAATCAAATTCAAAAAGGAAAATAATTCCCATGAGACAGGCACTGACTTAATAGATACCCTGCAAAGGCGATAAATTACAAAATTTTCATTAGCGGTAGAAAATTCTCAAAAATCTGTTAACTATGTGCTGCTAGCAACATATGTTGCTAAGCATTTAACAGACTTATGTTAAACATATTTAACAGACTGTTATCTTGCTAATCTTTTGTTGATAAGAACATATCATGAGTTTATGTCTAACAATTTCCTTTAAAATTTATGTTATTTTATTTATTTGAAATAATTTTCCAGCTCATAAAATGTCCGAAATTCAAAAAATGTTTACTCTTCGTATCTCTAATATTTCCAAGATCTTAATATACTCTTTTATGCAATTGGTATTTGTTACAAAAAGGAAAAATTTGCATGTCTGACCGACTAAAGTTGGCCAACAATCTACCAACAACAACAAATAACAATTTTCCACAAACTGCTTTGCTGGTAACACAGAAGCTTCAAGCTCCAACCAGACGACGAACCGGCAATTACCAAAAAGCGCGCCACAAGCGACCAAAGAGATATCAAAGGAGATCGGCAACATTGTTGTTGTTGTTGTTGCCGTTGTTGTTTGCAGTCTGACCAACAACATGTGCGTTTGTGTCCGTAACGATTAAGTAAAAACAATTTACACGCCTGCCTTGCCTTACCAGACAACGTTGAAGTTAAGTTAACCACGAATTGGTGGCAAATGGATAAAGAGACATACAGCGAAGGAGAGAGAGTGAGAGACACACAGTGGAGGGGAGGACCTGTACGGGAGTCGGTGGTGGAGCTTCAGCTGGAGCATCCAACTAGAGGTGAGACACATGACAGCAAATATATACATATGTACATAAGATATAATTAAGCAATTTATACCTATGATTTTTAATTAAAGTGTGAATACAAATTCTGTTGGAAAAATGTAATAGTTTAGATATGTTAAAACGTTTAAGAAACAAATAAGACATTATGCAGGAGTTTATGAGTCTAAACATAGCAAAGAAATAAGGAAACATATTGTCAAGACGTCTCCGAGTCTCTCATTCCATTTTGGTTTTTAATTGTTAGCTGGTTTTTAATTGTTAGCTGTTGATTGTTTAGCAAATTTTTAGGCTCTAATACCTTTAAATTGCTTTAAAAATTTGGAAATAAGCTTCGACTAAAGACGAATCAATGTTGAAATGAAAATTTACTAAACATTTAAGGGGATTTCCCTTAACCATTAAGAAAAGTTTTAAGAGAGTTTAATCAAATACAAATTAAATGATAATTTTGCACTTTTATAGTATAAAATAAATTAATATATGAAATATGAAAACCACGTTAATAAACATTGAAGTGCAAAATTATACTTTTATCAATCTAGAACTATTAGTTTGAGCTCTTAATAATAAATAGTATATAACTATTTCATAATTTAATAAATTATTTAATGTAATTTAAATTTGTTACTTATTCATACCTTTAATTGTGGGTTTACATAGAATTCGGATAAAAGTAATAAAACAATCGAATCCAAGCATAACACATAACATATTCAAATTGTGCACTTCATTAGATTATCTTTGATTTGCTTCTACTTATTAATACAGATTACAACTAGATTTTGAATACTCAGAATCTTAGCATGTAAAGAATTCGTAAAAAAAAGTTTGGAAAAATGCTTTAATTTCTCTGAAATTCATTGTATATATGGTCCATGGGTATCGGCCAGCCGATGTCATCTCTAAAATCAAGACCACAGGCCATTCAATACCTGGATCTCAGTGATGGCGTTAATATGCTTCGCTTTCTGGCTTAGTGCTAGCTTGTTGGCCAAGTTGTCTGCATGTTGGTGCTGCTTCCTTTTTGGCATCGGCAACATGTCAATTATATCGTATCAAATTAATAATTGTAAGCGTCGCGTTTGCCGCATTGCACGTTTGTTAGTTGGTTGTTTGCTCGGTTTGGCTAAAATGATGTTGGTTGCTTAAAGAGGCAGAAAGGCAGAAAGCCTGGTTGGTTTTGGCCACGACAACTACATACTTACTAATCGTGGCCGACAAGCAGGAGGAAAGAGATTTGCCCACAAAATGCAATATATTTTAGGAGTTAACTGTCAATGTTTAAGATGTTAAAGCGTTGCTAACACGAAAGTAAAAAAACAACAAGAAAAGAAAACTAACATCTATACAAAATATTGCTGGTAATGCTTCTTGGGAGAAATTAAACCGAAAAAGTATAGATATTTATCGAAATTATGGAAACCAAGAGCTTAATATATATCTTCTATTTTTATTTTGCATTCCCGAATCCGGCTTTAGTTCTTTTTTTTTTGGAATTTACTCACGAATTAGCACACATTTTGATGTTTTATTTATTAACGACACTGAGACAAAACTAAATGCAAACAACACTTAAATTACCCCACATAAATAACAATCAAAACATTAATCTTATTCGTCTATGCTCTAGAAACACCAAGACTACAATTTTAACCATGTCCAACAAACATTTTAACACAC
Organism: Drosophila equinoxialis; assembly: GCA_018150345.1. Taxonomy (NCBI): domain Eukaryota; kingdom Metazoa; phylum Arthropoda; class Insecta; order Diptera; family Drosophilidae; genus Drosophila; species Drosophila equinoxialis. The sequence goes on from JAECWI010000703.1 coordinate 897,008, forward strand.
TGAGTTAAAATGGTAACCTAGCTTGCTTTTGGCATGGCCTGAACTGGCCTGGCTTGGCTTGGCTTGACTTGGCATTCTGTCAATTTAATCGACCACGTTTTAACCTTAACTGTCAGTTAAGTTAAAGCGCCGCTTTTATCGCCCCGTTTGCCCCGATCTTTAGTGTGACTGTCATTACCAAATTCAGCTTAAGTGCTGTCAAAAGATAATTACCGTTTCAGTTTATATTCAACTGATGCCAAGCAACTTGGATTTCAGTTTTCTTTTTTCAGATGAAACCAGTTTTTTGTTTTCAGTTTGTGATATTTTGTATTGATCTACAAATTTATTTTATTTTTCATTCCCTTTAACTGGCAATAAAAAAAAAACGTTAAATTCAATTTATGTTCTCAGATAAGACAAATTTAGCTGTAACGATGGTTTAATGTTAATATTAATAAATTTCAAAACAAATATTCAGCATTAAACTTATCTACAATAATTAATAAACAGCTCTGTTCACTAAATAGAACTGCCAGGAACAATTAATGACCATAAAATTCTATTTTTTTGATATTTGTTTATATCTACAACATAAAACTAAAATTTCAGTTTAAAAAACTTATCCGATCTTGTAAACTTACGCTTAATAATCGATCGATCGATCAATTTCAGTTTGACAATTTTCCAACATTTTCAATGGAAGTCTGCGCGCAAAATAGATTTCCTTTTAAATTTTTGTTAAATCTTACAACACTTAACAGACACAGCTGTGAAAATATAGTATTTTTATTCATACTGAATCACATGATTTTTTTTAGGAACTTTTACAGAATAAAACTATCGTCCTTGGACACATCCCTAACGCGCCCATTGTTTACTTGAACTTGAGCTCACGACTCACGCGTGAGAGTAAATGGTCACTAGAAAGAGAAATGTAAAGCGCGCAAAAATACAACGACGATCACAGAGCGGAAGGAACGTAAGAAAGAAAGGAAAAAAGACGGTGAAAATCATTTTTTCTTCTCCTCATGCAACATCATCTTAAAAAAGACTCGACATAAAAATAAAACCATTTAAATTTTATGAAAATTACCTTAAGAAAGGCGTAAATATAGAAGGTAAGCAAAAGTTAACAAACAGATGTAAATTTATACAGCTGATTTCATATGGAAAATCAATTTACAGCTGTGGGTGGACAAGCAGGTGATAATGGCAAGCAAACGAATGATATTTCACGATGAGGAGGACTTTGATATTCTCGACGAGATCAATGATGATACAAATCAAGAAAAGTTACCACATGTTGCCAAGCGGTACAAGGCGACAAACGGATTTGGCGCGCAAACACCTATGCAGCGTATGCTTAAGCGCCAAATTGTCAATGGCAGCGAATTATCGCCCATTACGGAATTGGCACAAACCATGCGTGTGGCCAAATTGGATACGAGTATAACTGGTACACCAAAATCCTCCACATTGCGTAGCTTTCATAGTCTGTCCAGCTATGATTCCGGCAACTCTCTGGATGATGAATATATGACAATGTTCGATGTAGAAAATCAAGACAATGATGTTCTATTGCCCCTGCCAGATAATTTAGATCGTCTTATAAGTGGACAATTGAAAATGGAACAGAATTTAGAGAAATCCAGCAATACGAGTCCCATCCAAAGTCGTCGTTCGGCGCGTCGCTGTTTAAGTCTCCTTCCGGACAAAGGTGAAAGTGTTGAAGAAGAAGGGAACTTACCGCTTGGCAAACCGATCCTTCGACGTATTGCTTCTATGAACGATGCGGATATACTGACTGCTCTGGACGATGAGCAACCTCAACTTATTGGTGATCTAAGCAAACCTTGTGCTTTGCCTCTGCAACAGAAAGCTGTGAGACATCAAGATTTAAAGACCATATCGTGCGATACTTTGGCACGACTTATCAATGGTGAACTCGATGAGGAACTGGGCAAATGCATCTATAAGATAATCGATTGTCGTTATCCCTATGAGTACAAAGGCGGTCATATACGTGGCGCCCAGAATCTGTACACCAAGGCTCAAATAAAGGAAGCATTTCCATCGACCACACTAGAATTACAGGATATAGAACCAAAACGACAGATCTATATATTCCATTGTGAATTTTCATCAGAACGTGGACCGAAACTTTTGCGTTTTCTTCGTTCGAATGATCGCAATTTCCATAGTAATGATTATCCAGCTCTTGACTATCCAGAACTATATCTATTACACAATGGCTACAAGGAGTTCTTTAGCCTCTATGGCCATTTGTGTGATCCCTGCAGCTATGTGCCCATGTTGGCACCAGCTCATAATGAGGAATTTCGTTATTTTCGCGCCAAAACCAAATCGTGGCAATGTGGAGACAATGGCGAGGATATAGGTGGTGCTGATAGTGGCATTGGTGGATCTTCGAGTACCCTCCGTAAATCACGATCACGTCTCCTCTATGCCGAGTGAAAGTCCAAGTACCAAGGAAACTTAAAACAAACACTTTAATAACATGTTAAGGGCGAAAATTTATGGTTAGTTCTTTGTGTTATTTTTAATTGCGTTTGTCCGCCAATTTCTTGTGAAAAGTTTATAGTTTTGATTACTTGTGTTCCCTTTTCTCTAGTCAGTGAAACAAAATCGAAAACAAAACAAAAAATTGAATTTTAAGTTTATTTTGTAATAATGTTTTCTCTTTTTCTGTTTGGCATTAAATTTAACTAAATAGCTAAGTAAGCCTAAACGTCTGATTAATTATAAAATTTTAAATTGTTTAAGCAGTTTTTTTTAAATAGTTTCGTTAAATAAGAAACACACACACACCAAACGATATTCTATAATTAAATTATATAATTAAATTAAATATAATATGTGAAAAATGTTATCTATAACTTTTTTTAAGAATATGTACAAAATGTAAGAAAACAACAAAAATTAAGTGTAATTAGATTAAATTATACAATGAATTTTTTTGGTCACAAGTATTTTTCATTTTATTTTTTGGGCACTTTGTAAGAAATTTGATAAAAAAAAAAATGTACTGTAATCTGATAAAATGATTATAAAAATAATGAAATGGCCATATTTGTATATGTGATTTAAAATATATGTATTGATAATATTAATTGCCAGATAAATTCTTTAAAATTAAGCAAAAATCTTTTATAATCTACCAAACTGTTAAAAAAGCAAATAATTGAAATTATAAATAATATTGAATTCTTAAATTTAATCAATTTACAAATAACATTGAATTCTTAAATTCAAATTATAAAAAATATTACAAAAATATTAAATTAATTCAAATCATAAAAATATATTAATACCTTTAATTAATTTATTAAAATTATAAAAAATATAAAAATTTTAAATTAAATCAAATCATACAAAAAAATTAAAACTTTAAATTAATTAAAATTATAAATAATTGTGAATTTCTAAATTAAAGTTATAAATAATATTTAACATGTAATACTTAGCAGAAATCAAAAAAAAAAAAGACTTTGAACCAAAGAAATTTTTTATTTAGTTTTTTATTATGAAATAAATAGAATAAAATAAGTTAAAATAAATAAAAATCCCTATTTATAAGCTAAACTTTCTTTTGAATTTTTATTTTACCATATAACAATAAATTGAAATAAAAATATTTATCACACATTTTTATACCCTTGCAAAAAAGGGTATATTAATTTTGGTCAGAAGTGTTCAACGCATAGAAGGAAGCATCTCCGACCATACAAAGTATAAGAGTTCAAATAGCCATGTCCGTCCGTCCGACTGGATCAGCGCAAACTCCTCACGAATGTGCCAAATTTGATAAAGATCGAGTGTCTATATCATACAGCTCCCATGGTAACGATCGGTGGAAAACAGTGACTTTTGTCAATAACTTCGTTATTTCCTCTGCTAAGATTGTAGGCCGTTCTTTTGTTACACTTTTTGGATTAAACTTTTTTCCACTTTGATGGCTATAAGTAAGGAAAGCGTTATCAAAAAAGTTGCAAGGGTATACAAACTTTGACGCGGTCAAAGTTAACCCCGGCTCTCTGGTTTTCAATTATTATTGTTATAAATTGTAATTCCTAACTATTTGTTTTTCGAATATCAACCAACTACTTTGTTCTAAGAAATCTTTCGAATAAGTAATTTAAATGACTCTATTAGGCCTTTTTGTAGTCATATTCACTTTTGTGGTTAGATCATTCTTAAACTGTGAATCACATTTGCTCGATCAAATCTTATCCCTAAGCAAAGAAAATTTGCTGCTTTTATAGACCTCAACTAACAAAAAACAAAGAAGATTTATCTATAATTTGGTAAATGACTAACTTAGTATAGTTAATACTATTAATACCCACTTTGCCAAAATACTTTATACTTCTTTAGCCCGCCCCATATTGGAGTATGGATCTTGTGTTTGGTCTCCTCAATATTAGTTTTATCAAACCAATTTAGAATCTGTACAAAAACAGTTTTCGCTTTTTGCCTTTCGTGATTTGAGCTGGGATCCAACTGTACAACTTTCATCTTATTCTAGTCGACTTCAGTTAATTAACCTACCTTATTTATCAAATCGTAGAACTATGCTTGGTTTAACCATTCTTTACAACCTTTTGAATGGTGAGATTGACTCTTCCGAACTGTTGAGCCAAATTAATATTTCTGTTCCATCTAGAAGGACTCTCCGCAATTAAACACCACTTACAACAGAATGTGCCACGTTATCGGTCCGGGTATTAAAACTGCGATCTTGTCCTTCCTCGCTTGTAATTAATTGTAATCCTTATTTTAACCTATAATTTTTTTCTTTTTGTATGCAACCTATTAATTTATTTCATTTAATATTTTCTATTTCTTTAGTTTAATTTATGTTTTTATATGTAATACGCCTTTGCCCTTAGGTCGGAGTGGGTAGAGGTTGTAAGACTAACTTTACTTAGGGTCATTCGTAACGGGTCCGGTCCTGGTGTCATATCCCTGCAAGCATTTGGAAGACTGTCTTAACAAAAATCGTCTTGATGAGTCTCTTTTGAGTCCCCTTGACGATTAAAAAACGACTAATCTCTTGGGTGATCGAAAGAAGACTCATAAGTGCCTAAAATATGATTAGTGTGAAATAGAAAAACGAAATGCAAAGCAATCGCCAAATGAGCATGCAGGTGATTAAAATATGTACGCACAAATGATGGCAGTGTTATACTGATGAATCATCAAAGTGCATTGGATATGTGTGTGCTGACGTATCTGTGGCCAGTCATTGGACGTGCCACCGTGGTGGCCAAGAAAGAAATACTCTATCTACGATTCTTTGGCATTGGTGCCTGGCTATGGGGTACTCTGTATATAAATCGTTCAATCCGATTCGATTAATTCACTGCGAAAGGAGGCAAAGGCTATACAGCAGCGGAATTGCAAGTTATTTCTCTTTCCAGAGGGTACACGTAACTCAAAGGATACACTATATCCCTCCAAGAAGAGCTCCTTTCATATTGCCATGGAGAGCAAGTGTCCCAGCCGGTAATCATATCTAAATATGCCTTTATGGACGATGATAAGAAAACTTTCCCACCTGGTCATGCTCTGATTCAAATTCTACCAGAAATACCAACGGACAAGTATGAGAAGGATGATATGGATAACCTAATCGACGATTGTCGCAATATGATGCAAGTGGAAAATTATTATTATTTTCGTTGCAAATTATTGAAAATTTCATTCGAATATGAGTCAGAAATGGTTAAATTACGACTCGTAAAAGACTCTTTTATGATTCACAAAAGAGTCGTAAGCGACTCATCAACATGAGTCGCGGCTAGGGTACCATTATCTCCCGTTAGGACAGTCTTTTATGATCAGAAAATGAGCGCAAATGTGACTATTTTCAATCTTCGCGCGAATCTTTTAAGACTGACTTATGCTCTGTGGGTGGGATGGGCCAGTTGTTCGGACTGAGCGTTGTACGACTACGTATATATATAATACCCACTTTGGCTCTCATGCTTAACTTTCCGACTCTCACTTTCTCACTCTTTTGAGCCAAAATAATGTGTGAATGGAAATGTTCTAGCACCTGAACTAAACTAAAATATATGTATCCTCTCAATGGTTCAATAAAAATCTGTTACCTTGTCCATGTTTTCGTCTCACCTCACCCATCGATATGCACCTTTCCACCTATGCCAAAACAGAGAGAAAGATAATAAAAATGAAATATTACCTGGTCTGTTTCGGTCTCAGCCGCAGCCACCAAGTTCTCTGCAATGTCCTCTGAAAATCGGATAACATATTTTATGTTGGCTTGGTCTGGGCATATATATCATATTATTTATTATACACAATGGGAAATGCGTTACAAACAAAGAAGCAAAAGAAAATATAATAAAAACAAAACAAAATAAACGACAAAAACTTCCACCTCAAATAAAATTGTATTTAACATTTATTTGAATTCAGTGTTTATAAATTAACATTGAACTTTGAAAACCGTATTTGAAATATTAAATATTTTGCTTGTGAAAAAGAAAACTATTCAGAATATATAATTAAATATTTGTTAAATGTCAAAAATAATAAAGATTTATTTAGTATTTAATGTATATATAGTTCAGAATTGGGTGAATAGAAACAAGAACTTTGGTTTTTCTATTTTGATAGTACAAAATTTCATGGAAAATAAAATTAACTTTATTGTTGCTGTTAGTAAACATTTTTTTTCCATCTTTTTACAAAAACATTTCATGGAAATTAAAAAATTTGAATAATGACAATATTGTTGGGCATTTCAAAACTATAAACACGTGTGTTTTTTTTTTTTTATTATTCCGCAATAATATGTGAAATTACATATAACTTATTTTTAGAGAGATTTTTTTAGGGGTTTCAATTCAAATCATTGTCTGCTGAGACATCAAAGGGAGCCTTGCAGCCAGCTTTATTATAATATTCGAAAGGTAAAGGATCATCATCATCAAAGAAATCAGAATCGCGATTACAGATTGGACCCAGTTCATATTCCACAATTTTTTCGCGCCAAAATTCGATTAGTTCTTTGTTCAATATTTCATCACGTAGCTTGACAATCCATTCATTAAAACTCCAAGGACCATAGAAGCTAGCATCGGATCTATATTCTTGTAGCAATTCGGATATCTTGTCCATATCCTCTTGGCTTGGCTTTGGGCTTTCAAATAGCAATTGCCAAATGATTTCCTGGGTGCCTTTGGCTATTTTATTGACATTGCTTTCATGGATATCATCGGGTACGATAATTTTTGTGAGAACGAATCGTTTCATTAGGTCGCGATAGTCGGCCAATGGTGTTTCCTTGCTAATTGAGACCTCAAAATTTCCTGTGCTAGCTGCAAGATTATCCTCTTCATTTGCCATTTCCTCATCTTCGGTAGTTTCGTGTCCTTCTTCGTCATGGACTTCACCGCGAACGCGTAAACTTGCCGCAAATGGTGCCACACATCCGGCCTTGGCATAAAACTCCACCGGCGGTGTATCATCCGAATCGAATAGATCCGAGTCCCTTGACCAGCATGGACCCAATTGCTTTTTCACTATGCTATCTCTCCAGAAATCTAAAAGATTCTCTTTTAGTACTTCGTCCCGTAACTTGACAATCCATTCGTTGTACGGCCACGGGGCATAGAAGCACGCATCAGTCCTATACTCCTCCAGCAATTCCTCGGCTTTGGATTGGGCCTCAGGTTTGTTTTCTTCCGTATCGAACAACAATTTCCAGACAACATCACGTGCAGCCTGACCAATGCGTTCGAACGCACCTTGTGTGATGGCATCATCAACAATTTCATCCATCTGGACGCGTGTCTCGATGAGTTTCTGATAGTCTTTCAATGGTTGCTCCAAGCCAATTACAAAGTCCTCCTTTATTATGGAAATATAAAATTCTTATTTGTTTTCTTGGAATTTGAAATATTATTTGACTCACGGCGTTGGAGGCTGTGGCACTGGAGCCTCCTCCCAAGCTATCGGCAAATGGCGCCACGCAACCAGCTTTGGCATAAAACTCCGTCGGAGGCAAATCATCGTCTTCGAATAGATCCGAGTCCCCCGACCAGCAGGGACCCAATTGCTTCTTAACTATGCTATCCTTCCAGAATTCTAGGAGATTCTCCTTGAGTACTTCATCCCGCAACTTGATAATCCATTCATTGTACGGCCACGGGGCATAGAAGCATGCATCGGACTTGTATTTATCCAACAATTCTTCGGCTTTTGATTGTGCCTCAGTATTGTTTTGGCTGCTATTAAATAGCAATTTCCAGATGACGTCACGAGCCGACTGTCCAATGCGATCAAAATTTTGCTCAGTTACCTTATCATCGACAATTTCATCAATCTGGACGTGCGTCTCCATTAGCTTTTTGTAGTCCTCGGCCGGTGTCTCCAGACTAATCGCAAAATCATCCTTTTTTGGGAAGTGAGAAACACACATGATTAGCAATTGTTATTTTTTTTATTGTGCTTGTCTCTTCTTCGCTTTTTCACTTGCCAAATTGGTTTTCAGTTCGCCATGCAATAGAGCGAGTGTGAAAGAAAAAGGAAGAAGCGGCATTGTTGCAACTTACGGGGACGGTTTTTTCTGCTGTGGCAGCCATGTCAATATCGGCGCCGTCCGCTTTGCGCTTGGACATGAGACTACGATTTAAATGTTTAATGCCGAGAATGAAATGATGACAATCAAAGCGATGACTAATTTTATGTAGATGACTAATTGTGCTGTCCACCTTTTTTAACCCAAACACAAAACACAAAAACTGAGACTTTGTCTATCGATATTTTTCGGAAATTCGATAGTTTTGTATGTTGCTATCGAGTACACGATGTATTCTATCGATTGCCTTATATATCGATAGATAGTTAACGACAACTATGACAGGTTTGTTTATAAATAAAACCACTTCAAAGATGACTCCAAAAATTGTTTGGACTGACGATGTTTTAAATTTAATTATTAAATATGTTCAGGCAACGCCATATATATGGAATCCATCCAATCTCAATTTTAATAATAAACGAAGAAAAGCCAAATTCTGGGATGATCTGGCCAAGAAAATCAATTCGTATGAAGAATTTCGTTCAAAAAATCCAAACTTAACCCGAGGTAAAAATAAACAATTACAATTTGTGGCCATTCATTGCAAATATGTATGAATATTGCATTCATTGCAGATGTATTATCGAGAAAATGGAACAATATGAAGTCTTATTATGTGGCGGAAAGGCATAGGTTAATTACACTTAACCGGGGCGACAATGTGGATGACAACGAGGATGCTCATGTTGACACAGTCGCTTGGAAGTTTATGCCTGCAATGTCTTTCCTTAATGCCAGGGGATCAAGGAACGGGCGAAAAGACATAAAAACAGACTCTTCTTTTGCCAATGAGGCAAACCCTAGCGATGGAAGTCTTGAACTGTCCGAGGACGATTACGAACAATCGCTGGATCCTCTAGAGGCAGCAAAGTCCATGCTAGCTCCTACGGCAGTTTCTCCATCATCACAAAGAACCCCAGAGACCACCAATGAAATTTTTCATTTTGTTACTAATACTGAGGACGATGAGGATGATCGAAGTTCACCATCTATCAGGGAACAAGAGGTGGCAGCCGCAAGTCGCCTTGTGCCCACAAATTCTAGCTATCATTATGGTATGATAATTGCTCAGGACTTGGATCAACTGGATGAAGACTTGAAAATTGATGCGAAATTGGAAATAATGCAAGTGGTGGCTAAATATAAAAAAGAACATTTGCGCAGAAAACGAAATAGAGTAATTGTTAAAAGAGAGCCCGCTTAAATTAAATAAATATTATTATGCTAACTGAAGGTTACAAAGAAAATTAAATTTTAACTCCTATATTTTTTTAAATTTGGTTACCCTAAACCAGGGTGTCACAATCGATAAATATACCTGCCTGTTGATATCGATAGTAATTTAAAAAAATATTTAAAATGAATAAAATTCTGTATTGAAATTTAATAGTTATTACTGATTTAAAATAATAGAAATTGAAATTCGCAACATTTATACTATTTACTTGATAAAAGCTTACCGATATTTTCTTGCAATTATCGATACCATTCTTCTGCAGCCCTGAACTTTTGTTGTTTTCATTGTTCAAAAGAAAGTGGCGAAGATGATTGCAAGTTTTTCAAAATTGCTCATATATTATATTTTATATAATAATTAAATTGTAAATACAAAAAGAAAACTAAACAATTAAATTGCAAAGAAGCTTTAAGTTTGATTGCGGGCCGTACCAGCCCTGCAACAAACAGCGGCAGCACTCACCTAGTGCAAGTTGTGTGCGCGGAATCAATTACAAAATCGATTTCCCAGGCCCTCCCCCCAAACACAGAGCGACCAGACAGCTGTGGCATATAGAAAATAGAAACAATGGCAGCCAGTTCATCAAATGCACACACATGCCGGCCACAGGAACGCTGGAAAATCGTTATTCTAACAGGAGTAGTGCTTATTGGTCTAATCTGCCATCAAGGATGTGAGGCAACGGATACGGATATTGCTCTAGATGCCAAGGCCACCTTGAATCATCGCATCCAGAGTCTGGATCTTTTGGTTTTTGTTTTCCTTCTAGCCCTCACTGTGTTAACAATTTGGCTATTCAAGCATCATCGTGTATCCTGGTTACATGAGACGGGATTGGCTGTCATTTATGGTAAAGAGAGAAATTTCTATACATTAAAATGTGTTTGTTTTTTTTTTTTTTGTTTTGTCGTTGTCATGGCCAAGGCTTTTTTTTTTGTGTATGACATCGATTGTGTGCAGGGTCGTAGTGCGGGTGATGCAGGGGGCGGACTGATGATAAGGAATAAACCGTCTTCGTTAACATATTTAGGATATTCTGATAAAGTTTTTAAACAAGTTTAATATCATTTTGTTATCATATTGTTAAATGGGTGGAAAGAAAACCGTGCCCTTGGCCATATCATAGTCCGCTCCTACCTACTGTCACCTACAATTCCCTCATGCGTCATGTTAGTATCCACCGCCCCCTTTTCCTTCTCTTCTTCTTTTGCTCATACCTCTTTCAAAATGCAATTACGCCTTTGTCTCTAATTTCACATTATATAAAATGATTGTAATTGGTTGTGTGTAAGCAAAAAGCATTGCAAGAAAAAAAAGAGACTCGTGTTCAATTAAAAGAGTCAACAAGATTGTATTGGGCTTAATTAAAGCTAATGAAACAATTCAATAAACAGGTTAACCGAAAAAGCCAACCAACACTTCAACAAATTCATTAGTTTCACGTATGTAAATGATGAGCACGTATTCATAAAGTATATACATATGTACGTATATATATGAATATTTTCAGTTGGTATCTAAATTGGTTTTACCCATTGTAAAAATAAAGCAAATTGCCATAAACATTAAGAGGAATGGAGAAGTGGGTGCTGAAAGGGGTGCAATGAATATACAACTCAATAAAAAATATATAAAAGATAAGCAAATTTCAAATGCTTGCAAGTAAGCAAAAGTTTGCTGATAAATCAAAATAGAAAACATTTTTAGCCAAGTCAGAGAACAGAGCAAGTGAATTTTGAACTTTTTTTTTTCTATTCTTATCAACAAAATAGTGACTAATCGTATTTTGTGATAGGTCAGGCCATTATTTCGCGCCTCATTAAGCTTGATTCATTTAGAAGAAATCTTAATATTTAAAATAAATAAGTCATTTTAAGAAATGCGTAAACTTAAAAAAAATATATATAGTTTGATAAACTGTTGAGTTTTGAGTTACAAAATATTTAAATAACATCCTTAAAAGATTTAATTAACGTTTCATGAACAGAAATGCCAAAATTTTATATTTTTCCCTTAAACATTTTTCTAAAATTCTTATAAAAAAAAAAAAACAAAGCCAAGTTGACTTTAAATAGAAAACATTTTTGAATAAACCTTCTTATCTTAAGCTTTTTAGATTTTTTATTGTATTTTTACCATTTTCAATTCTTTTTCAAGTATAGATTTCCAAAGTACACGTGTTTTTGAAGATTTATAAGCTCTTAATAAAGAATTTACCTTCTGTTATTCTATATTGAAGAAAACTTGCAGTAGAAATGCTAAATGTTAATAATAAAATATCTATATAGACAACCTGTTCACCTCATTTAAAATCTTATGAATTAGTAAGAATTATTGTCCTCAAGCCGGCTTAAGCCCAGTTTTGATTCGCTTCAAAAAAAAAGGTCGAAATCTAGACAAACGTTAATAGTTTATATTAAAAGATTCAAATTGTTATAAAGACAACAATTTGCATTGATCAAGCGACAAAGAACTTTTGTATTCTATTCTATTCTATTCTTATCTGCTTTGGATTTAAATCTTGTAATATTGATTTTTTGTAGGTTTAATTGTGGGCGCCATTATGCGATATGCGGGCTCTTCTACCCCCCTGGTACATATGCAGGTGGAACCTGAGGGTAATCCCACGTATACGGACAAATTGCCACCCGACACGCTATGGTTTAATGTGAGTTTACATTTTAATGTAAATATTGATATTGAATTTCTCTGTTTTTGTTCTAGTATCCGGTTAATCAAACGAATACAACCAAGCTACCGGAAGGAATTAAGACGTATGCGTATGTCTTTCGTGGACAAGTCCGTAATGTGGATGAAAATGAGATTGATTTGAAAGCCACATTCGATCCGGAAGTGTTTTTCAATATCATTTTGCCGCCAATTATCTTTTATGCTGGCTATAGTTTGAAAAAGGTTTTGTTTGTTGTTAGACAAACTGAATGAACTTAATTGATGAATGTTTGTTCAATATCTTTGCAGAAATACTTCTTTCGCAATTTGGGTGCCATTTTGACATTTGCCATTGTGGGCACCACATTGTCAGCCTTTCTAATTGGCGGCGTTATGTATGGCTGTGTGAAATTGATGCCAAAATATTTGAGCAGCAGTTATACCTTTCTGGATACATTGTATTTTGGTGCATTAATATCACCAACAGATCCATTGACAATATTAGCCATATTCAATGATCTGCGTGTGGATGTTAATCTCTATGCATTGGTCTTGGGTGAATCTGTATTAAACGATGCCGTGGCTATTGTACTTAGCGGGTACGACGACTTCTACTTCAATTTCACTTTTTGGCTTCTAAACTCTTAAATCTATCTCTTTGCAGGGCCATACAAAACTATGGAGAACATTATTCGAATACGGGCGAATTTGAAACGACAGCGTTTTTACGTTCAATGAGTGATTTCTTTTCCATATTCTTCCTATCCCTTTTGATAGGCGCCGCCATGGGCTGTTTTACAGCATTGATATCCTTTTCATATACAAATTATCATATATATATACAGATGACAAAACCAAAAAAGTTAAAAGAAACCATCTCTGTTGCATCTTTTATGCAGTTTTGGTTTCAAATTTAGCTATTTTTTAGGTCGCCTGTATATATTTTAGTTATAACTTTTACTTATATCCAATTTCTTATCCTTAACTCTTGCCACACTTGACCAAGTTTACGCGCGTACGTGATTTTCCTTTACTAGAGTCGGCCCTATTTGTCCTTATGAGCTATAGCACATTTCTGCTGGCCGAGGCCACTGAATTAACCGGCGTCGTGGCTGTCTTATTCTGTGGCATTTGTCAGGCTCATTATACGTATAACAATTTGTCCGAGGACTCAAGGCAACGTACTAAACAAATATTTGAGCTCTTGAACTTTTTGGCTGAGAATTTCATTTTCTCATACATTGGAGTGTCGATGTTTACGTTCCCTAAGCATCATTTTGATGCCGGGTTCATTATAACAGCCTTTGTAAGTTATTCTCAATCGAAAAATACTTTAAAAGGTTAACTTGATTTTTGTTTTTTTTGTAGATCTGCGCCGCTTTGGGGCGAGCTGTCAATGTTTATCCTTTGTCTTGGCTCTTAAATATTAAACGCAAACCAAAAATATCAACAAATTTTCAACATATGCTTTTCTTTGCTGGTAAGTTTCAAGTTCTTAAACGACTAATTAAACTATATATATATTTGTTGTAGGTTTGCGTGGAGCCATGTCATTTGCTTTAGCGATCCGGAACACTGTGTCGGATGCACGTCAAACAATGTTAACCGCGACATCGCTGATTGTCATCTTCACGGTTATTATACAGGGTGGGGCAGCTAATTTTTTGCTCAATTGGTTAAACATACCGTAAGCAATGAAAATCAAAGAAAATCTGTTTCAGTAAGCTAAATCTTTACTCTTTTTCAATATTTTCAGTGTGGGCGTCGACGATGAGACTGAACAATTAAATAACTATCAAGTACATAGTGTGAGTATTTTAGATAAGATATTAATCCCAAGATATTCATTAAAGATAGGAGAAGAAATTAGTAAACATAACACATAAAAAACGTTAGGAATGAAAACTTAACCTTAGATAAATTCCTACAAGATACATGGGGAAAAAAGGATGATGACTGAATCTTTGAAATTATTGCTAGTTGTCCTTAAGCTGTCTATGTTCTAAATGCAAAAAATCAAAATGAAACGTATATTAAGTGAAACGTTTTATTTTTCGTGATTCTGATTAAAGCTCTTCTTGGCTTAAGCTGGGATCGGAATGTCAATTTGCCTTCGTACTCTAGTAGACTTCTTTTGACTAACCTTCCTTCCTTAATTAACCGTAGAATTATGCTTGGTGTTAATTCTATGCACAAGCTCCTAAACGGTGATATTGACTCGTTTGAGTTATTGCCTCATGTTAATCTGTCGGTGCCATGTAGACGGAGTAGACATTCTATTATACCTTTAACCCTTAGTCGTTGTTCTTCTAACTATGCCATGCATGAACCTTTTAGGGTCCTCTGCTCTGAATACAACCTTCTTTTGTAATCTGCTCAGAGTGTTCCATTACTAAGCTTAAAACTTCTATCCTTTCCCATTTAGTCCATAGATAGCTATAGTATTTTGTTTTTGTCTGTGTTTTCTATTGTGTGTTTGTCAGGCTTTGTTCTGTTGTCGTAGGGGCCACTTGAACGTACTGCGCATAGTATCGTCAAAGTCTGCTAAAGGCTTCTAGAACTTATTTAATTAAATTACTAAAAGCTAACACAGTCTAATATTAAGTTGTATAGCCTTTGTTTTTAATAACGACTTAGCGGGTCACGGAATCGAAAAGGTCCTAACAACGCTTCAAGGGGATCGGAGACCAAAGCTTAGCTTTGTTTGAACATTTCTCCAACATTTTTGGATCGGTCTAAAACCTGGAGACTGAAGTAGCCATAGCAAAAGATCGATCTTTTCGGATGCAAACGAATCTTTTACATGCCTATGTTTTGTATCGTCGTCCTGTTAAAATATGTATTTTATAAGAATTTCCAATTGGTATAATTGATACTATTAAGAGTTGTAATTAGATGTATGACTGGATTTGAACAGAGGCCTGCACAAGATTTCTCTTGATCATCAAAAAACAAAAATAACTTTGAAAAACTTTGAATTTTTTTGTTAAAATCCTTATAAGAAGATATCAAATTAATCAATTAGTCATTCAATATGAACTTCAAATAGGTCTAAGGGAAAAGTCTTAGGACTTTTCCTTTAATGTCATCATCGTTAATTAGAGATCAATTTGATAATTGAGATAGTCACCCAATCTTTAATTCCAATTGGTCTTAAGAGAAATCCTGGCACTTTTCCCATGTTATCAACAAAGTCGAACCATTGCTTTGATCTTGACTTAACATTAAGTCGCTGACTTTTTAATATTACAAGTTAAATCTGTTTTTGTTCAAGGAAATGTTCTCAATCCCTGTTCAAAATATGATCAAAGTAAATGTATAACTAAAATGTTTGGAAGAATAGAATGGAATAGAAATAATCATAGATAAATAGAAGAGTTTAAAGAAATAGAACTATTTAGTTAGCAATTAAATCAAATGCATATTCACATTGTATTTTAACCTATGTTTTTTATATATACATTTTTGTGTTTAAATTTCTGCTCAAAATCACAAAACGAATATTTTATTTGCATCCATTAATAAACCCAAAAGGTATACAATTCCATGGATAATTCACATCAGCCTCCGGTATGTTTTACTAATGAAATATATCTCATTTATGTGTAAACTACCTTTATTTTGTTTTGAGTTTATTAGATTCATAAATGTATGATTTATATGTATATGTGTGAGAGAACTTAAATATCGTGAAAAGAACTTATATTAACTGGGAGTTGGTTAGTCTGATGGTTATTTGCAGGATATGGAAGGTGGACGCGGCAAGACGCGCATTACTGGTGGAACTGATGGCAATTTGGATACACCGATTGAGGGGGCAAATGGTAGCCTAAGCAACGGAGCCACTGGCAGTCATCATCATCGTCGTAATAGCCATGAGAAGGCCATATTGGCCCGAATTTGGGGCAACTTTGATACCAAGTGAGTATAGTGAATTGAATTTCATAAATATAATAATTAATGTAAATTTGATCAGGTTTATGAAACCATTGCTGACACATTCGCGGCCAACATTGTTGGAAACTTTGCCCAATTGCTGCAATCCCATAGCCCGACTGCTTACAACAACACAGCAGCTGACACAGGTGAGTGATTAAAGGATATAGTTGTCTTCATGAAATGCTTAATCTCAATTACCAAAGGATGGCGGTGAATTTAGACGTGTGGATTCTGACTCCGACATTTGCATAGATAATGATTCGGGTAATGGTCTTACACCAGGCGGACCAGGAGTCGCTGGTGGTGGCCAAACGCCTGGTCGTCGCAACTCCTTAAGTCGCGTAAGTATCCGATGTGCTGGTGATACTCACAATCTACTTGCTAGCTACAGAAATATTGAATGAAGCCAAAAAAAAAAAAAAATAATAACATCAAAGACTAATCCAATAATAATAAAAAAAAATAGTGTAGAGAATGAAACCAACTACCTAACGGCAAAAAAAAAATGTGATTTCCATTTAATTTTAGTTTAATTTTTTAATTGTTATATATTTGTTCTCGGGAATCTAATATTTATTTTGTTTCTTAATTATTTAACAATTATTCTAGTCTAATACCTAAAAAAAAGAGAAAAATATGAAAAAACTGACACCCAAAATGTATATATCTATTAATTTATTGTTAATTACTATTTACTGCATGCTATTTAAATACATTTAACTAAAACCAAAAAAAAACTGTAACAATCTTCTCTTTAGCAAAAAAAAAAAGTATTAATTTATTTATTTAACTGCTGCATCTTTCTTTTTCTTCTGTCTTTCCTTACCAACCAAAAAAATAATAATAATAACTCATCTAACCAAATCTCTCATGTGGACTTCACTATTCTTTAAACAATTTGTCTTTTGGTTGCCATAAAACTTTATATTTTAAAACAAACAAAAACAACAACAACTACAACAAATCAATTTAAAAACCAAGTCAAACATTTTAAACGAAACTAATCACATTGCAAATGAGCTCAGTCTTGTTACTAATAATTTTATGTAATTAGTTTATTTCATTATGATTTCTTTGTTATAACTTTTTCTTTTCAAATACCAAATTTTCTCAACGCGCACAAATACAGAAAGAACGAAAGAAAAATAAAGAAGTCTGTCCGATTACCAAATATATATATATTATAGTCTAGGATATCATTTGTTGTGTATTTTAAAAATTGTATGATTTTTATTTTTATATATTTCTTAGCATTTAACATGCAACTAACACCCCAAGTAAGTACGAAATTTGTTCTATTCATTTTTTAAATTGTTTCTTTTTTATTGTACAATATATATGCATACATATGTAAATATATATATGTATATAATTGGAACCAACACTAACAGCTTTTTATTGTCGCTTATGATATTTTTATTATGATATCTTTTAAATATTTGTTAAATTTTCTTTTCCATTATAGGTTTCTACACAAGAGCATCGAAATAATAATTTATAAGTTTATATTTTGTGTTTTCTTTTTTTTTTTTGTTAGTTTTTATTTGTTGTTAATTAATTGGTCTCATTGAAAATGAACAAAAATATGTACAAATTAGTTACTTATGTGTTAGTGTTTTCGTTTGCTTGTGATTCGATAAAAATAAATCTATACCATATATAAATTAAGAGAGATATCATCCAACTATTAGAAATATGTTAACTAAATGCTGAATAATCGTAATACAGCTTCTTTTCTTATAATCTTATTGTACTCTCTCTGTTTTTATTTTTAAAATTGCGGCATACTTTTGTAATGAATTATATTGTTGACCAAAAAAATATATATATATATATGATATTCTACACACTTAGATGGAAATTATGGAACATGTGCAAAGTCCGGTGTCAACAAGAATTCGTCTGTTGGGATTTTATGGCAAAAAGTTATAAATTACAAGTTACTACTACTATATTATGAGAAAAACAAAACAAACAAAAAACAAATTTGTAATTTATTGAGTAATTTGCTTCTTCAATAATTGTACGAGGGCGGTCCAATAAGTACTTAGCGTTGAAACTCGTTGAACTAATTTGTGACGGTCACCATCGAAGGAGAAGAGTCACCGTACATAGCATCCAACCGATATTGGTCTTTTTTCATTTTTCTAAATTCTGTGCATGCGCTTCTACACAAATGTGCCATTGGTCGGTGAGGCTAAGTACTTATGGGACAACCCTCGTATATATGTCTGTTTATGGCCTTTTTCAATCTTTATTTAATAATTCTTACCAGTATATTGTACGAATAGAAAGGCAAAAAAGTCCTTTGATTATATTAATTGTTGTGCTATTTTATTTGTAAGTAAAATAAAAGAAAAGAAAAACAAAACAATATTATTTTAAATTTGGTTAACTTATCGATAGCTGGCGCTCATTGAATTGTCGATAACTCACAGCTGACTGCTTTTCCTCTTTTGTCATCACTAAGGCGGTCAATTTTCAGCATAGCCTAAGGAAAATAAACCAACATAAGTTTTTATTAATGGAGCTAAAACTTGGATTTCTGCGCGCCTGCAAGAATCATAGTTGTCTTAGCCATGAGCTGATTGATCAAATACTCACTCCATTATGTGAACACCATAATGTTCCGAAACCATCCCAATTGAAAGATCTCAAAACTTTTGTTGAAGAGATTAATGAATCTATTCGCGAATATAATCAAACGCTGACATTCATCAAGCATCCAATCAAAGGCAAGGAATATTTGGTTTATGCCAAAACCGATGCGACACCGGATTCTGCAGTTGGTCTAAGCACATTGGCGGCTGTCGAGTATCAATACTTTTCCATTCTTTTGGACAAAATAGCTCAAGAGGATGATTGTTCTATACCCTGGACTGGAGCGTATAGGGATCTGGGTTTTGAGGCATCGGCCAAGCCACCGAAGAAGAATCGCTTACAGGCTTTGCTACACAAATGGTGTGAAATGGGATATTTTCTAGCTGAAGATGACAAAATCTATCTGGGTCCACGCAGTCTCGTTGAATTTGAATTCTATTTGCTAACCAATCATCCAGGGACAATCAAGAAATGTGTACTCTGTAACAATGTGGTTCTATGGGATATTAGATGTGCCTCCTGCCAGGAACAAATCCATCGTGATTGCATTCATAAATATTTGCAAAGGCGTTCCCATTGTCCGGCCTGCAATAGTCTATGGACGACACCAACGCGTCGATCTAACTCATAAAAGAGATATTAAAGTTATAGCCTTAACTTAAATTACAATTAAGTATTTCTTTCATATATTTGCCCAGTCTAAGTTAGGAGTAATCATTTGTAATCATTTTAATGGAACAAAATATGTGTATAAATATTAAGTCCCAACAACTATTAAAAGATTGCAATTTCTGTGTTTACTATATTTTTATAGCTAAGTAATCTTTGTTAACTTTCAGGGAAACCCTCGGCAAGGTTGTAGCCAGGTACGTCAGGGGAGGTCACAGCCTCCTTTACCTCCACACCATTGAATTTTTTACTTTATTAAAGAATTTTTCAAAGTAATTTAAAAATGTAATATTTTTATAGGTTTTTTTTGTATTTATTTATTTTTTTTGAATTTAAATCAAAATGAACTTACAACATTGCTGCTCTTCCCCTTCATTATAATCCTGGCTACGCTCCTGAGCCTTCTTCTAGTTTCAAGTACTTCAACATTACAGTTATTCCTTTTATTCTCTTTCCATCTCTCCTGGTCATTCGTGTGTCATGTGAATTGCAGTAGGGAAAACAGTTTCAATATTTTTGTACTGTCTGTGCATCGTTATGTGTGAAAGTTTTAATTCTAGTTATGTAATGGACCCAAAGTCCTCAAATCCGTTTACAAAAGAACGCCGCAAGGATCGGCAGCATGAAGTCTTTAAGGTGCCTCCTAAAAATCGTTAAAAAAAAAAATCTTTATTTTCTCTAAAAATATATCTTCTATATAGAATGAAATAAATTTAAGACCCCGCCGATTGGCCTTCAAATGTGGTGATCGTTTTATACCCAAACGTTTTAGCCGCCAGAATACGGATTTAAATCTCAAGTATATGGAACTCAAGGAAGATAGGGATATACTTAATGCTGGAAGCTATCTAAACATTAATTATTGGCGTCAAAATAGTTTCATTTCACAAATCAGTAAAACATTCAATATGCGGGAACATCGTGTGCTCCAATTTAGTCCTTGGTCTGAATTAGATGTTCGCTCTAGAAATTACGACGATTGGCCGTGTAGACCACGAGCCCGTCCCCAGGCTTATCCCAATGCAACTCATGAGTTGCCGGAATTGGATGCAAATTTTAGTAAGAATACCGGCAGAAATAAAAAGATTTAATAAAAACAAGTTAACTCCCAATACAGATAATAATTTGGTGGACTGGTCCATACATAATCAAATGGCAATTTCCACTGGTATGGATGTAATGGTGTGGCGTGGCTATGATGTAACTACCATGGTCTTTGGGGTCAAGTGTCCAACTGCTTTAAGATATTCCCCAGATGGGAAATACTTAGCCATGGCCTACATAGATGGAGGATTTCCAGGTTGGTTTTACAAAAAACAATATAACCCAAATGTGTTTCAGTCGCTGCATTTTCTTATATGCTAGTTGTGGAATTTTGGAGAATTGAGACTGAAGGGGAATTCCTAGTGACTGATGGCAAAGCCTTTGATGTCTCAGTGGGTTATATATCATGCCTGGAATGGAATCATAATAGCAAAGAAGTTCTATGCGGCACAGAATCGGGTCACATAGTGATTATCAATTTATCCGATATGGGTAAAAAGACATTGAAAGGCCCAACAAAAATAACAGTCCTTAAATTTTCACCATGCATGTGCTATTTGGCCATTGCGGATTCACATGGTAATGTCTTTGTCTTGGACTATCGTTGGCATAAGGTTATTTGGAAAATAGATATGGACTCGTTTTACGTGTGCTTGGATTGGCATCCCTGGTCAGGTGTAGAATTAATTATTGGTTAGTATATACATCCAATACATTTCTCCATTTGCGTCTATAAGTTTTCTTATATTCCCTTTAGCGGATCGTGTTCCTGCCTCACTTATAATTGTCCATTTGCCGCGTCGTGAAATTGTAGCCAGTTACAAACGTAAAGAAGATGATGTTAGAATCCGTGCAATTACATTCAGTAAAATTACTGGCGAACTATTGGTTAACATAAGACGTAATGGTAATTATAATAATATCTAGCCAACTTGTCATCCATATAAGTACATCTTAAAATCCTCTTAAAGATAATGGCCAAACTAAGTTTGAGATTTTGGTGCTTGCATCATTGAATCGGGTTGTTGATGTTTTGGGTTATGCTGATCGTGGTGCCCTCTTTATGATGTGGAGTCCAGATGGTACCAAAATAGCAACTGGCGGTGTTGATGAATCGTTTTCGGTATGGAATTTTTATCCCTCTCTGCAGACATCAAATTCAAAGAACCAAGAGATTGAGCAAAAGACACAAAAACTAAAAAAACATCAGTCATTAGAAACCTTTGGGCTCTATCATTTTAAGTAATTGTATTTTGATTGTAATTTAATTTCCATGTATAAACTGTGTTTTTCTTTTTTTATTTATCTATTATTATTTTATATATATATATTTGTAATATTTTCATTTCGTTTGTGTTCGTGTTTTCAATTCAGTTACATTTCTTTCATTAAACTTTCATGTGATTATTTAACTTAATTATAACAAAATTATATTTCCTTTACTGTGACGGGGGTGGATGGGATGGGATAGGGGTGATTGGGGGAATCAGGTGTATAATATCCATTCTTCTGGGCAAAACTTTGCCATAGAAGATTGTGACTTGTTAGAAAGCGTTAAGAGCGCAAAATTTCAGTGCAAGATGTGGAAGATTGACGGTCATTGGTTGTTGTTGGGGTTATTTTTGCTTTGTTGTTGTTGCAATTCCTGTTGAAATATATATTCGGCCCAGGCCTCAGCCTCAAGGCGACGTTTTTTACTTAAATACGGACTAACTATAAGACGATGAGTGCCAAAAACAAAGATAGTTGATCCGATTCCAATAGCCATCATGCCAACGGTGGTTGAGGCAAACCTTTTAATTCCATTAATGAAACTCATCTGGAAAGATAAAAATAAATGCATAAAATTAGTCAATTATTTCCAGTAAACAGCTCTTAAATTGTAATCAGACTTTGGTTGATTCGTTGTGGCAGCACTTTCTACTGCAGCAGTTTTTGAAGTTTCTGACTTATTCTCCTCTTTGTAACGCAAAATCAATGGCTTCCAAATATAAACGCCGCCCAAAAATCCAATAGCAGTAACAACCATTAACTGAGGTACTGTCACACCACGGGGACGACGTATTTGCATGGCATATGCAGCAAATTAAAAACAATTCATGAAATCAAAATCCAATGAAAATGTCGTGCCGGGTTGTTATTTAACAAACAGCTGAGATAAAGATAGAGAGAGAGAGAAGAACAAACAGAATTGTTATGCAGCACTGTTCAATTTAGCAGTTGCCACATTGCTTAAGTCAACCAAATCTCAGAGTTGCCACACAGCTAGGCGACAGGTCAATATTAGTAAAACGAAGTTTCTTTTGTAATTTTTAACGATTTTCAAAATAACAAAACTGCTAACAGGTTTCTATAAATTTTTAAACAACCAAATTGTAAAACTATTTGCCTAACAGATAATTATTAACGAATAAAAAAACTATCAGAAGACCTTTCTCAATAATTAAAGTTTAAAAAAAAGACTATTTTCAGGGAATATAATATTAAAAGGTAAACAAAAGAAATAAAATATAAATTCATTTTAAAAATTTCAAAAATTTTAACTTTAGCTATTTAAAAGTCGTTAGCAGAGTTGCCAGGTAATTCAAGTCAAACGAAAATTAATTCAAATATTATAACATTTGCCATTACCATTGCTCTTTTGGAAATTCCCCATTGTTAGCATACTCACTCGATGACGTCCGAATGATAAAAGTAAAGAGAATTAATAATACAACGGTAATCCTCCGACTTTGTGTATATATCGAGAATTTAGCAAATAAAAGAAATGAGAAGAATTTACTGTGACGATATTCTAAGCGGAGATGACTTTGGGACTCACACACACACACACACACACACACATACATACAGAAGCCAGCTTGGAAGCTGGTTTTGTGTGCTTTTTGATTTTTATATAGACTTTGCTTCTCTCAACACTTTGAGTCACTCTCAATTGGAACTGCGTGCTAAACGGTACTCCCACCGCTTGCTCGCCATCAACAACAGTTAAAAGAAATCACAGCGGATATAAAGAAAGTGGGCGAAAAAAAAAAAAACCAAAGAGGAGTCAAAATGATAAACTTATTAACCTGGCTGGCTTTAATCACTTTGGGTGCTAATGGAAATTGTATACCGACGGTAACGACACCGCAAGGCGTATTTCAGACCAATTTGGTGCCTCTGCCAACAACACCAGGGCCAGGGTTAGCAGTGACTGGGGACAGCTCCTCCTCTTCCTCCCCTACGGCACTCGGTGTCATCGATACTTTTGTGCCATTTCGCAGTGATTCCCATGATCAATTTTCTTGGCGTCTATTAACAACTATTTTGCAGAATGAGACATCAGGGCAAAATGTGATTATATCACCATTTTCCATTAAACTAGTGTTGGCCCTGCTCTCCGAAGCAGCTGGAGCAAATACCCAGACACAACGTGAACTAATTGACACTCAAACGGATATCAGATCACAGAATAATGTCAGAGAATTCTATCGCAAGACTCTCAACTCATTCAAGAAGGAAAATCAAGTGCATAATACATTGAATGTGCGTACAAAACTCTTTACGGACAATTTCATCGAAACGCAACAGAAATTTACGGCAACTCTCAAGCATTTCTATGACAGTGAAGTGGAGGCTTTGGATTTCAATGGGGCACCCGAGACAGCGGCATCCGCCATTAATGATTGGGCCAGTAATATCACCCAAGGAAGATTACGCAAACTGGTCACAGCGGAAAATGTGAGAAATAGTGTTATGCTCCTGACAAATCTCATCTACTTTAATGGCCAATGGCGTCGCCAGTTTGCCAATACCTATCAGGGAGTATTCTTCCGTCAGCCGGAGGAGCAGACTCGTGCTGATTTCATGGAGCAGACGGATTACTTTTACTACCACAACTCGGCCAAACTAAAGGCACAAATTCTACGTCTTCCTTACAAGGGCAAGAATTCTCTATTTGTTCTATTGCCCCATGAAGTCGATGGCATCTTCGAGTTGATCCATAATTTGGAGAACGATGAACTCAAGAGTGCACAATGGGCCATGGAAGAGGTAAAGGTCAAGGTAATTTTACCAAAATTCCGTTTCGATTATCAGCGTGACATGAAGGAAACATTACAAGGTCTTGGCATACGTGAGATTTTTTGAAGATTCTGCATCTCTGCCAGGATTAACACGAGGCGCCGATGTCGCTGGCAAAGTGAAGGTATCGAATATATTACAAAAAGCCGGCATCGATGTCAATGAGAAGGGCACTGAAGCATATGCGGCGACTGTCGTGGAAATTGAAAATAAATTCGGCGGTTCCATAGTCATTGAAGAGTTTAATGTAAATCGTCCATTTGTGTTCTTTATCGAGGAGGAGTCGACTGGTAATATTCTATTTGCTGGCAAAGTTCATGATCCGTATACCGCCTAAAATCTAAGCTAGATTATAAGTACTCTTCACCACGGCCCAGGCCAGCCCCATCCCGCCTGCTCCTCTCCATCAACCAGACAAAAGCTCATGCTGCTTGATGTTTATTTTAATTCAAAAAAAAAAAGAAACAAATACAACACAAAAAAAAAATATATATATTTTAAATAAAAAATAACTTTGAGACGGATTTTATAAGTTTTGCTCTTGACACGCTTTTTCTTATTTTACCCGTAATCATAAGTATATTCCCATTCCAATTCATTTACTGATAAAGATGATGAATCTGATGATGGACACCCAACGAGTCCCGACCCGACCAAGTCGTGCTCGACGAAACAATTGTAAAATAAAAACAAAAACAAAAGCCAACAATCGAGATGCAAAATACCTAAACGACTATGACTTGGGGAATGCCCCCCTATATTGTGTACATTTGACTTTAAGAGTGAAAAAAACCAAAACTAATAATCAATAACACATGACACATCAGAAATGTACACACACACCATACATTCCCCAGTCTTTAAGAAAATCCAATTCATATTGCTTTTAGATAAACTCAATCATGTATGAATGGATACTTAATTAGAAATTCACAATTGATTGCATCTAAACCGGAAGGTCAATGTGAAATGAAAAAAGACTTATCTGTAGCCAATACGGAAAATAATTCCTAAGTTATACAAATTGTATTAAGGAACAAAAAATCCTGTTTAGTTGCCGTTTCGTTAATGGGCAAACCTTTACAATTTGAGTGTTTGTTGAAAATACATATTTTTAGGAAACTTGTTCGATTTGAAGACGTTTTATTTACGTCTAATAAACTACGCGAAATTTCAATCCAATCAATGTTCTCTTTTCCTAAACCAAAAAAGAAAGTGAATGAAATTGACCCAATGACATATTTATACCTATACATAAGGTAAAATCGACAAAATGTAATCAAAACGCAGACGGAAGATAAGTCTTGATCAGGTTCAGAAGAATTCTATATAAATAAATTTGGCATTCCTTAGTCATTGAAAAGTTTGTCCAAGTCACTTCACGATCCTAATTTAAAGAGAGAAACGAAATTGTCCACTTTACCAGAGCAACAATCGAGCAATGGTTAAAGTCTTGGTGAGAAATATCCTTAAATATTGAAATAAAACATTTGAGAAAAAACTGAGCTTATTCAATGAAAGATCTTATTAATATAATGTAAAGGTTTAAAAATATTTTGCAAGGATTTGAAGGACATTTTCCAAAGTTAGCTTTCTTATCAGGATTAAAGTAATTTCTCGCATTAAGAAAGAACGCGATTCAAGTTTTTCATCGAATGAGATTTTTATCATCCAAATCTAATAAAATACAGTAGAATCCGGTTATAACAACGCCCAAGGGACCGGAGATTTTCGTCGCTATATACGAAAGACGTACTAACCGGAGGCACTTTCATATATGTTTGTATTGAGACCAACCAATTCTATCACATGAGCTGAGCATTTAAGCAATTCATAACCTGGGTAAAACAAAGTATGAAAATCATCCGGATCGGACCATTACATCATTAATTACTAAACGATCGGTGAAGGAATGGAAGTATCCTTACCAAATTTACTAATGAGATAGTTTCGCATGCCAAAATTGCAATAAGATCGGATAAATAGTCAATATAAATCGACTCTCTATTTTCATGTACACACTTAGTAAATTTTTTGGAATTCCATCTGTTTTTTGTGGAGCTGTTTATATTAGTTTTCGGAAAAACATTGTAAATATTTTCTGAATAACAAATTAGTAAAAAACATAGTTCAAAAAGTTAATTGAAAGTTGAGAAAATCAAAAAAAGTCTTAAATTCTTGGCCACCACTGTATATTGGCTTGTATTTACAAGATACCTGGAGAAGTTTTTTAAGCCAAAACTTTTTTTTCGATTTTTAGACTCTTTATTCACATTTGTTTATTAAAAGTAAAAGTTTTTCAATATTTCATGTTAACGAAACATCTGAGGTAACCCTCTAGGCATTATAGTTTCCAATGAAACATTGATATTGCGGAGACAAAGACTAAAAAGCAATTGATCACAAGGAAATTCTTGAAAAGTCACGTTGTTTTCTCGTATAGAAACTGACTAAGGCCATAATAGGTTATTCCTTTACGCCACTTTTAAAGCAGAGAGATCTATATATAGAAAGACTTTCATTCTAACTGATGCAACAAAAATGCACAAAAATACAGTCATCTCGATTTCTATATAATTTCACTCAGCTACTCTCAGAAGTTTAAATTCATTCAGTGACATATTTATGGTACATTTTTATGTAAGTATTTTTTGTTTTTAAGTAAATGTTTGCTGAGATCGTTAAATCAGCTCATAAACATTGCGTGAAAGCGCACTTAAGAAAATTTATTTATTTACACTGCTTTTCAGACGGCATGCAAGTAAGTTCGCACAAATATATGTATTTTTTTGTTAATGTTGACGAAAGATAACTCCAAGTTTACACCTGAGCCCACCATATTTACCTATTTGTTGTACGAGAAAAACTACTAACATGTCAAAAGTGCTAAATTTATTAGTAAGTTCAGGGTAAATCCTTTAAAATTCTTGCAAATATAGACTTTAAACTGTTTTGTTGATCTGAAACAAAGTGTCTGGAAATAATGAACAAATTTTAAAAGTGAACGATTAAAGAAGCCGATATAATGCTCTCTTTAATCTTCTCTACCTCTCTAACACGTAGGGGCTTACAGTCTTTTGTTAAAACAGGATTAAAATATTTAAAAACCAGAGGGCCGGGGCTAACGTCGACCGCGTTAAAGTTTGTCTACCCTTGCACCTTTTTTGGTAACTCTTTCCTTACCTATAGCCATCAAAGAAAAACGTTTTATCTAAAAAGGCTAATGTTTGCGAAAGAACGGCCTACAATCTTGGCATAGAAAATAACGAAGATATTCATCAAAGTCACTGTTTTTCACCGATCGTTCCTATGGGAGCTATATGATATAGTCACCCGAACTTTATCAAATTTGGCACAATCATTAACATTTTAAACTAACAAATCTGTAATTTGAAAGCAATCGCGTCAAAGGTAACGAAGTTATTGACAAAAGTCACTGTTTTCGACCGATCGTTTTTATGGGAGCTATATGATATAGTCAACCGATCTTAACAAAATTTGGCATAGGTATTTATATGTGTAATAAACTTACCAATATTATATTTCACACGACAATAGCTTAGAAAATAACGAAGTTATTGAGAAAAGTCACTGTTCGTAGCTATGCCGTTTGTATGGGAGCTATATGATACAGTGGTCCGATCCGGCTAAATCCGATATATACAACCCCTGCAGTATATACAAGCCGTCATGCAAAATTTAAACTCTGTAGCGTTTACGGTCTAGGAGGAGTTTGCGCTGATCCAGACTGACGGACGGACGGACATAGCTATTTGAACTCGTCTCGTCGTGCTGATCAAGAATATATATACTTTATATGGCCAGAGATGATTCCTTCCATGCGTTGCACACTTCTGACCAAAATTAATATACCCTTATTGCAAGGGTATAAATATCAAAGAAGCTAACTTCGGCAGTGCCGAACTTTATATTTCCTTGCAGACTTTTTTCTGTAACTCAATTCATCACTGCACAGACAAAACCTTCGAAATATGTACGTATGTATCATTTCCATTTCTTCTTCTTCATGGCACGCATCTACATACAGTTTACGTAGCGTTGCGGCTTTGTGTATATGTATGATTCTAGCAATAACGGAGTAGCTTGCTGCCAGAGCTGCCGGCAGCATTTGAATAAAGCCGAATTAAATTGACTGTAACTTGTGTTCTATAAATCCGATCTGATTAAAATTGCGGGATCTGATGTTTTACATCCAAAGCTATGATATAAGTAAATTTCATAGAGATACTACAATTTCTCCATCTATATTTCTTTTATAACTATATGTAATAATGATCCGATCTTGACAATTTTCATACTTTATGTGCTCCGGGCTATAAGTAGTTCAAATATCAAGTTTCATTCCGATAGCTTTTAAAATGGCGGCGTGAATTTGATTTGCACAAACGACGAAGGGACATGGCTATATCGACCCAACTTTTCATGCTGACAAGGTATACATATATACTTTATGGGGTCGGAAACGTTAATCTGACCAATTTTATAAAACTCTTTGCAAGGGTATACTATACATTTCCTTTCTCTAAACTTCTTTCTAAACATGCTAACTGCACCACTTTCTTTCTTTTACATTAAACTCTCAATTGTAAAAGTTATAAAGTTTCATAAGAAAAGGGGCAGATACTGTACAATTTAATGATATTCTCTTTATATAAAAACAGATTTTATGAAATCAAATTATAATTTTGATTTCAAAAGAACTTTCTTTGGCAAATATTTTCAAGAACCTGTGGCCAACAATATTTTTAACTATTTTTAGCCGTGGGCGTGAGTCAGGTTTTGACTATTATTGTCATAAATTTTATGGCAAATACTTTGTAAAAACAAAACCAAATACACAAAGTAGTCACTGTGAAATACAACAACTCAGCTCATCGTAAGATTATAGAGAAAAACCGAGTTTGAAAACTATTTAAAAAAAAAAAAACATGAAACGCACTAGATTAAACAACATAATATTCTTTGTGACCACGCTTATTGTGCTAATAGCAAGCTTGGCCATGATGTGTGTATTTTCAGGATTCGAACATGAGATGAAAATGTTTAAAACGATGCTACATACCATTGTTTTCATATTACTAATACATTTTCTGATCTTTGATCCCATTAAGTTTGTCGTACTGGCAATTGATACGGCCACATGGGGACATGAGCGTCAGCATCAGGAAAAACCGGAGACAGAACGTTATAATCATTACGATTACCTAAAGATGCGTATGAGAAGTTTACGCTCTCAATTGAAGATCACTGAGGAACATCGTAATGAAAAATTAAATGAGAAATATCATAAAATAGCAAAAGATGTTTATTTATATGGTTCATATTTCATAATGCTATTAGCATTTGTATTAGTACAAGAAAATTCCCTTCTATTTTATAATACAAAGATTGTTGAAAGATTGTTGAATGAAAATCAAACTAATACGCTGGGATTAAATCAAATATATTATATTAATGATGTGTATAAATACATTGAGATGACACTAATTAATCCATTTAATTCGCATTCAATTCATCACGATTCCTGGGCTCCAATTGAGCAAATCAAAATGTTGGGCGTTGTGAGATTGCGACAAGTTCGTCTCGTCGATAATCATATAGGTCTAGATGACCCCGAATGGGATGTTAGGTCATTTCTTCCAGAATGGCAATTGCCATATCAACGTATACACTATACTAACAAATTCTGGCGTATTTATGAACCGTGGCAACCTTTGGTTCATAATCCGAGTGTATTAAATGGTTTATTATTAAATTTTGATCATATTGGCTCATTTCAATCGTATCCCGAACTAACTGGTTATATAGCCTTGTTAAGAATAAATAAGCGCTCTAACAAGATTGTTTTAAAACATTTGATGGAATACAATTGGTTAAATTACAATACATCGGCGGTTTTTATGGATTTCACTTTATATAATGCCGATGCGAATATGTTCACTATGTGCACCTTATTGGTGGAGAATACAGCATTTGGCGTTCAGATACCATCAGTAAAGCTGGAGAGCGCTAATCTAATATCCGATTTGCATCAGCAAAGTCATACGGAGTTTATAATTGCCGTATTTTATTTTCTTGCTCTTCTCCAATTTATTAGTGCTTTGGTGGTTAAGCTATGGTTTGATCCACGAGAGATTCGCAAGAGATGGAATCAATTTGATATAATTATATGTTTACTTAATGTTTTTCTTATCGTTTTAACCGTAATGCGTGGCACAGAAGTGGATCGTGTTTTAGATATAGTGGAAGAGGCTGCCGAAACGGAATTTTATGATTTTCATCGTCCCATCCGTTTATTTCTCTTTACTGTTATTGTCATGGGCTTTCTGATTTCTCTGACTACGATACGTTTGTGGAAGGTTTTTCAGTTTGCCCCTGTCTTTCAAGTCTTTACAAGAACTCTATATATGGCCTGGTCAGCGATGATAAGTACGGTTGTTATTATACTTATATTTCTAATGGCATTCGGTATATCCGTATCGATAATTAATGGCGATTATAGCCTAAATTTCTATCATTTGACAAATAGCATTGTCTCGTGCATGTGTTTTGCCATGGGTTTTACATCCCATATGAAAACAACGGATATGTTCTTTGGCGGCTCATTAGTGGGTATCATTTTATATCTGATTTTGGTCTTTGTTGTCGCTATAATACTAATCAATGTATTTGCTTCTACAATTTATGCCTATTTCGAACAAGTCGATAAGCTGGCCAAAGAAACAGAGAAAAGACAAATCAGTTTCATTCAATTTCTTCGTTTGGAATATGGCCATTGGTTGAGTTGTTGTCGAAAATGGTGTGGCATACGTAAAGGTTATCGTAGAAATAATCGCACCGTATCACAGAATATACGACGGGAGCTAGATGAGCAGGAAAGACATGAGGCCCAAACGCCGGTTCTCATTATTAAGAAGAAATTCGATGAATATGAGAAAAATTTGAACTATCGGATGAGATTGGAGAGATCGTATTGCCTGGTCTCCATTATGCGTGTCCAAATCAATTTGCTGGAACGTATGCTGTTCGGTGATAAAGATGGTAATCTAGAACCGCTCACAGATTCGGATTATACCAGTGATTCAGATATTCCCGAGATGTATCGCAAGGAGAAAAAGAAAGTTGCATTTAATGTTAAATAATGTGCATAAGAAGAGAAATCACGAGAAGAGGAAAACATTTCTAAAGATAATTTCTTAAAAGGTCCACAGTCTAAAGGAGCCCAGTTATTAAAGTGAATTACTTTTCCCAGTTGCGGAATAATCGATTTCATGAAGTAGTAAATCAGATTTTAAAAATTGATGCTAAAAATAAAGTAGAGCTAGATTTCATGACAAGAACCGTTTTAAAATTTAATCAATGATTTTTTTTGACTTGCACTCTAAATAGGGGAAGGCGAGACGGAAAGTGATAAGTGTGCTGGGAATCGTATTATATTTGGATAAAAAACTTAAGTAGCAAACATTTATTTTGTTTTCTAACTTCGAAACTAAATTATTGCTCGCAACGAAATGGTTTCGATATAATCATTTTACCAATTTGAACGATCTTTTAGTTTGAAAATTGACAAAATGACGGATCAAAATTTGAACTATACAGTAGAATCCGGGTTTAACGACTCCGCTTATAACGTCCGTACGGTTATAGCCACTAAAGTTCGATGAGTGAATGGTTGCTCTCAATACAAACCTATAATCGTCGGTCCCTTGTGCGTCGTTATAACCGGATTCTACTGTATTTAAATAAAAGTCGATATTGTATTAAAGTACTATCTATTGATAAAAATAGTACATTTGCCATAAACAGACGGATCAGATTACTATATCGGATACAAACGGTGAAGTTATGTAGGAGACCTAACGAAGATTCGACTGCTGGCAGCGCTGCCGGTAGCGTTTGAGTAAAGCCAATTTATACACAATTTATAACTGTAACTTGTGTTCCATTTATCCGATCTTATTTCGGGATCTGGAATCTTCATAGAGATACTCCGATTTCTTCATCTATGTTTCATATATCATTATCTGCTCCCGGCTATAGGTAGCTCAAATATCAAGTTTCATTCCGATAGCTCTTAAAATGGAGGCGTGAATTTGATTTGCACTGACAGACGAAGGGACAAAAGTTACACAATGTATTGACTGTTTGTTTAGGTGCTCACATTAAACAATATGTTTTCAATGGATATATAGACAAGCGCCTAATAATCCTAACAACAATTGTGAACAACAATTGTGAAGTCTGTCAGTTCCAGTCTGTCAATATAGATTCATTTAGAACGTTGTATGTCAAATATCTGGAACTGACTATGAATAGGCAACTGAACTGGAAGGCCCACATAAAAGGCACACCTAATCATGAAACTGAGAAAGATGTACTGGATCACAGTTCACAGTTGAGCAGATCACAGTTAAGCATTGCAAACAACCTCCATGTATACAAGACAATCATAAAGCCCGTGTGGACATACGGCATCCAACTCTGAGGCTCTGCTTTCAACTCGAACATTGAAATACTACAGCGATTTCAAAACAAGGTGCTGCGACGAATAGTAAATGCTTTCCTATACGTCAGAAACTCGTTACTGAATAGGGACTTAAATATCCCATACATACAGGAAGAAATCCGCAGGCTGAGCGAGCGATACATCCTGAGGCTTGAACATCACGAGACTACCCTGGCTATCAACTTCCTGTACAACAGTACCCACACAAGAAGACTGAAGAGAAGACACCCGCTGGATCTTCCATTCTTACCTCCACAGGACTGACGGCCTTTCACAAATACCCGAATTTTGAATTTTAACTGAATTAAATTTTGTATGTCAATCATGGAATGTGGAATGTTATACAAGCAAGATTATGTCTTATAATTTGTCAAAGAGGAACAACTATTACTAGGTAATCTACTTATTATAATTTCAGCAAGTCAAGTCAAGGAACTATATATACGACTTTAAGGGTTTATTCAATCATTGCACTTGCACTTACCTCCTCCACTTGGCAACATGGCTATAGTTTGATGAGAAGATTGAATCTGCTTGTTGTTATTGTTGTTGTTGTTGTTGTTGTTGTTGTTGTGGCGTGTATGCGATTGATGCTGTTGCTGGTGATGATGATTTTGTGTTGCCTGTTGGTAAGACGCTATTGCCGGAAAATGCGACTGTCGCGTCATGTCAGCAGCCGCAGATCCTTGAGAACTTGAATTCTCTACAAAACGACGTGAATTTGAATGCGATGATTGTTGCTGTTGTTGCTGCTGTTGATAGTTATTATTGCCATAGATTAAGGCATTGAGTAAGGCATTCGATGATGTCTCTTGACGTGAATTACGCTGCTGCTGCTGTTGTTGTTGTTGTCCATGCATATTATTGTTGGCAGTCGGAAAGGAACCTCGTGATTGTTGATGCTGCTTTATTGTTGCCAAACCGCCATGAGTTATTTTGGAACCTTGTTCCTCGATTTTACGTTTCATTACAGCATTGCGCATTATAATATTGGCATGGGCCTGTAAATAGAAAATTATTGGTTATTACATTATGACCTCGACCTTGAATTCTCTTTAGTAAACCACGTTATCCCCCTGATTTAAGGTTTTTTTTTGTAGATATATTTTACCTGCAAATCTTCCTGGGATAGCTGCGGCTGTTGCTGTTGAGTCAATTGCTGCTGTTGTTGTTGTTGCTGCCTGACAGCCAAAGTTTGCTGCACAAGAGCCAAATTATGAAGATTCTGCAACTGACTGGCAATCACAGTACTCGAGAGCATCTCGAGTTGCTGTTGATGTTGCTGCTGCTGTTGCTGGGTATTGGTAAACTGAAGTACAGCTGTAATTGCCTCACGATCCATATTAGAAAGACGAGGATTGGCCAATTGGACTAAAAGGCCATGCTTAGAGATTTCACCTAGAATAAAGGAAAGTAAACCATTAAATAACTTGGAACTGAACTGGTCTGAAATGGATAAATGGATGGATTCGCTTTCTCTTAAAACTCAAGCGATATTTTTTAGAAAATCTTCTCCTCACCTTTGGTTAAACGTAACAAAAGTAATTGAGTATCAGCCCGTCCCAAAATGGCCTTCAATTGAAGTCCAGCCAAAAATGCAGTCTGCTGTTGCTGTTGTTGTATGAGTATATGTTGCTTTTGTTGTTGTTGCTGATATTGCTGCTGTTGCATTATAAAATTCGATATGGCATCTGAAGGAACAGGATTCGGTTGTTGTTGTTGTTGCTGCTGTTGGACTTGAGGTTTGACCACATTCAGAGCACCAATTAATTTCTGGAAATTATCCGTTTGTTTACTATGCTCAGAACCATTGACATTGCTAGTTGATTGATTTGATGGGGGCAGGGTAAGAGAATTACGACGCCATTTGGCCTCCAATTGATCCACCGATGGCATATGACCCAAACTCTTCGGTTGCTCTGTTGTTGTCTGATGTATGGGATTGTGTGTCCTTGCCTGCTTAAAGAACTCATTCAATGAGGACGACGAGGCACTCCTCTCGCTAGGGGCAAAGAATGCCATAAATTTAGAATTATTCGAGATGTTGGAGGAGGATTGTTTATGTGGCTGTGACTGTGGCTGCTGTGGCTGATAGTTTTGACTATCGTGACTAATTTGGTTTGGTTGATATGTTCGAGCACGACTATCTTTGGCCATTGGCATCATATTGTCATTAGCCAGCGGTTTGTTGTTCATATTCTCCAAATTATTGTTATTGTTGCTATCATGTTTGGGCATAAATTTATTGCGTGAAATGGTATCCGGATGAGTCCATTTGTATTTACTCTGATCCAACTGAAACATTTAAAAAAAAAGTTTGAAAAATCAAATTCGATTTCAAATAAATGGGAAATGTAGTATAATTTACCTTGTGTTTCTGCACATCTTTATCAAAATCATTGGATTTAGATTGACCCTCCTTTTGTTTCTCTTCCTGCTCATCTTCACTGAAGCCACATAGCTCAATGGTATCGAGTCGTGAGGTTGGACCACAACTAAACCATTCTGGTTCTTCGTTTTGCTGATTTCTGTAGCGTCGATGGTTGTGCTTCTCTTCCAGTTCACGTGACTTTGGCTTGGATACAACTAAAAATCCAGACATAACACGTTTAACATAATTCTCATTGGCTTTATTTAAATCTTCACTAGATTCATTCGATTTTAACGATTCATTCTCAATACGATTGTTATGACGATGATTTTGCTGATGATGATGATGATGATGATGGTTATTGGACATGCCCATTATTGGAGTATTGGGTCGTCCATTTGATGATACTTTTGTGCTAGCAATATCGCCATTATCATAGAATTGCATCATGGTCAAATTACCATTATTGGCATTATTATTATGATGATATTTTCCATTGACTTCATCCAATTGTGACTTGTGATTTATATACGATTGTGTATGTTGATCCAAATTATTGTATGACCATTTGGTATGACTCAGACGACCACTGCCAATGCGCCTTTGATTAACAATAGCAGGATCCTATATAAAAAGAAATACAAATTATGAGAATTATTACAAATAATAGAGATTACTAACTAGATTTTGAAGTAGAATCCGGTTAAAACAACGAAGAATTTATTTAGTATACATATGTACATACATATAAAGCCATTCTACATATTTTAGTTTATTTATATCTCCAATTATTTATTTATTGAATTGGATAGAGGAAATTCAGTCCTATTTTATGAAACCAACAACCTAAACTTTCAAATGGACAACTAAAAAACATGAGATCTTAATTTTATTTTTAAAGTTTTAAAGTTATTTTAAAAGTTTGAAGATTTTTACCATTTTTTCATTATTTTGATAAATGAACCCAAATTACTACATTCTAATACTGCTAAATTCTAACGAGTTTCACTTGAAAGGTTTTATATAAATGATTAAAAATAATGTATGCATGTATTTAAAATATGCGCCCAATTGAAATTAGAATTACAAAAAACTATCGCATAATTCCACATCTCTAATAGTCGTATCAGTGACCAGCTGTTGCTGCGGGTGGAAAATCCACAAAAAGAGAGAGAGAGTCAGAGGAGAGACACTTTTAATAACTGATAAAAACAGTTTAACTGAACCTAAGTAAAGTAGTAAAACAGAGAGAAAGGCAGAGAGCTAGAGAGGAAGAGGGAGAGAAGAGAGAGCCTCTAAATGAGGGGAAACAACGGTGCGCTTTCTGAAATCATTAAAACAACAACGAAACTCAACTTTAGCAAAGAAACATGCAAACAAAAATGGTTAATCAGTTGACATTCTGCCGCCTCGTGAACCTCAACTGAACTAAATAATAAACAGTTTGTAATCAGATTCCAAATCGACTGATACGACAATTTGAGATGCAATTTGTTGCCGCTGGTAAATTGTTTCACCGAGAAATACACTCAAAATCTAATAAAGTTTTCCCTCTCTTTAAGAACACCAACATCGTAGACTAAATCCATTGACTGGCCAATGGGTTCTGGTGTGTCCACATCGCATGCTCCGTCCATGGTCGGGCCAACAGGAGAAAGCACAAGAAAATGATCTACCGGATTTTGATCCAACAAATCCACTTTGTCCCGGTGTAGAGAGACCAAATGGCATTGTAAATTTTAAAATTTTCTACTTATAGTTTCTATTCTATTTATATTCAACGCACTTTTTTTGTGTGTTTCCAGATAACTCCCAAGTATAGAAGCACCTATGTGTTTGATAATGATTTTCCCGCTCTGGTGGAACAGGTGCCAACGCCACCTAGCAGCGATGACCCTCTATTTCAGGTGGCACCTGCACGAGGAACTTGCCGGGTTATGTGCTTTCATCCCAAATCAAACTTGACCTTGCCCACAATGAGTGCCAAGGAAATTCAAGTGGTTATTGATGAGTAAGTATTAAAAAATAGACAAAGATTCGATTCGATTGGTTAAATAATAGCAGTGATAGATCCTCGTAGGAGAAAAGCGGAGGAAAATGTTTTCCCCCTAAAACCCCATTTCACCCTTCAACATTTATAACAAGATCCGCCACTGTGAATAGGCATACTTAAGATAAAGTTAAAACTTAAGACGATCTAATCCAAATACCAGGCAGACTCGGGGAGGGCACCCCACCAAAATATTGATCTCTTACGTAATGTTGAAGAAAAAGGACTAAATTCATCTTGATTTCTGACCAGTTCGTTATAAATAATGTCCACTAATTTCTTATCCTTGTCTTTTCAGATGGATACATCAATTTAATGAGCTAAGTGCCAAATACGCTTGGGTTCAGATATTCGAGAACAAAGGCTCCGCCATGGGCTGCTCAAATCCTCATCCGCATTGCCAGATCTGGGCATGCTCATTCTTGCCCACAGAACCACAATTGAAACAGGAACGTCTTCGGGCTTACTATGCCACACATGAGCGTCCTATGTTGGCTGACTATGTGGACCGGGAGTTACAGAAAAAGGAACGTATCGTTATCGAAAATCCCGATTGGTTGGTAGTTGTACCCTATTGGGCAGCTTGGCCATTTGAAACCCTCTTGATATCGCGTAATAATAACAAACGCATCAATGACCTAACCTTGAGGCAACGCGAGAATCTGGCGGTGACCATCAAGGAGTTAACCACAAAATATGATAATCTATTTCAATGTTCGTTTCCCTATTCGATGGGCTGGCATGGGGCACCAACAGGACCGGAGCACGCACATGCCTCGAGTGCCCATTGGACATTGCACGCCATGTACTATCCGCCATTGCTGCGATCGGCAACGGTCCGAAAATTCATGGTGGGCTTCGAATTGTTGGCCATGGTTCAAAGGGATCTAACACCCGAACAGGCTGCCCAACGTCTACGTGAAATTAATGGCAAATGTCATTATCTACACAAGGATAAACTAAGCGGCGAATGATGTGGCCGACTTTAGTTAGCAATTTGTTGTGAGTTACTACGAATTTTTTTAATAAAAATATTAAAATTAAATTAAGAATTTCATTTAGTTTTATTACTTGCTAACCTTAGTTGTTGCTGTTCTTCTTAAAACTTAGTCTATAATAATAAAAAGAAATTCCTAGCTAAATCGAAAATATACATAGATAACACAGGCCAACAAACCTCAGGCCCATAGATCAAACTAAACTTTTCTTATAGCTTGAGAATTTGAGGTCCTAATGTCTAGTTTAACTCTTGTTGTCTTTGTAGAAAATTTTCGCAGATATCCTAACCTTAAACATCAATCTTTTGTCCAATTTTAAGGTTATGTAGCATCAAATTCGATGACCTTTTAGTTTTAAATATGTCCTAAACTTGAAAATTCAAAATTAAAAGGTTTAGAGGATTTAGCATCGGAATATTATCTTAATTTTTGATCTATTAGATCGGCATTTATCTTTGGACTCGACTAAGTTTAATTCATTTCAGTTTGTCTGCCTCAAAAAGTAAATTTACTTGGGATCAGTAAATAACTTTTAATCGAAAAGTGTCAAAATCAAACAAAACTAAAAGTAAACCAGACACATTTCTTTTACAACATTTTGAAGGTCATTGGAACATAAATCAGCTGTGGAAACACTTTGATTGTATATAAATATGCATAGTAAATATTTAAATTTAGAGATAAGCTTACCTGAAATTCGGTTTGCGGTTGGGGCGGTTGACTTTGTATAATGGACTCATCGCTGATCAGTTGAGGTTTATTCCTATTCTTGTAGAATGCAGGCATACATTCATTATTATTGTTATTGGTATTACTACCCGAAATTGTGCGGGTCTTGAAACGTTGCCCATCCGAGACACGCCAAAGATTCATGCGCCGCAAACGTGCCTCCAGTTCAATGTCGTCACAGGTGGCAATGCGTGGCATGACAAAACTCTCCTTGGAGCGATGCATCAAGGCATTGAACATGCCATTACGTATATCAATTAGATCGGATCGAGCATAATGCGTTGTTGTTGTTGTTGTTGTGGTATTCGTAGTTTTACGTGTTCCACTCTTAGACCTACGTATTCCTTGGGTACCAGCCTCTGCAGCTGCTGCCGTTGCCTTTGGATTAATCGCTGCAGTTGCAGAAGCTGCAATGCGTTTTGGGCGTTGTTCTTGTGGTGCCAACATTGTGGTTGTTCCTGTTGCATCTGCTTCAGTTGGTTTCTTTCTGGGTGACTCGTGATCTAAATCACAACTGACACCAGTGCAGGATAATATACTGGATGTGGGTTGAGTATAAGGTGTCGATGCTCGAGCCGAAAGGACTTGCAAAGTCAAACCTTCATCAATAGCACCAACACCACCATCTGCTCCTGATGATGATGACAATGGCAATGGTATGGCCTCTTTGGAGAGAATTTGCCTTCCAATTTCACTTTGTTTTGCCATCAGATGGGATATTTTACGGATTCTATCCAATTGTAAAATGGCCAATGGCTTATTGAATGCGGGATGCAACATTATGTCCTGACAACAGGACAAATTGGTGCTGCTTGCGTTAGACATGACAAACATTTCCATCGTATCACCTTTAATCTTCTTCGACTATAAACAAAAAGGAAATATTCATATATTAGAAAACAATAATAAAATGGATATATAAGGAAGTGAAAGAAGTAAAAAAAGGAAATTAAAAAAACTCCATTTAAGTCTGATTTTATGCAAAAGAAAAAAATGTTTGGAAATTATATTATTAATACATTTTAAGCAGGGACGGAATTAACGGCAAGCCTTCTCAACCGGCCCTGCCTTTAGGATTATAAGACATTATTGATATTTAGCTGAATGAAAATAAAGAACTTAAACATTTAACCTACCACACTGGTTCCACTACTGTGGAGTTTAAACATATATATATATTTTTTGGTTTATGGTTTATGGTTTGTGGTTTATGGTTATTGGATATCTATTGAATACTTTGTTTAATTTACATTATAAATAATCCAAACAAAAAAAAATGAATCAAACTTTAAATAAAGGACTTTTATTGTAACTTAAATTTTTCCAACTTGTCTAGGTGACATTAAAAAACCAATTGAAATGTCAGAAAATAAACACATAGAAATCTGACATAAATATTTGTGTTTGCTCCATCCCTGGACCATTGCCTAATCGCATCCCGCCTTTAATTCGAATCTCTTACCTCTTTAGTATTCGCATTTTGTTGCTTGTTGGTCTCTCGCTTACTAATTGCCTCTTCTAGGGCATCCTTCAGCTTAATCGCGGTCAATTTAATGTAACCCAAGCTTGACGATATCAAAGCGTTTGTTGGCAATGGAGGCGGCGGCGGGGGGGGCACACGGATCTTCCCATTTCTCAGAATTTGTCTCATCATCTTCGGCACTTTCTAACGGCATTTGAAGGGGTGATAGAGTTGCTGCCCTATTGGCGGGAGTTTGCACAGGTGTCGGCGGCGGCGGTGGTGGTGGCGGCTGAGGCATCAGAAACTTTGTCTTATCCACAGGTGTTAGCACCTCAGTCTCCTTCACATTGTTAATATCTTCGGCTAAAAGGGCCAAGTGCTTGGGTTGGCGCTGCTGTTGCTTTTCATCTTTTTTAACACTTTGCATTTCCAAGGCGCCAGCGCCATTTTTTTCTTCTTGAACCTCAGCCATTTGCATTAAACTAGACATTTGTCTATGTATATTTTTAAATTCCATGATCGTTTGATAATTCAATATTACTTTGTACTCTTTATAATACTTACTCAGTTAATGGGGTAAAAAAAAAGAGTAGGAAATTTAATAGTTATTATTTTTAAAACTCAAATATCAAAAATTAGAATCACGTTTGGTGGTCGGAAACGAGGCGGATCGGTAAATCCGTTATTTGGTTTATTGCCTTAGAGATGGGCAAGCTTTTTGGGCGAGTAGGATAAATGTATTTAAATACTAATATATTAGTACAGGGTGCTGAAAAATAAATTACTATGGGGAGGAATTTTGTGGTGTATTAAAATTTAAGTTAAGCGTTGCTACATTAATCACCCCTCTACCTTCTAGTTAAGTTATTCAATTTCAAATACAATTGGTAGTTAAACGAACTAGTTCGTCATAGACCACAGCTATTTATATTCGCGTTTGCAGCCCTTGCACTTTGAACCGCTTCGACAATCGCTATAAAGTCGATAATTATATACCTATCGATGTATGGTTCATCCCATCCCTAGCTGCACACATACAAGCGCAGCGAAGAAAAAAAACCAATTTTATAAGTTTTTTTTTTTTGATTTTACTAGCATAGAAAATCCAATAACGCAGCAGCGGCGATATATAAGGCAATTCAAATGGATATTTGAGGTAAGTTAAAGCTTAAAAAAAAAATGTAAATAGCATCAAACCAGCCATAACCTAAAAAAATGTTTTCCTTAGGTTTCCAGAAG
This sequence comes from Drosophila equinoxialis, assembly GCA_018150345.1. Classification (NCBI taxonomy): domain Eukaryota; kingdom Metazoa; phylum Arthropoda; class Insecta; order Diptera; family Drosophilidae; genus Drosophila; species Drosophila equinoxialis. The sequence continues at coordinate 939,223 of JAECWI010000703.1, forward strand.
AAGGTAATAAACAAAATAAAAAAAAAAAAAAAAAACAAAAAGTACTAAAAATAGGAAACCAAAAAAACACATCTAGCAAGAATGACCCAGTATCTGCCGCCAAATCTTTTGGCGTTATTCGCCGCACGGGAGCCCATACCATTTATGCCTCCCGTAGACAAGCTGCCTCATGAGAAAAAATCACGCGGCTACTTGGGAGTGGCAAATTTTATGGCCGATTTCGAGGACCCACAGGATACACCGCTACCGAAAACGGTGGAGACGCGACAAGAGCGTTTGGAGCGACGCCGACGTGAAAAAGCCGAACAGGTAGCCTACAAGCTGGAGCGTGAAATTGCATTGTGGGATCCAACCGAGATTAAAATGGCCACAGAAGACCCATTTCGTACGCTCTTCATAGCGCGTATCAACTATGACACTTCGGAGTCAAAGCTTCGCCGGGAATTTGAGTTTTATGGCCCGATCAAGAAGATCGTGCTCATTCATGACCAGGAGTCAGGTAAACCCAAGGGCTATGCCTTCATTGAGTACGAGCACGAGCGTGATATGCATGCCGCCTACAAGCACGCCGATGGTAAGAAGATTGACAGTAAACGTGTTCTAGTGGATGTGGAGCGAGCCCGTACAGTGAAGGGTTGGCTTCCCAGACGACTAGGTGGTGGCTTGGGTGGCACCCGGCGAGGTGGCAACGATGTCAATATCAAGCACTCTGGCCGCGAGGACAACGAGCGAGAGAGGGAACGATATCGACTTGAACGAGAACGTGAGGATCGCGAAGGTGGGGTTGCGGGTGGTGTTGGTGCTGGTCGCGGTCTTGACGCCCGTAGTGGACGCGGTGCCGCATTTAATATGGTCGACAGTCGTCGACGGTCACGGTCGCGTGATCGTCGCGATAGGGACAGGGATCGCGGCGGACGAGGTGGAGCTGGCAATGGCAATGCTGGTGGCGCCCGTTCCCGCAGTCGTTCGCGCGAACGAAGGAAACGTCGTGCCAGCAGCCGAGATCGCTATGCCGACGACTTTGATCGCCGAGACAGGCGTGACCGAGGAGGCGATCGGGAACGGGATCGTGATCGCGATCGTGAACGTGAGCGCGAGAAGAAAAAGAAACGCTCCAAGTCACGAGAACGTGAATCATCGCGGGAAAGACGCGAACGCAAACGTGAGAGAAGGGAGAGGGAACGTGGTAATGCCAGCGGAGGTGATGTCAAAGAGCGTAAACCCGATTTCCGTGACATGGACATTATTAAGATTAAAGAAGAGCCCATGGATGATGGTTATCCCTCATTTGACTACCAAAATGCTGCCGTTAAACGCGAACAGTTGGACGATGATCAGCAGGAGGAGAAATATCGTCCGCCTCCAAATATGTTTAGTGTTCCGCCGCCGCCCATTATTGGACGCAACAGCAACAGCACCAACAACAATAACAGCAACTCGAATTCCACCCCTGACAATGGCCCAGAGCAGAACTGGTGGCGTCAATAGATCGATCGTATCGATCCATAAGGATGGATATGGGATTGGTATTCATACGACAAGTTTATGCACTTTTATACACACACAGAGAGAACAAAAAAAGAAAGAAAACAAAACAAACTTTTGACGACGATCCCAAAAAAAAAATTCGCTCCTCATGCTAACTACTCTAGAAAACATTTCGCAGGTTCCATTTTACACTAAAAAAACCCCAAAAGAAAAAAAAAAAAAATAACTAATTGTGCATAGCTTAACCTAATCAACAACAAAACCATTTACAAATTTATAATTAAACATATTTAATGAATATGAAAAAAAAGTAAGTAAACTAAAAATAAAGCCAGCCTCGAGTTATGTGTTTGTTTCCCCACCTTTGGTAAGGGGGTTAACGGGAATAACCAGATGATGATGATGATCATGCAGATGATGGAAACGATATTTGGTTTGGATTGGTAAACTCCTTTAGCCCATGGTGGTTCGTGGGTCTTTTTTTCTTTTCTCTTTGTCATACATAATTGTTTTTTTTTTTTTACTATTATATTACAAAACTTGCACTAACTCGTGCCCTTTCTATTTTCTCTATCTTTTTGCAGTTTTCAATCAGAGTTGAAAATCTGAAAATTAGTTCCGAAAAGTAAGATTATATAAAAAAAAATAAATAGTTAAGAAACAAATTTAAAAAAAAAAGCTTACGTCAAAGGTAAATTCTGTTTAAATTGCACAAAATCTCACTAATATGTTGTTGTTCCGTTCCTCCATCGTTCTAGGCCAACACTAGAAACGTGATGGCTCCTCCTCCATTCTTCTCCTCCTAAATATGGGTTGTAAGTGTGTAAGTTAATTTCAAACAAAAACTGCAAAACAATGTAAGTTTCATCTTCTGGTAAGATTTCGAAGTTTTTCCTCCCATTTATGGTAAGAAAAGAGAGTTTTCTGTGCCAAGGGATTTCATCCCTAGCACACTCGGGCTTCTATCTGCTCCATGTCCCCCAACTCATCTGGTATCAAAATAATGGTAACATTTTCAATTTGGAAGCAAGGACTTCTTCATGGTTTGTGTTGTGTGGAGTACAAGGTTTGATATTGGTAATAAAGGAAAAGGATCAAATTGGGGTTTGCATTTAAAAGTGTTTCTGTGTGTTTGTGTGTCTCTAGGGAAATTGAATTGTAATGTAACATATATATTTCGAAAACTAAGTAGGCCACGTTGTAATATCAAATTTGTATAAATTGTCTAGTTTACCAAATTTTTCCTGTTCTAATCTTGAGAGCAAGCAATAAACATCTCGTTTACAATTAAAATTTGAGCAAAACAATTATTTTTAAAACGTGTACTTTGAAATAATTCTATAAGTAAGTATATCCCAGACTTAGAAAAATATTTTAATTTTTTAAGATTTTCAATTAGGTGGAATTTATGTTTTCAAATGGCCTTAATAACGATCCCTTGTTGCCCTGATAGTGGCAAAAATATGATCTTTAAAAATATGCGAAAAATTTGTGTATTTTTTTGGACATTTTCGACATTGTAAGTAATTTAAACAATAATATAAGTAAATATTTCAATAAAATAAATATATTAAAGTTGAGTTTTTTTTTCGTATTTACAAATTTGGTTAATTTGTTTTATTAAGAATATTTACATATTCGTTCTTATCTTAATGTTTATTTCTCAGATCGCTTCATAGTAAAAAACTTTTGGTATTTTTGTGCAGTCTTGCCAACTGAATTTTTGGTACTATTTATTTTTTTTTTGCAAATGTTCCGATGTTCTGTTTTGTAAACAATTGTGCGCACATTTGTTAAAAATAGACACCTTAAGCTTAAAATTATTTATAGAATCCCTCGAATGGATTTTTAAAACAAAATAAATTTACTTTTTTAATACTAAAATACTTTTGCAGATATTTTTCGGCAATTGCCTATCGATAAATGAGTTCTCGATATATTAGTGACAACCATTTTTTGGCGTGTGTAGCAGAAAGAAGCCGCTTAAAGAAGAAACAGCGAAAAACGCTCATTTACAAATATTACAAGCTAGACTGAAGGCTTATCGTACGCTAGGTATATAATTGTGTAAAGTGTTTTTAAAAAATTAAAGTTATTTTCATAATTTAAACAGATTTTTCGGTGTATTTTTTGTTTTCACTTTCCTCCCCCGCAGTCTTGTCTCGTCTTTTGCTAAAACAATTGTCTCTCACTCTCTATTTATCGTACAGCACGCCCGGCATCATAAGAAGTGGTCTCTATAAGTTAATATTATTCTCATTTTCCTTCCTGCTGCAATCAGCCCAACAAATAAACAGTCAAAATGTCTGATGAAAAGAAAGTTGGCGAAACGGAACACATCAATCTTAAAGTTTTGGGCCAAGACAATGCCGTTGTACAGTTTAAAATCAAGAAGCATACACCATTGAGGAAACTAATGAATGCCTATTGTGACCGCGCTGGACTGTCCATGCAGGTGGTGCGATTCCGTTTCGATGGCCAGCCGATCAATGAGAACGATACTCCAACCTCACTGGAGATGGAGGAGGGTGACACCATTGAGGTGTATCAACAGCAAACTGGCGGAGGCAGCATCATTGTTGCATTTTATTAAATAATATCTATATTTTACATAGTTAAGCTCCTAGTTACACCTCATTTTTATGACAAACAAAAAGAAAAAGCAAGGAAAAAAAAAACAAAACTAAACAACAACAAACACGCTTTGTAATCATACATGAAAACGACAACAAAAACAAACAAAACAAATACAATTTATACAAAACTGTCCGGCAGATTAATGGAAAAAATAAAGCATTCTTATAAAAACTACGATTATGATAAAAAGGATACCAAAATTGTCTTAACTTTTCGTTTATCCCTCACCCTCCTCCTACACAAAAAATACCCTGTAATGTAGCTTGGCATTTTTTTTTTTTTTTTTCTGTTTCGCCGGCTGGCGCGAATTTCCCGCTTTTATCCCTCTGGTTTCTGATAGTATACACACACAATGGCTTATATATACATATGCGTGTGCTATGGGGGAAACGTGAATGTATTGTGTTTGTGTGTGTTTGTAAATGGGTATACATACACAGATTCGAGACTGACCCGACCTTAACTGAATGTTGAAGAAATCCGTCAGAGCGGTATACATGGTGAATACATGGCAAACCAATATCATAACCTCACTTTTTCAAAAAATATAAATGGGAAATATTTGATAAGTATACACATATATGATGACATCATCCCCGGAGAATATTTTAGAATGACTAATGGTGCAAACTGTACTTTTTTAAATAGTTAGACTACATGCTAATAACTTTAATTTGAAACTAGACTTTTGTCTAATCTGTCTAGGTCCAATTTGGATTGCTCATGTGTATGTAGATATACATGCATACATACATACATACATATATATTATATTTACAAAAATAAAACATTTTTACAAAATATTATGAAATACTTTTTCATTTCGCACATTCAAAACATTTCTTCTTAAATTTAAATTGTATATAATAAATAGCCCAAAAACTGTTTTTCATCTCCTAAACTAATAGAATTTGAATACCTAAGATTGATTTCTCTCACGAAGTCGAAAATATCAAAATTTGAATATCAAAAATCGAAAGGATTCCCATAGAAAAACAAATTATGCTCATCTTAAAATTAATTAAAATTAATTTTGAAACTTGGATCTCATAGATTTAAAATATGTTAACAACTTTAATTCATGATATGGCATACCAAAAACATTTGTTCTTTTTTTCCAAAATTGTTTAACTTTTTTTTATTTTTTGATTTGTAAAGAAAAATGAATATAGCACTTCAAATCTTATGCTACGTACATACACATATGTATATACATAAGTATGTATGTACATATATTGAATAACGTTTAAAAGTCCTTAACTCCACCCAGTGGCGTAGTAACGGGTTTTGGGATAAACCCCCCGAAACTCATAACAAATTAACTAAGTGATATTTCATATGTGGAATTTTGCTCAATATCTTTGAGCCTAAAACATGTTAACCCCTGAAAAATTTTCTGGCTACGCCACTGACTCCGCCCCAGGTAGTAAACGCCGCCCTCGTTCGTATTTTTCATTAACTGTGAACGAAAAAAAAAGGAACTAGCTTAATAAAATTCTTAACTGTTCTATAGATTTAGATTAAATATTTTCATAGATAATTGATTTGAGTAATTTTGATTTTTGATTTATAAAATTGTCCCACTTCCAAATTTCCCTCCTCCCTGGGCCAGCGATGTAAATCCAGGGCTGCACACCTCTTACATGAACTATTTCTTAGTCGCTCTCATTTAAAGATTCTCTCCAAAAATTTTTTCACTCTCGCCAAATGAAACGGTCGAATATATTTTGGATTTAATTTAATTCTTTTATGATCATGACACTTCCAAAAGGAAATCGTTTGAAAAATAATAATTTTTATAAAAGCTGTTCCAATGATCGACATATGTACATATATAAAATTTTCCGTTATCTCAAACCTTTTCCATTATCCTCGACCAAACTATCTTTCGGCATTGCTTACATCTTTACTGTACATCGGAGAAAAGAGAAAATATGTAAGTACATCATATAACGGGACTTGTTTTAGGATATTTTTTTTGTAGTTTTGAATAAAATATATTGTAATGGAAAACATTCAAAGCTATTACTGAAAATTTTAAAGTTGAGTAAAAGACAAAAAACGAATACTAATTAATATTTATAATTAGATTAACCACGTTTATAAAATAATATACATATATGCCCGTTCATTAACAATAAAAAATATACAAATACATATTTATCGATTCAACCGTAAATTTGTAGTTGAAGAAAAAACATTTTTAATTTCTTTATTTTGTTTTCTTAAATATAATTAGTTAACAAGGCAAAGACAAAGAACAATTTTGATCGTAGTTTTTAATTTAAATAATATTGCATTTATGTATCTAGATGTATGTATATGGATAAAAAGGCACCATTTCCCAATATAAAATAAGTTTTTCTACAGCCAACGACAACTAACCATTTTCTTTCAGACCCAATCTTTGGGATTTTTAAGTACTTTAAGTAGTTCACTTTCTCTGGTCTTCGCCTTGGGCTCGTGCATGTACTCCCAGCGGGCATGCAGAGGTAGAGACATCAAAATACTCTCATACCGAGCTCCGGGCGTGTAGAGGCCAAATTTGGTTCCTCGATCATAAATCAGATTGAATTCAACATAGCGGCCACGACGAAGCAATTGCCATTGACGCTCATTGGTGCCGTAGTCATCGTTTTTGTGCTTCTGAACAATGGGCACATAGGACGGGATAACGGCACGGGCACAGCTTGAAATGAAATTGAAGCAGGCATCCTGATTCGGACTGTCGATGTCATCAAAAAAAATTCCACCAATGCCACGACATTCGTGGCGATGCTTAATCCGGAAGTATTCATCACACCATTTCTTGAATTTCGGATAATAGGTGGAATCATGTTCATCGCAAGCATCTTTTAAGGTCTTATGGAAATGACGGGCATCCTTCTCATCCAGATAGTAGGGGGTAAGATCCGTACCGCCACCGAACCACCATTGTTTCTGGCCATCGGGAGTCTCTACCTCAAAGTAACGATAATTGAAGTGTATGGTGGGCACATGGGGATTACGGGGATGGATGACGGCACTGACACCACTGGCAAAGAAAGGCAATTTAGTGCCCTCGGTTAGATTTTTGCCACGGGCACGCATCTGTTGCACCGCCTGTGGAGGTAGCCAACCAGTGACGACGCTAATATTCACTCCAGCCTTCTCGAACACATCGCCATCCTGAAGGACGCAAGTAATCCCGCCGCCACCTTCTTCGCGACGCCAACGATCTACGATAAATTTCTGGCCATTCATCTCTTCCGTTTCCAGGGAACGACAGAATTCCGCTTGAATTTCCATAATTAGCAATTCCATTCGATGCCGCATATTGTCTGGATCCTTCAGCAGGACATTGGCATCCGTAATGGGCTCTGCCATGAAACGGTTCACATTTAAATTACGTTTGACCTTTGATGCATCATCGGGCGCCGCCGCATTTGCGTACGTGATCAGTGTAGCGAAGCCACTACTTGCCAGCATAAAACCACCGACAAAGAGGCGTTGATGGCTCCTCTTGCTAGTTCGTCTTAACAATTGGAATGTGCTCAACGACACCAAAGTAGAGAGCCTTTGCCGTAGAGCATTCATTGTGCGTGGCCTACTTTAATTTTGAAATAAATAACTTTTCACACAATCTTTTTGTTATCTTTTGGCAACCGGCATGACAATCTTTTGGGTACTCATAGGGGTGTTGTGGGGAACAACTCAATTGGCCATCATCATGAAGTGCATAATTCTCGACATCGATAAATGAAAAGGTTTGCTATCGTTATCGAAAGTGTCATACGGGCATATACCACAAAAAAATAGTGTTTTGTTTTGCAGCCCTGGCTGACAAAACCACGATGGTATCGATTTTCAAATTTACCCGTCTCTGTCAGAGCGTCGATTTCTCAAATGCTAAGAAAGGAAAAGAATACAAAACGAGGAAGCGATCACTGATTTTGTACAGAAAGTAATATACAAAAAAATTGCATCGTTTTAACAAATACTGCGGATGTCAATTGTTTAATAATTATCTACAAAATACGAATACAAAAAAGTAAGTAGTTTTGATGATAATGATCGTGCGTTGTTGAATGGATGTATCTGCATTTTCTTCAATTAGGCGTCGTATTTAGAGGAGGCCGAAAAAAAAAAACACTTAAAATCATGTCTGATCTTGGAAAATTCCAAAATAATCCGGCATGGCGTGAAGAATTGTGCAAATTTCTATTAAAGGAACGGTAAATACCTGCCATATACCTCGGCCTTGCTAGACGTTTGACAAGTAGAATAAAATTAGATGAATTTTGTTTGCATGACACAAATTAAAAAAAAATTGAAGAGAAAAAGAAAACGTATAACAATTCATTCGTATTTCAGTTCACCGCCCAAGATAACTCCAGCTGCAAAGATAATGGAGCAAGCAAAGGAAAGTCCCTACATGATGGACATGACAGGTCCACCAAAGGCAAAGATGAATCCACCCTTTGATCAGTCCGACGACAGTCTTGACCTTAATGAAGTCGACGACACCTTCTCGGCCATGGAGCGTATGTGCGATAAAAGTGGATCCGATCCGGATAGCACTTTATTTCAATATCTTCATAGTGACGATAAGGAACAGATTATCCATTTGGCCAAAGAGCGAAATCAGAGCAAGGAATTGCCAGATGATACATTCGCTGCTATTGAACGCATGTGTGATAAAAGTGTATCCGATCCAGATAGTACTCTATTTCATTATCTACAAAGCGAGGATAAGCAAAAGTTCATTGATTTGAGTAAAGTTCAAAAGGAATACACCGAGGATAATAAGGAACTTGAAACGTTAAATCGCCTAATGGCTGATATAAGCACTCAGGATCAAATCGATATGGAGAGTCCTCTAAAAGGTGTGGAACACACACTATTGGAGGATATTGAGGCGCCATCTCGTTTTTGGGACAATGATTCTTCTGTTAGTCAAGACGGTTTGATGTCGAAAAAGATATCCCCCGTCAAAATGGTTGGCTTATTACGTCCATCAACAATTATAGAGACAAATGAAGCAGATGCCTCTAGTAATGTTTCATCTTTGATGAGCAGCTTCCAAACAGCCAATGGAGGATTAAGGACCAATATTACCATGAGCAGTTGCTATGAGACAGCTACAGATACATCTGTAGGTGGCATGCATGAGGCTGGTGGTGTCAGTGTAGATCACTTATTAGATGCAGCCATACGCCAAGCTAAAGCCACTCCTAAAAAAACAAATCGACGAACTCCTCTTTAATACTGAAGAAAACTGTGAAATGGAAAATACTATTATAGAATTATCATCCTCTTCGGATGAGGATGAATATAAACATGAGCAGACCACAACTTCCATTAAATCGGAGAATGTTAGTGTGCGGCTAGAGGAGGAGGAGGAAGATGAGAATAAAGAAAATTCGCGATCCATTAATTTAAACAATACCATGGAAGAAATGGAATATATGATGCAAAAGGGTTTGGAATATATCGCTGCCAGCAGTGCTGCCAAGAATACGCATTCACCTAAAGCCTCCGCTGCCCCTGCCGCCCCTTCACCTACAACAGTTCTATTTAAGGCTCCTCCAGCTCCTGCACTAAAAATTAACACTTCAAAGTCTCCCAAGATCCTTACACCAACAGGCTCACCCAAAAAGTTAATTAAACAAAACACATTTGTTGTATCGCCTCGATCGAAACTTAAGTCATCACCTCTGGCCCAAAACAAAGTTACTTCATCATCCTCATGCATGGATCGCTTTGATATCAAAATGGAACAACCGAAAAGGAAGTTCTTCATGGATACTCCCACAAAAGCATCGGGAACGGCATCGGCTATTCCCCTGCGGCATCAAATGAAACTAAAAACACCCACATATGATCATATTGTTAGTCCCATACGTGCATACACCCACAAATCTGGAACTGCTCCCTTGATGAGTCAATTTCATAAGACAGGCAATGAGTTCAGTTCAGAGGTGATGACTGATTTGGAAAAGGGATCAGAATATAATAGTCATTTACTTAAACCCCGCCAAGATGAGGCACAGATGATGAATGCTTTAAATATGTCACAGATCGATGGAATTGATCGAACCACAGCTCGCCGTTTGCCCAAGAAGGCTTATATTGGTTCCAAAGTTAAGCATGTAAGTTTTTTCTTTTATTTATAGTACTTAGTAAATGTCTTCTATGTATTAGATAAAATTCAAGTAAAAGGTAATCCATTCACAGGATTCTTACGTTTAGCTATCATCTATTCTTTTAGATATTCAATCGTGTCATCTATTCTCATAATTCTATAACTATTCAATCGATTTATATATTCTTAATAGTTTTGATTTGTTTCTTTAACTAAGTAGATTAGTTTTAAAAGCAAATATTAAAAAAATATATTAATTTCAAATTTTTATTCCATTTCATCGACTGAAATGACATACATATGTATACATCCATATTCCTAAAATATTCTTTCTATTTAAATGTATGAAATGTTGCAATTGTTTCCAGATTGGAGTTGAATCCTTTTAACATTTAACCCTTTACAATTCAAATGTTATATCTATGATTGATTAAGAATCCCTTTTGTTTTTCCTCACAGGTTGTGGATGAACGGACTCCCATGCCAATGCCAAATGTGCCCAAAATACAGAAATATCTAAACTCTGCCGTAGAGCCCACTGTGCTGCGTCATGATGGCAAGATGAAACTGCCGACTGCTGGAGCAGAAGGAGGAGCACAAGCTTCACATATACCAAGACCCACGAATCAAAGTTTGGCTGATCTTAGTCTAGCCTCCGGTGATGTTTCGTTATACACAATGAAGGATGCGCAAAAATTCTAATTTAGTCATTAAATGCTTGTCCATTAAGAATTAAATAAAAAACAACAAAAATATAAAACAATTTTCAAGTATTTCTAGTAAATGCAAACGTTTACATTGAGGATAAATGCTGATCCTTTGTAATCACAATGATTAGGAGGTGGTGGCTCCCTTCCAGGCGCGATTAACCTTTGATTCGCTTGGTCTGCCCAGCTGGGAGCAGATATATCTGCCCACGCCAATTAGTTTTTCCAGCTGGACACCTGTCTCCAGACCAAGGCCATGCAACATGTAGATGACATCTTCAGTGGCTGCATTCCCAGAGGCTCCACGGGCATAGGGACAACCACCTAGACCAGAAACGGAAGCATCTACCACACGAATGCCATAGTCAAGGGAAACCAGAATGTTGCTCAAAGCCTGTCCATAGGTATCATGGCAATGAACAGCCAAATTCTCCGGAGGCACAGCCTTAACCACCTCATCCAACATGCGTCGCATGCTACCCGGTGTTCCCACACCAATGGTATCGCCCAAGGAGATTTCGTAGCAGCCCATTTCGTGCAGAGCCTTGACGACTTTGACCACGGCTAATGGGGAAATGGCACCTTCATACGGGCAGCCAACCACAGTTGACACATAACCACGGACTCGGATCCCACCATGCTTCTGGGCTGCCTTCAATACGGGACGAAAACGTTCAATGGCCTCGGCTGCTGTGCAGTTTACATTTTTTAAAGAGAACGCATCCGATGCAGCGCCAAATACGGCCACCTCTTCAGCTCCAGCTTCCAGGGCACTTTCAAAACCTTTCAAATTCGGAGTCAATACGGGGTAACTAATGCCGGGAACTTTCCGGATGCCACGGAAAACCTCAGTATTATCGCCCATTTGTGGTACCCATTTGGCACTCACAAAACTAGTGGCCTCAATGCTAGTTAAACCCGTCTCCGATAAACGATCAATCAATTCGATCTTGGTGGTTGCAGGCAACAATTTGGGTTCATTTTGTAAGCCATCCCTTGGACCCACCTCCACAATACGGATGTGATTGGGATTGGTGTTTACATTTTGTTGTGTTACGGCCGTGCGCTATAATCAAATGGTCAAATACGCATATAATTTCTACATAGTTTACTGCTCACCTTGGCTATGGACCAGGCTAAAGAGCAATAATTGGTTTTAAGGAATTGTGGAAATTTTTGCATTTCGGTTACGTATGGAAGTCTATCGATCGATACGGTTGTTATCGATATCTTTGGACTTATCTATTTTCGGCTATAGAAATTTTAATATTTGTGAAACGTCTTTGTTTAATTGATATGCTTATTACGCATTTGTCTTTTGGCAAAGAAATGTATTTACAAAATAGATTAATTCAAATACTTTACGTAGAAAACTTGTTTATGGTTAGCGATCGATGAGAAATCACCCTGTGAATGCCTAAATAATTTTTGTCATCACTAATTGATGAATTTGTCCCATCTCAATTGCTACAAAACGTTGGCGACTTTATTTTGGTTCTGGGCAAGGAAATTGAAATGGACGACGGCGACGACGACAATGATGTTTTCCACTTTGAAACGGAGCATCTGGCTCTGCGCGGTAATCAGAACTATGTGAATTTATTGCGTACCATTGCTGTGCTTCAGGCTCAACGTATCCGTGTCCACCAACAAATTGACGAACTGGAATTAGCCCGTAAACTGTATTTGGAGAATCCAGAGTTAATGCTCGACAAGCTGCGCAAGAATGAACCCTTGATAGCAGACAATTATATGACAACAGTCACATTACCAGAGTTGCCATCATTAAAGGATGAGCCAACGCCCAGCTTTTCCACCACTGCGCCAGCTTCACAAACTGGTGTCGATGATAAGAAAACAAGTGGCACCCACAGCCATTTATGGACAAACGATGAGCAACGCCGTCTGGAACAGCTGCTAATTGAATATCCACCCGAGGATATAGAAATGCGACGTTTTGGCAAAATAGCCAAGGCTCTGGGTAATCGTACACCCCAACAAGTGTTTAGTCGTGTCCAGAAATACTTTCAAAAACTTCATGATGCCGGAATGCCAGTACCAGGACGTATACCAAAACACAGACGACCCGGTTTGAGTAAACCGAAAGTACATTTACGCAAATCCACATTCTTTCCGGCTCAAAAATATAACCATGCAAATGCCTGACGATGATTATACACTTCTGGACGACCTGCATGGAGGTTCTTTACATTCACCGACATCTTCGTCACTAGTCAAAATCGAACCCAAAAGCGAATCAGAGACCATCGATGCTGAAGGCATTGATACAGAGGTGAAGCGCAAGCAACAACTGAAAGTGAAGCTTTTGACTGCCATACGGGATGAGAAATTGCAGTCGATTGATGGCTATAATCCTGATCCCTTAGCACCCAAGTGTGCTGAATGTGAGGAGGCCGCTGTAACTCGTACAAATTGGCGCTGCAATAGTTGCTATTGTCCATTGAATCTCTGTGGAGATTGTTTAGCCGATCAGTTGATAAATTCTACATTTGAGCATATAACCCATGATGTGGTTGTGGATGCTGATAATTAAACTTGTAATTAAACTTAAATATTTATAATTGGATAAAAAGGTAGAAAAAATGCAACGAAAACCAATGAAATTTCAATTAGTTCTTGGCCTTCTTTTTCAGACTTTCGAGATACAGGCCCAAACCCTTTTGTACGGCTGGCTGATTGACGAAAAACAAGAATTTTTCCAAATCTTGAACACGTTCGTTTTCCAATTGCTGTAAATCAGCGGCACGGAATTGCTGTTTAGTTAGGGCACGGGCCAAGGGATTGACTTTGGCAAAGGACCCAATGAATGCGTTACACTTTTCGATGGCTTCTTCCTTGGAGGTGGCGACCTCATCGACTAGACCCACCTGTAGAGCTTCTTCGGTAGTAAACATGCGTCCTTGATTGAGAGCACGTTCGGCTATACGACGTGGCAGGACACTCAGAAATGAAGACATAAACCATTTGGGTGCCACAATGCCCAATTGTGTCTCATTGAGGCCAATAGTGAATTTTGGTAGCATGACACGGTATTCACAAGAAGTGGCTAATAAGCAGCCACCAGCTGGAGAATGGCCCTGTAAAAGAAACAAGGGGTAATAGCCAATCGTCAGCCATTCTTCACCTTACATTTATTGCCGCTGCTGTGGGTACACTGCTGCCATAGAGGGCCAACCAAACGTCCTGCAGACTGGTCCAAAAAGCTCGTATTCTCTCTTTGTCTGGCTTGTACATCTCCAGGATGTCCAGACCAGCCGAGAATATGGTGGGATTGGACTAGAAAGGGTAGATAGATTCTTATTAAAAGGAAAGTCATTGAGTTTTTATAGTTACCGAGGTGAGAATCAGACCCCGACTTTTGTTGCTTTCAACTTCATCAATAGACTGACTCAGATCCTTCAATAATTCCAAATTTAAGCCATTTACTGGAGGACGGCACATGGTTAGAGTGGCAATTCCTGTCTTATCGTTAACCTCTACTGTGGTCAGTTTTGTGGCAGTGGACATAAGCCGTGTGGAGCCAATCCGAGTTAAGGTCAATACACTTGAACGCAGCATTTTCAAAAGTTTTCTAAGTAAATTATAATATATTAAGTAAAATGCAACAATGGTAAGAAGAGTTTCTCAAGAGATTTATTATTCATGTGTTGAATAAAAAGGAAAACCGATTAACTTTTAGTTAATAAGACTTCTTTTCTACATCTTATATATTCTTTCTTCTTAAGTATTTGTACAGGCAAGAAGATCGGCAAAAATAATTCAAATTGACCTTTGGACAAGAATCTTTTTTATCAATTGCATTATGTAGGTCAAACAAAGTTTAATCAAAACTAAATAAAACAATTTGATATTCATTATTAAAACCTTCTGACTAATATTTTACCCAATTTTAAGTGGTAAATTAACTTACTTTTGCAAGAGAAAATTAGATGGAAGAAAATTCAAATATCAGAAACTGATCAGCTGTGTGATAAGAGTGACCAAAGCGCGATTTCGATAAAATTACCAACTAATTCTCAGAACTCGATGTCTATCGATTAGAGCTGAGAAAATCATCGATCAATAGTATCGACAGGGAAAAAGTGTTCGCGATAGATCGATACTTCTCATATAGAAATATATTTATGAAATCTTTATTTCACAGTAAGCTTTAGTAAAAATATTTAAGCTGTAGCTTAAGTTTCGTAATTTAAATATAATATTTTTTGTTTTGTTTTATTTCAAGGTAAATATCCAATTTATTCACAATCGATAGTATCGATATTACATACAATCGATTTAATATCGATAGTTTCTTATTCGGTAACCCGCTTTTACACGTCACCTGCTTCGGGTTGCATTCGTGTTTTGTTCGTGAGTGGTTGACGTTGGCGACTTTCACTAGCGGTTCTGCAGACTGACACTCTGATTTGGTTTTGATTTGGTGTGAAAAGTATAAATTACAGTAAATTACAATGGGTTCCGGCAAACAACAAAAAGTGCAATCTTCTGGTTTCACCAAGGAGGAAGAGCTACTGCTTCAGGATTTTAGCCGCAATGTGAGCACCAAATCCTCAGCCCTTTTCTATGGCAATGCCTTTATCGTCTCCGCTGTGCCCATTTGTAAGTGAAGAGTGACACGTTGTTGGTTTTTTTTTTTCCTACCAATTTATGAATGAAACTCATTTGCAAATACCATTTTTAGGGCTCTTCTGGCGCATTCATAACATGGACTTGTGGCCCAGCTCCATTCTGTTTGTGTTGGTCACTGCAGCAAGCACTTATTTGATGGCCACTGCCTACAAAAATATTAAATTCCAGTTGAAACACAAAATTGCCAGTCGTCGCGAGGAGGCTGTCACCCGTGAGGTTAACCGTCAATTGGGCGATGACAAGAAGGTGACCCGCAAGGAGAAGGATGAACGCATCTTGTGGAAAAAGAACGAAGTGGCTGACTACGAAGCCACCACATATTCGATTTTCTATAACAATGCCCTCTTCCTGGCCATCATCATTTTCATTAGCTTCTTTTTGCTAAAGAATATTTCACCATTTGTCAACTACATTTTCTCCATTGGTCTGGCCAGTGGTGCCTTGGCGTTATTCTCCACAAGCGCTCAAACGAACTGAACAAAGAAATTGTAATATTAATTTGATTATGTTTCTTTTTTTAAATTCATGTAAACATTAAGAGATTCCATAGAAATTTTTATATAGATTGTTGTCTTTCTTGTAGAAAGCTAGAAAACGAAAGAAAAACCTTCCATTCGCAAAACAAAACAAAATAAATTGTATAAAAATGACTTTTGTGCGAGAAAACATTGTCGGGATCGTTCTGCTTTAAGCATTACAATAATTAACACACATTAAATCATTAAATTGTATTTTTTTCGAAGCAGTTGAGGTTTTCAAAACAACAGCAAAAGGAATATAACTTTACCTATAATTTATTAAACACAAAACAATTATATTGTTTGTATTACGTGGCAGCCAGATTATCAAATGAATGCTTTCTGCTCATCATACGAAGTATAGGGTCGGTAATTTTGGCCATGCCGAAGTTTATATACCCTTGCCGATTTTGCATTGCTCTGTTCCAAAAGTCAAATATCCCATATAGTAAGCAGATTTTAGGCAATATATAAATTTCTGGTAATTAATCAGTTTGGTAATAGTTGCATAAGGAACAACAAAGTTTTTCCCTTTTTGACAGATCGTTTCTATGCGAGTTACAGATTTAGTTACATGATCTTGATGACATTTGGCAATCATTATTGAGTACATTTGACTAAATTAGAATTTGTATAACAATTTTTTTTAACACATAACAAAGTTATTGAAAAATTGAATGGAAGCTATTTTAAATAATGGTTTGATCTTGATATTGAAAGTTTCTCGAAATCCGATTCGACTGAACCATACTAAATTTTAGCACTATAGCGTAAATCGCGTTGATCCAGGGACATGGACATCCCCATATAAACTCCTCTCGTCGAGCTTGATCACATAATTATCGGAAATTTGTTCCCGTTTGCGATGTACATTTCAGATTAATGTTTATATTTTTTTGCAAGGGTATGAAAAAAGTTAAGGTTTTTAAATTGTCTGTGAAATTTATCAAATATACTTGGCAAATCCATCATTCAAAACCACATGAGAACTGCTAATTGAACTGGACAATTCTTATAATTTATATTTTGTTTATTGGGAAATTTTAAAAAAACTTTCTAAAAATAAATGCAGGCAGGTGTTGAGAGATGGGTTTCATTTTAGACAGCTTCCAGGAGCAAGGCAATGCCTTGACCACCACCAATGCAAGCGGAACCAATGCCATATTTCAATTTTTTGCGTCTAAGGAAGAAGAAAACATTTTGTACTGTTAAATTTGTACAAAATAAAGTCAATTGAAACTTACTGCAACTCATGAACCAAATGACCAGTTATACGTGAACCACTGGCACCCAGAGGATGTCCCAAGGCAATGGCTCCGCCATTAACGTTCAATTTGGATGGATCCAATTTCAAAGCATCCGCACAGGCTAATGTTTGGGCAGCAAAGGCCTCATTGATCTGGAAGTGGACAACAAAAAAATGTAGATCAATTATTTTAGAAGACTTTTCGTTTTTTTTTAACGCACCTCAATCAGATCAATGTCTTCGAGCTTCTTGCCCGCGACCTTAAGGACATTCTGGATGGCTGGGACTGGACCAATGCCCATGATCTCTGGCTTAACACCCACAAAGGAGAAGGCCACTAGACGAGCCAAAGGCTTTAGATTGTATTCCTTAATGGCCTCCTCGGAGGCAACCACAACAGCTGCAGCTCCATCACAGATGCCGGAAGCTGTGCCAGCTGTCACCACGCCATTCTTCTTGAACAACGATGGCAATTTGTTCAATCCCTCAATGGTGGTCTTGGGACGTGGATGTTCATCGATAACGAAATCGACCTCCTTGCCCTTAACCTTTAGCTTGATGGGTGTAATCTCAGCATTGAAGGCACCTTCCTTCTGTCCCTTTTCCCAGTTCTTTTGCGACAACAATGAGAACTCATCCACACGCTCCCTGCTAATCTTATACTGATCGGCAAGATTTTCAGCTGTCAAGGCCATAGGTAGCTTGCAATGGGTATCAGTGAGGCCAGCCCACAAAGCATCCTCCAAATTGTAATTGGCCCCCAGAGTTGTTCCAAATCTCGTATTACGCACAATAAACGGACTCTGTGACATATTCTCCACACCGCCGGTAAGAGCCACCTTAGCTCCGCCAACCAATATATCCTGGGCACCATTCACAATCGATTGGAATCCAGAACCACATAGACGATTGATACCCAAAGCTGGTTTCTCAATGGGCACACCGCAATTGAGGCCCACATGGCGGGGCACATAGATGCCATCTGTGGAGGAGGACTGGCCAAATAAAAAAAGAAACAGAAAATGATTAATATTTTAAAGATTGCCAAAACACAAACAAGAAACTTTATCTTATCAACAATTCGTGGCTTCAATAACAACTTTTAATGATTATTTATTTTTTAATAAATGAATAGTAAATGCATTTGTTTGCTTTGCTTAATATGTTGCCGTGAATTTGAGGTTTTGGGGGCTCCAAATAGCTCCCGAAACCAGTGAAGAAACCAACTGAAGGCAATGAATTATGTGTTAATCTGCACTGCTCCGACTATTCTCGTTCTCAGTTCTGTCTAAAGTCATGTGGAGATTTGCTCCAATTTGAAATTTTGTTAACTCATTCAATTAAGGATCAAATTTCCTTGGAGCCCAAGAGATTTGTGTTCCATGTGTTGCTAGAGTTTGGGATGTGTCTCCAACTTTTTCTCAATTTCACTTACCGCAATGACATTGCCGACAATAACCGTGTCCACTTGCTCGCCCTTGAGTCCAGCTGACTCTAGAGCTGCCTTGGCTGCCACTGTCTGCAATTGGGTCTGATTGATGCCCTTCAAGGAGCCGCCAAATGTACCAAAAGCCGTACGCTTAGCAGCCACAATGTAAATACCTATAAATTGCAAAGTCAATTTGAATAAATTATTGACAAAATGTTTTTTTCTTGTTTTGTTGCTCTGTTTCATTCAACAGGTCCAAAGTCTAACCGGCTCGTAATATGCCTGGCCGTGCCTCTATGTGGGGGCGAAAGTACGGGGCATCAGATGCAGATAAGACATCAACAAGTCCAAAGTTCATTATCATCAAAAAACTGTTTCCCCTTTCCCTTGACGACCCTTAACACCATTTTGAAAAGAATCAAATTTATTTCTTATAATACCTTTTGTTACAGCAGACATTTTTCTTTTAATTTCACTTTTATTTAGTAGAAATAACTAAAATTTAATCCACCGCTGTTAATGTACTTTGTTGCTCAAATCGTCACTGTCTCTGGTCTTTATATGGTGGAGCGTGTAGAGCTTTGAGAGCACACTCTTCTCTTGACTCTCTCTAAAAGCTCTTTAAATACATGAGCGGGTTTTTCGCTCTGGCAGAGACAGAGAATAATGCCAAATGCAGTAATTCCTTACTCAAATAATTGAGTATGAAGAATTAACCCTTTTTGGACGACTAGGACCTGAAGTAATTACAGTTTATTAACCCATAGTTGGGTGTCCTTATGATTTAACATATTTGATCAGTCTATCCATCTTATGTCAGTCCTGAGAGGGTTAACTATATAATAATATAAGTTTTCAACTTATAGTTGTATATTTTAATCAATCAGGATTAACAGTAATCCAGCTAAAATAATTCTGAAATCCCATTAACTGTAACTGAGAGCATTGGAATCCGACAACTATAACAGATAATTGCCAATAAAAATGCAAAAATTTTCAATTCTAAATTCTGACACTTTATACTTGGTTTTGGGGATGAAGCTATAGGAATAATTAGAGAAAGGAAGATTTACAGAGAGAGATAGTAAAAATCCCAATTGGGACAAATAGTTTTTTTCTTCGTTTGTTTTATGATTTACTTAATATTTTAGTGTTTTGTGTGTAATCAAAAAATTTGTGAAATTTCTATGGAGAATTAGATATATCCATATTGTCCGATTTCTCAACGCTGACAGATTTCCTTGACTTGGAGTCGGCGCTGGAGCGTGAACTCTTCACTTCCAAATCCTCGGAGATGGATTTAAGTTTCCTTGAGTCCGGAGAACGTGAACGATCGCGTTCACGGTCACGATCGCGATCACGGTCACGATCACGACGTCTCGATGATGATGACGAGGATGATGTGGATTTGGATATAACATCTTTGCGGGATTTGCTGCTACTGCTTGAGGTTACCGGCTGAGGTGATGGTGAACTACGTTTGCTCCGCGATCTGGGTGATCGCGAGGAACGCTTTTCACGATGCGATTTCTTAGAACGCGAACTAGTCTCACGCGAACGTGATCGCTTCCCAGTGCCATGGGAGCGTGAGCGTCGTGAATGCGAACGGTGACGAGAACGTGAACGTTTACCCCGGGAACGGGAGGAACGTGAGGGTTTGCCACTACTGCCACCACCGCCGCCGCCGCTGCCACCACCGCGTGAACGTGAGCGACGAGAACGTGATGAGCTGCGACGATGTCGTGATCTGGAGCGCTTACTCCGGGATCTAGATGAATGCTTACCACCGCGCGATCGGGAGCGACGGGTGCGTGAGACACTACGCCGTTCGCGGGAGCCCGAGCGTCGGCGGCTGGAACGTCGCCGTGAACTCGACCGATGCGATCGGGAGCGGCTGGTGCGGCGCTCACGAGATCGGGACCGTGAACGTGATCGCCTGCGCTTATCCTTGGCCAACATGCCAATGACTGGATCAATAGCTGCCGATATCATGCTCTGGGCCTCCTTCACTATGGTCATGGCCTCTTCGATTTCAGCCTGTGCTGCTTCATTGGATTTGGCTTCAGGCTTTGTTATGGAGTACGTTGAATGATACACATTTAAATAGCCGCCTTTGAATTCCTGCCCCTGCATACGCAGGGCATGTATAATGCTGGTTTGTTCACAAAACTCAATCATCCCATACGTCTTGTTATCCTTCTCCGCCCAACGTGCATATTTCACTTCTCCTGCCCGCTGAAAGCAATCCATTAGATCATCAAGCCGCCATTCGTTCTTCACATCGCACACAATGATGGTACGGCGGATCTCTTCAATTTTTCTTGCATCGTAGAATGAGGGCAATGCTGGATATTCCGGCAAATTGAATTCAATCAATTTGGGATCATATGTCTTGATTACCTGCTGCGGTAATTGTCCCTCAATGCGATTAATAACCTCGGGGGGTAATTTTGAATCTGGTTTTTGGAGACCAGGTACTATGGTGCCATTTTTGAGCATTTCCAATGCACGATACTCCTCAGGTATGGCCAGCACTGGGATGACAATAAGTGCTCGATCAATGAAAACCGTGTTGGTTAAATGCTGGGCAACCGGCACACTTGTCGTGTCCGTGTACTTCACATAACAAATCCGCGACTGCACCGGACAAGAGACATCTCTTATGGTCGGGTATAAACGTATCTCCTCGATTTTGCCGATGTTCCCAAATAGAGTTTGCATCTGATCCTTGGTGGCCTGCGGTGCAATATTTGTCACCTGGATCACGCGCGGTGTATTACCGCCAGCCATGATTATGCTTATTATTCCGTTTTTGCTTAATTTTTTGCTTAGTTTTGGTTACAACTAAATATTTTTGCCCAAACGTTTCGGTAAAATGGCCGCCGCGTTCGCCGCCGCTAGAAAAATCGATTGGCAGGGCTGAGCATTCGAAACAGAGTTGTCACATTTCAGCAAAAAAATAAGCGGCTACATTTGTTGTATTGAAGTTTAAAAAAAATGGGAAAAGCTTATAAATTAATAATTTTCGTTAATCGCAAATTTTAAAAAATACCAATTACTAATTACAAATACCACAGAAATGTAAATGACAAAAAAATATATATATAGAAAATAAATTGTGAGTTGCGTTGGCCAGCATTGTAAAAAGGCTAAAAAGGCTGTTTTAAAAAAAAATGTCAACACTGGCTGGGACATATGGCCCGGCAAGGCATCGATATACACTAATTTGACACATATCGGACACACATACTGTTGCGAACGAGGAAAAGAAGTCGATGTCAAAGTGTTAAATTTTGCAAGAAAAAAACAAAGCAATTGTAAATAAACATTGAGGAACTTGCCAACAAACGTCTTGCCCAGACATGTCGGACAGCCAAACGTCGGAGTCCAAGCCATCGGCGTCATCAAGTTTAAGTGATTTGCGGCAATTTCGCATTAACAAAAATGCATCGTCCCCAGCTTCGCAAAGTAAAACTGGTATGTTGTGGATGTTTTGTAGTCAGGTCAAATGATTTCGAATATTAAGGGCGTGGTGGGGGAAATAATGTGTTTTGCAGAGCGTCTGCCAGGCAGGAAGCGTATCCAGGTGATGGCGGACAGTGATAGCGACGGTGCTGATAGCCAGACTCCGAAAAAAACCAAAATAGAGCTCTCGGTTAAGGAGAAGGAGGAGCGCTACATGGCAGCTGCCAAAATCTCACCAAATTATGATACAATGGTATGTAAAAGGAATATAGCATTAAGGTTTTCTCATGAGACAGAATCATGATGCGATCGGTTGGTTTCGGTTTCTTTTTTTTGCGCGGGGTTAGGGAGGTAGTGGCGGTTCGAGTATATCGAGTTATCGATATACATAGGTCAGTTATTAATCGACATTCGTTTACTTTACCGCGAATTTTTCCTGCAAGCAAATTAATAGGAAACTATTTGACGTTTCATTTTAGGCCATTCAAGAGTCATTATCTCGAACAAATTGGGATGTGGCTGCCTCGATACGCTATCTGAGGGAACATTGCAGGCCCAAACATCATAATGGCCCCATTGATAGACCCAAAATGAAACCCAGTTCAAATGGAACCAAATCCAGTACAAACAATTACTCCGATGCTGATAATTCTGGTGATGAAGATGTTAAACAATCCAAGGATCAAGTCTATGACAGCGATGACAGTGACACTGAGATGGCCACTAAGATGACAGGTCAACGTAAGAAAGTATTCCAATTTATGAACTCGGCCAGCATAATAGAATTGCAATCGGTGAAAACGCTGTCCGAGAAGAAAGCAGCTATCATTATGGAATTGCGTCCATTTAACGATTGGTCCGAATTACGCAGCAAGCTGGAGAGCAACAAAATGTCTGGTGATTTGCTTAATTATGCCCAGGAGTTGATTAACAAGCAAAATACAGTCGCTGAAATATTAAATAAATGCAATAATATGGTTAATCGCCTCGAAACGGCTATAGCGAATGGCGCTGGCATAGTCGAACAGCCGAAAATCCTTTCAAGCGGGTAAGAAAATTCCCTTTTTCCAATTGATTGATCTAAAAAAATTAATTATCGTTTTTTGATATCTTAGCTTACAGTTGGCTGACTATCAAATAATTGGCCTAAATTGGCTTACAGTGATGCATAAACAGGAAATGAATGGCATTCTGGCCGACGAAATGGGTCTGGGCAAGACTATACAGATCATAGCATTTCTGGCTTATCTTAAAGAGAATTGCCTTAGCAAGGCGGCGCATTTGGTTGTTGTACCTTCATCCACATTGGACAATTGGGAGGCGGAAATTGAACGATGGTGTCCCAATTTGGTTGTTATGAAATATCATGGCTCTCAGGATGAAAGGCGTCGAATGCGTGCGAAATTTGCTAAAGATGGTTTCACAGGTTTTGATGTTCTGTTGACAACGTAAGTTATCAATTAAACTTAAATATAAAAAATTTGGAATTGGCAAGACCAATTTAGCCCCGCAATGTTCCTTTATTGATTATATATAACATGGATTTCATGTATAATTGAGAAAACGTTTGGTATGGTTGTATTGCTTTATATCATAACAGTCTATTATTATTTTTAATAGCAATTTGTGTCGTTAGATTTTAATTTGAACTACTAAATTTAATTAGAATTTCTCTTTTATCATATTTTCATAAGACTCACATTTAAGTTCTTGTAAATTTTTAATAGGATTCTTTTGTTTTAGGTATCATTAAGAATTTTGACTGAAGTTAGATATAGAAAGATACTAGGAAAACATGGACTCTTGAGCAGAGCCGATTTATATTGACTAACTTTTGTTCTATTTATCCTATCAGATCAAAATTTTGGGATCTGAAGTTAATATCCAATACTATCACATTAGTTTCAATACTATCACGTTTCATAGCGATACTCCAACTGCTTCACCTACTTTTGGTATAAAACTATTTGAAATGGTGGTAAAGATTTTCATACTTGATCTCACGTAGGTAATAAAAAGTCCAAAAATTTCATCCTGATAGCTTTTAAGATGGCTGAGTAATACGCATACGCACCGACGGACAGACGGACTCAGCTTCACATGCTGATCAAAAATATATATTATTTAAGGGGTCGGAAACGTCTCTTTCTGTGCGATCCAAACATCTGAAAAATTTTATAATACCCTCTGCAATACCGTTGCAGTTGTCAATTGTTTATAACGTTGATTATTTTAGTCATGTATAACAACTAGTTAAGCTAAATATGTTGTAGACTATTTGGCAAAAATTCAAATAGAAAATGAGTTTTGTTTATGTTTCTCATTTCTTCTCATATCAATCATAAATATAATTTATATATTTATTTGTAGTGCCTAGTCCTTTGAAAATTATGAGAAAAGGGATTAAAAAATTTCATTTAGAACGTTTTCTTTCGTTTTACTTATCGTTCAAGTCCTTAATATAAAGTTTATATACATAGTAAATATAATAGCTAAATGTCATGAATTATCATTATAGAT
Source organism: Drosophila equinoxialis (assembly GCA_018150345.1). Taxonomy (NCBI): domain Eukaryota; kingdom Metazoa; phylum Arthropoda; class Insecta; order Diptera; family Drosophilidae; genus Drosophila; species Drosophila equinoxialis. The sequence goes on from JAECWI010000703.1 coordinate 964,010, forward strand.
AGACTATAAGCCACATTCCTTTATGAAAGCAACATTGATTCAATTCTTTTTGTAGTTACCACATAGTTGGCTCTACACCAGAGGAACGAAAAATGTTTCGTGTTTGCAAGCTGCACTATGTTATTTTTGATGAGGCTCACATGTTAAAGAATATGACCACACAGCGTTATGCTAATTTGATTACTATTAATGCTGGAAAACGTATATTATTAACTGGTACCCCGTTACAAAACAATCTATTGGAATTAATCTCGTTGCTCTGCTTTGTAATGCCAAAGTTTTTCGCCAAAAGCATTGAAGATATCAAAACATTGTTTGTCAAAGTAAGTGAAAAGAAGATGATTTGAAAAGCACTTTAAACATCGTTTGTTATGGTCTTTATAGAAAGGAAAAAGTGATGGGGACCAGGAGGAAGTATCCCAATTCCAAGAGACACAGATACAAAGGGCTAAACGTATAATGAAACCCTTTGTATTGAGGCGTCTTAAAAAAGATGTTCTTAAAAACCTGCCTAAGAAGACTAGCTACGTGGTAAGAAAGAATAATTTCATGTCAGTTTTCATTAACATTCAAATTTGAACTATTTTGCTTTTTTGATTTAAAGGAAAAAGTTCCAATGAGTAGCCAACAGAAGCAATACTATCATGAACTCATTGACTATTATTCCAATAACAAGGGTGTTGTGTGTGGTAGCAGTGATCGAGCTGGCATTGCCATAATGATGGAAATGCGTCGCATTGCCAATCATCCATTGCTGATGCGTCATTATTTTACCGATGAACAACTGCGTGGTTTTTCTAAACGTCTGGCGAATTGCAGTTCCTATAAGAAAACCAATGAGCAATATATATTTGAAGAGTTGGCTGTTATGTCCGATTTCCAAGTATATCAGCTGTGCAACAAATATGTAAGATAATTCTGATTGATTTTATCATTATAGTTGGTTATATGTATACATCTGTTTGTCTTTCTCAGCAATTGTATGATGTAAAAATTCCCGATCATTTAATCGTTGATTCTGGGAAATTTAGTTATCTTGATAAGATTTTACCCAAACTTCGTGAGGAGGGACATCGTGTATTGCTTTTTAGCCAATTTACCATGATGCTGGACATTGTGGAGGAATATCTGAGGATACGAAAGCATGGATTTTGTCGTTTGGATGGCGGTACGGCTGTTAAAGAGCGACAAGATCTAATTACCGATTTCAATGTGGATGATAATATATTTGTTTTTCTGCTGTCAACCAAGGCTGGTGGTGTGGGCATTAATTTAACCGCAGCCGACACATGCATAATACATGATATTGATTTTAATCCATATAATGATAAACAGGCCGAGGATCGATGTCATCGTATGGGTCAAATGCGACCAGTTAGTATTTATCGTTTAATATCGGAAAGTACCATTGAGGAGGGTATACTAATGGCTGCCGAAGAGAAGCTAAAACTAGAAAAGGATATCACATCGACCACTGGGGACAAGGGTGATGTCCATGAACAGCGCTGTGTGGTCAAATTGTTGACCTTGGCCTTGGGTCTCGATAAAGATCAAGAGGAGCAACTAAATAATTCACTTAATAATTCCCTGGCAACGCCCACCAAGTAACCATTCAACCAATCAACAATTACTTAAGTCCTAATCCTCCCATATTTATTATATCGCTAATGATTACACACACACACACACACACACACACACACAAACACACACACACTGATTCATTATTTACCTGTTTTCCAAAATCTTCTCCATAGTACGTATTTTAGCACGCTGTTTTTTTTCTTTCTTTATTTTTTTGTAACGTAAACTATTTGTGTGATTTTTTTCATGTAAATTTAAAAATCAATATTGTATTAAATTATCATATTATAAACATGAAAATTTAGCTGAAAAGTATGTGTTTTTATTGTGAAATCGATTGATGATTAACTGCCAGCTGTTTTTTGAAGCTGAAAGAATGTTTATGTTTTGCTAATGTGTTTTGTCAATTCATCAAAGTGAAATCACAACTATTTCTAGTGCCGGGTTTCTTATGCTTAAGAATGTTATGAAAAGGGCAACGCACGTACAAGTATTTTTAAAACGACAACGAATGCTTTTCAGCATAAAAAACATATGTTAGTGGATAGAATTCCTTAGACCCTTCTATTACAACGCTGAAAAGAGATGTGTAAATTGAATTTGATTTTAAAAATACGGAAATTTTAAAAAAAAATCTCTTTAAAAAAAACTTTGCAAATTTGTAACTACAAATCTGTAATACAAATTCTTATCAGTTTTCGAAAGTGATATCTTAATTCTTGTTAATTTTTTTTTACTATAAAGGGGTTACTCTTAGTTGGGAGGCTGTTTTTACCCTTTTTAAACTAATTATTATTTGCAAAATGAAAAAGTTTTTGATATTGTTATTTTTGTTTCACTTCACAAATTGAAGTTTTAAAAAATTGAAAAAAAAAAGCCAAAAAAGCATCATGCTGACAGCAAGGATAACACGATGCAGGATCGTCTGAACTTTTAAACTTAACCCATCGTAAGATTCAACGTAGACGTAATTCTGGTAATAACCATTTTAAGTCTTACAGCCCCCATTTTGAGTCTTTTATCCACCATTTTGAATCTTCTAGCCGCCATTTTGCGGCTTGTCCCCATTGTTAAAGTTCTAGCCGCCATTTTGAGTTTTATAGTCGCCATTTTGAGTCTTTTGGCCGCCATTTTGAGTCTTTCGGCCGCCATTTTGAGTCTCTAGCTGCCGTTTTTCAGCTTGTCCCCATTTTTAAAGTTCTAGCCGCCATTTTGAGTCTTTTGGCCGCCATTTTGAGTATTTAGGTCCCCAATTCGAGTCTTTCAGCCGCCATTAGCCGCCATCCTTTATATAGCAGCCGTACAAGCTGCAGGATCCATTATATACATACACAAGTTCATAACTTTAAAAATCGGCTGGAAATTTGGCAAAATGCATTCTGAAACAAGTCAGAATACCAAAAAATTTATGTTTAATAGTTTTATAAAAAAGGTTTTGCGATTATTTTTTGCCAATTGTCATTCATGTTCTAACTGGAAAGAGCAATTATTCTAACTTGGATTTAGGTTTTTAGATTGCTAATCTAATTTTTCGAATGTTTTTTGTAATATTATAAAAATTAAACAATTAATGAGTATAATTTCTCATTTCTCTATAGCAATCAACATGAATCTGGATACGTTTCTTTAAATTTCAAACGGCGAGGAATCTATTTTCCTGTTTTATTTATATTCATTAACTTGAAAACTTATTGTCATAATGTCCACTCTATGAGACTTTAATTTATTAAATTGACAGACTGACTGAGTATCCATTAAGTGGGATATTATATGGGTCTGTTTTTATTTCATAGTGTCATATTGGCATGGCTAAGTGCGTTAGTTCTCTCAGTTCATTTACCAGCTCTCTCATGTTCTCTCTTTATCAGATCATAATTTGTTCTCTCTCTCACTCTGTCTCTTTTTCTCTCTCTATCTATACATTTTTACGTTTTGCGGCAGCGGCAACGATTCATCAAGTTTTTGTGTTATTCAGTCTTTAACTGATCGCAGAATCGCGCCGATGATTTAATTTTTAAGTTTAAACGCTGCGAACTACTCATACAGATATATATATATATTTATATATATATATAAATACCCATACCCATATATACATACATACGTGCGAATAATAAATAAAATATATCCAACTATATTGTTTCACAATTCGTACTGAATTCGGCAATCAAATCAAAACGAATCATCAAAAACAACAAAATAGTTTTTTTTTTGTTTTTGCAACGAACATACATAGTAAAGGAAACTACACAAAATAACCAACAACAATTTATTTAAAAGCCAAGCGAAGAAAACGAAAGAATTGCAGTTCTAAATTTAAATATATGTATGTGCTCAGTGAGAGGGCCCAAACTGGTAAATTTTCTATTTAACTCTAACGAAATGTATATAAATTTGTGTTTTGCTGCTATTATGTGATTCATTTTTTTCTTTTAAGTACACAGACACATATGTACATATGTTTGTTTAAATATGTACATATGTATGTGTAATGTATCTATGTATGTTTGCGTCTTAGCCTCGAGGCAAGCCGAAAGAATTAGTTTTATAAATAGACAATATATTCAAACAGGCCAATTTCTAGTAATATTCATTATTCGTTTTTTGTTTTCCCTTTTCGCTGGCGACGAACTCTCGCAGAGACTACGTCATAGCGGAAACGGAAGAAAACACAGGCGTGCCTCGAGAAGCAAGTCCAAATGCAATAGAATTGCTAAATGTATAGAAAATTCTATTATAGTCATCTATAATAAATTTATGTGTACGTAAGAATATGTTTCTCTTTCAATTTTTGGCAACGCAAATGCTGAACAAAATCTAAAAGAAAATACAGAACACAGAAGCAAAAAGTAGCGCGTGCAAGATACAAAAAAAAAAAGAAAAAAAACATAAAAATAAATTAATAATAATCTTCAAACAACAACAAATTATTTCTGTATGTATGTATGTATGTATGTATGTGTCTAAGTAGCGAGCGGTCTACATATACAAAAACAAAACAAATAAAAACGAACGAAAACTATGCGAAAAGAAAAACCTCAAAAGGAAAATACAAAACAAAAAGAAATCTAATTAACAATTGTCGAGAACAAGAGCGTAAAGCAACAAACCAAAAATAGACGACAAAAGAGATAAGCGATAGCAAAAACTAGCTAGCTAGCTGACGATCGAGTCCAACGGTGCGTATACTTATTTACCCGGCCACCACCCGCTCACATTGACTCATACATAGTTCATCGTCAACATCATCCACAACAACAGATACCCAGCAAGCCAGTCAGCCAGACAGACAATCAATTGCTGCTCTTGCTGTTGCTGTATCTGTGACTGCGTGTCATCGCGTGTGTATTATTGTGTGTGTGTGTGCACAGAGAGAAAAAAAGATTCAAAATAAATATGTACCTACTTGATCTTGGCAATATACTAGTACATATGATATGATATAGCACATTCTAAACTGAACAAATGACAGCTAACATTGTGTGAAAGTTATTAAAAAATTGTGTGAAACTATAAACTAAACTAAGTGAACATCGATAAAGACAAAAAAGATAAAGATTTCGACGAGCTCGCAACTTTTGAAGTTGGTAAAAATACTCATAAATTGTCAATGACGAAGAGGAAAACCTATTGAAATTGTTCAAAATTATGAAATAAAAAGAATCAAATTATTTTTTCAATATTAATACAGTGAAAGTTGCAATCGGGATATAATCTAATAGTTGGTTTCAAGTGCTAGTACACAGTATTAACTCTGTTTATTATATTAGGGTTTGCCAATATATGTTGAAATCTTCATATATTTGTTAAAAATTTACTATGCAGATCTGAGAATTTAAAATGAGTTCAGTTTCTTCTTTTTCCAGCGACTAAACCCTATCACAAAAACAAGTGGATTACTGAGAAGGGAGGGACAAGAAGTGCCCTAAATAGCCTTTTGTTTTTGCGATTGTTTGAAGTTTTATTGTCTAGAATTATATCAAATTTGTACCATAGGCTACCACAGGCAAACCAAAATTTATATATATTTTGATAACAATGAAGTTTTAGCAACATATTGCATACTTTAAGGGGTCAAATGTTTACTTATTGGCATTACGAACTGGATTTGTTGTTGTTAATTCCAAAGAAGTCAATTTATTCAACACTTGTTTCAGTAAACTTTCTTAAAAATTTTAAAATGAAAATGTTTTTTATTAATTCGAATGATTTCATTCATTCATGCATTCAGAATTCACTAAATTTATAGTTGTTGGATATTTACCTATAAAAGCAAACAAATCGTTGATAGTTAGAAAAAATGCAATTCCCATCAACTGAACCTCAATTATCTGGACTGCAATTAAACGTAATTGTTAATATAATTTTTAATTTTGTTTATTAAAGAATTTTTAAATAAAAAACTTTTTGCAAAAAAGTGTAAGGTGTTAACAAGAATATATCATTTTAATTTCAAAAAGAGTCGACAATTTTTTCTTGAAATTTTTCCCTTTAAATACGAATCAGTGGAAATTTCGATATCGAAATATCAGGTATAAAAAATGCAGTTACTATTACTTTCTTGGCTGAGCTGGAAACTTTTAAGCTATATTAATATTTAGTTACACTTACATTTCTTTTCTTAAGTGTATGTCATTGTTTATTTTTACCAATTTTAAGAACTTTTAAACTTCATAGTCAATGTTCTTTTTGTTTCTTTTTGGCTTCAAATGTTTTTGTACCCGCTTAGATTATAAATTTATTGATACATACATATATATATAGATACATACATACATACATATGTACATATATGGCACAACGCATTGCCTCATAGTAATTTTTAATTATTATTATTTTTTTTCTTATTTGTCTTGTGGCACATGCCAGGCATAATCAAACGAGACGACAAAAGAGCGTATCTATAAAGTAGATAAATATCTTTTTACGAATTGAACAAAAACATTGCAACACAAAAAATAAAAACCACAATAAACAAAATACCAACAATACAACAAAAACGAAACGACGACACACAAATACTATTCTCATTGAGATTTAGAAGGAGAGAAATAGTTGAGAGAAACTGAAAGAGATTGATATAAACAATCTCTTTGAATAACAACGAAAATCAAAATACTTGTAAATTGGCAAGAGTTTTGTTTGCATTGAAAAGGTGAGTTATGTTTTTACACTTTACTATTACCATTAAAACCAGAGATTGAAATCATGAGAAGGTGTTTTTTTTTCATACAGGCAAATCTATATAATTTTATTCATTGCTTTTTTAATTTGTTTTTGTAATGATTTTCCACCATCCCAGCTAGGAATTGCTTTTACAATTACTCATTCATTCATTAATATGAATCAAATATGTAGTGTTTTTTTTTTTTTTAAATGATGTATCAACCTGTCACAATTAATATGGCTAAGACACTAGTCACGATAATTTATGGCCTCGAGAGCTCCATTAGATCTTTAATACATTTCGATTCATTTAGAACCTGACCCTTGTATACTCTTCTCAGAAATTTGTTACTTAACAAATATTTTGTTTTGATATACATTTTGATGTAAAAGCTAAAAGATTGTTCTGAATAAAGTTTTTTTCTATATTTTTTGAGTTCTTTAGTTCTTAAATTTTAAAGGCTTAAATTTGTAATATGCAAAAGTCTTTATTTTAAAGAAATTGGACTTTAGAAATTTGCAGTCACATTTCAAAATTTCGGAACAAAAATCTTTAAAAAAACCTTTATAATATCCTGCAAACCAGTTGAATTTTATTAATATGTTTATCCTTAATAAATTTCTAAGAAATTATAGATTAAAAAAAGTCAAAGAACGTTTTTCACAATTTTCTATTCTCTTTAAGAAGAAAACCATTAATAAAAAGCTTCTCGTTGCCTTATCACATTTTATAATTATAAATTTTTTTTATAAATTTTATAAAAAAAAATGTCTTGTCAAAGTGCAGTTCAAATTAAAACTATCTATAGACAAACTTCAATATTTTGTCTCCCTTTAAAAAGAAAACTCTTCATAAAAAAGCTTATCGATGCCAGGTGATCGATCGAATGCATTGTACGAAATTATGAATTATTTCAAGAATCTTTTTTCTCCATTATTATAAGATTACAAGGATATTTGTCCACTTGGAAATGTTCTTTGTATGTCCAATATATTAAAAAAATCCACAACTTTCCAGAAAATGCTCCTTTAGTTTGTAAAAACCCACAAAGTTTTAGTTCCTTCACTATTTGGAAAAAACGAGAAGCAAATATTTAGTATTTGAATAAACATATCTCAGTGTATATATTTCATTTCATATGTGATGGCAAAATATGATCTGAGTACGGCCTGGATTATTCACTTCTAAAGGCACAACTCTATTCTCTTACATATGTACACATCATAAGTCATACATATATGTAAGTGTCGATTAAGAGACTAATAAGTCAAAGCCTAGTAGTTAGTTTACAGGCAATTGTATCCCTGGCATTACCTTACACCTGAAATGTTGCTGGGAATGTTGACTTTGCAGGATGACAAGCATTTTTGCTTTAGCAACATATTTAGAAACAAATCTGTCTTCAGGTCAGGTTCTATATAAAGGGGGTCCTCGGGCTAGAGCGCTCAGTAAACAAACCTTCTGGGAACTAGCCTTACAGTTAAATAGTAAAAGTCAAGTTAAATGTCTAAAGTGAATATTATAAAGAAAAACATGAGTGAAATGAATAAAAGTCTTGACGCTCCGACATATGTATATTTCTTATATTATAACATTTTAATATCTTAATATGCCCCTTTACCCTTTGGGTATAAAAAAACTTTAAGTACTTAATAATAGATCTTTATATTTGATAGTCGCATAGCTTTGCAGCTCTACCTTGTATGTGTTGATCAGTTAGGTACACATAGCCCACCCACATGTTTAAAGTGTACCTATGTACCTGGGTACCCACACGAATCTATGGTACTTGAATCACTAGAGAAAAATTCGACAAGCCATTTAGCTTCAAAGCTGATGTCATACGAAACGTTTGTATACAAAAGATTGAAGTACTGCTCGAAGCTAAAACCAGATGCACTCCTACGCGTAGATATAAAGCCGGTTGTTTGGGCTTGAGTCTCGAAGTGAAGAGTAGAAGCAGGTAGACTGATCCATGGGTTTCTCTCAAAACCAAAAAACACATCACATTAAGGTTTTCAATGAGTAGGTGAACATGTTAGGACAACTACCTATAAATAAAAATAAACAAAAACAAAAACGATATCTAAATGCAACACCAATTTCTATTTTCAGACCAAGCAATATACAAAAGGAAGAGGTCCTCCTTTTGTTTTGTATATAAGCCAACGAATTCAACTTTAAACAAAGAGCAAAAACAAAACAAAACAAAAATTGTATTAAAACTAAACAAAAAAAAAAAAGAGAGAAGAAGAAAAGAAAAAAACTAAAACAAATATTGTGATATGTACAAATTTACTCAAATACTGAAGAAGAAACGTATATAGAAAACCAGAACAAGAATAATAAGCAACCAAAGATCTAAAGAAAGTGAGAAAAAAAAAAAACTATTAATAACAGTTAGAAGAAGTAGTAAACAAAAAACAAAAAATGGCTGAAAAAGTGGAACAACAAACACAAGTCACTTTAAATAACAATCAACAGAATGATGCTCGAAAAGTGCGCAAGTCGCCCGATTTTCAATCGAATCTAATGCCAGGCGTTATATCCAGAGAGCGAAGTTTTGTACGCACAACAAATCAGCAGGTGAGTTTCATTAGAACAATATTTCTATGCCATTCTTCTCATCTCAATTTTTTTCTTTAGAATATAAATAAAAGGCGTAGTTTGGCATTTAATGTGCCTGGAAATGGACAGATTCGTGGTGGAAAACCAGCTATGGATATATACAGACCGCCAAGTAAGTTCTTTTTCCTCACCTTTGATATTGTAAGCTTTCATTTTGCTTGGGCCTAAGAATAAATATGTATAACTTTTATTTGGTTTACAAAAAACTCCACAAAACTCTGAGAAATTTGAAGGCTGCTTGTTTAGTTGTATTTTCTTTGAGCAAACAAAAGCAAAACTTAGAAAACAAAGCTATTAATAGTAAAATATGTCAACTAATTTCATATTTACAGTCAAATTTTTGGAAAAACATTAAGAATACACTTAAGTCGAGCAATGCCAATTTAAGATTTGTTTCTAACAATTACACAGACCGACAAAACTTAGATCCAAAGATCAGGTTAGAAGATCATGGTATAGATCTCTAGGCTTGGGGCATTTCTTTTAACCTGTTTCATTATGGCGTCTTGCCTTAAATTATATCTCGGACTATTGTTAAAATATCCGTAAACTCTTAATAAGTACATTATTGTTTGTTGGGATAGTTTCATTGAAGTATTTGAATGTTTCTGTTTGGATGTCTGTAAAAGTTAAATGTAGTTAAATTTCTTCAATCTAATTGTGATTAGGCCTGAAATTCGAAATCATCTATAATGATGTTATTCTAGGTATTCCTTTTAAAATATTTATATTGAAAATAATAATTAGATATTGCTAAATAATAAGTACATCAATATACAACAATTTAAGTTAATATTCATATAAATTCATATAAAATATAACATTTTTCAGAAATTAAGAAAACCTAAACAGTGAACTGATTTTGAGATAAATTTACGAGATACCAAATAGATATAACTTCAGCTACTCTATGCGTTTCCCTTAAATTCAAATCCAAAATGTTTTATAATGCTTAGAATGGAAAATATTTTGCAAAATACAGAAAATGATTTGCTATTACTTTTAGATAAAGGAAAATAAGTTTTAACTTGTTAATCTTTTTGTTTTTTAAGCCGGCTGCTGCGCTGTTTGCCTAAGTTTTTAAAAAATATGATGTATTTATGCGGAAATCTGTTTCTATTCTTTTGTATATTCTTTTTCATATACCTCCTCTACCCAATCCACAATACATACTGTACAAACACGCACACACACACACAAATACACACCCTGTCCTTTGTCCTTAAAACCATCAATATATTCCCTATGTGATATATCATACACACCCAAACACCTCTACATTAACTGATTCTATCAGATGTACGCGGCGAATTAGCGGGTCTGGGTATTGGTGCTGGTAATGGTGTTGGTATCGGTGTCGGTGTCGCCCCCAACAAATTGAATGCAAATGCCCAGGAGTTCACAATGTCAACGCCAACTTCGGCGAATGAGGCAGTTAATAATCGGTAAAGCACAAACTACTTTTAATGCCACCTTCTCCGCTTTTGGTTTTCCCATCTCCTTGCAGAGTTAAACTACAATATACAACATTCTTCCAGTTCATCTCTGATATATCCAACAAATGGTCCATCCATGACACTGCAACAGCAGCAACAATATAGACGTCAGGCGGGTATGTCTTTGGGTAATATGCCAACGGCTGGTCATCATCGTTCGATATTGGTAACCCATCCGATAAGTCCATTGACCACCCAATTGCCATTGATGAATTCCCCATCTAGTGGAAATATATTACATGTAAGTAAGAGTTATTAGGAGAATATTAACTTTATTTTCAATTTCATTTACAATTTTTGTTCTTTATAGTCAACAAATCGTGTTAAATTTGCACCAGAGCCAAGGACACAGAAGCAACACTATGTTACAAACAACAATAACAACAGCAACAATAACAATCTATATGCTCAACCCTATCAAGCGAATCTTAATGGCCTGGATCCCTATTTGAATGGCAATGCATTGCAACGATCGAAATCCTTATCCTCGGCTGATGCCTTGACACGTGGCATGGCTGGCCTAGGTCTGGGCTTGGGCAGTGAAGTGGCCGATATTGGACAATTCACACCAGAAATTCAAGCTCTCATTGATACTGCTCTGGAGGATCCGAATAAATTAAATTCCCGTTGCCTCATGGAATTGACATCACAGTTTATTAAACGAGCGGTGGAAAGTCGCAGATTTGCATTGCCCATTTCACGCTTATGTCTCAATATCATTGCCAAAGAGCAGAAGGAGACATTTCTGGAGGCATTGCTTAATACATGCCGACAATGGTATCAGGAACGGGAAAAGGTTAGTGGCATCTAATGAAATTATTGAGATTGGTCATCCAAATCAGATTAGGGAAAACATTTCTAGATGTATTTTGAAAATTTAATACAAATTTGATCAGTCCTTAAACTATTTACTCCATTTTGTTGTACGTGTGACAAATATGATGCAAAATCTAATTGAAATATTCTTTAAATAAGCTAACAAGTTGAATTTGAAATATATTTTAATACATTTAATCATTTTATTGGACATTTTTTACCAAGACGCGGTTCTTCTTGGGAAGGTTATTAGAAATGTATTAAGACTATTTGATAAAAGTTTTTTATAATATTTTCCTAAAGGAATAAAAAGGGAAAGAGACACTTTAAACCTTAAATTGGCATTAAAGAAATGGTCAAATAGAACCAAAAATATCTCAAGAATACAAATTTTTTTTTAATATGCTGAGTTATTGTTTTGTTTTGATGTTATGTTTGTATGAGTTTGATATAAAATAGTTTCAAATGCAATGTAGAAACGAACAATACACTTCTTTCCACTTGAATAGGACATCCTTTAATGTGGATTAGGTATAGCCTTTTGGTTTTAATGCGAGATACTAGAAATTCTTAAACTAGAGACAATTTTTTTTTCTTTTGCCATGGAATATTGTAAAAACACAATATCGACATCACTCAGTATCTATAACTAAAAAATTTATAATGTGCTTAACTTGGAATTCATTTATGAACAATACAGAAAATCTCTGTCATCTGTTAAAGTAGGAAAAGGTTTAGTACACTTTAAGATTGATTGCCTAGCATTGAAATTTAGTTAGATGTTAATAACTTTTATGTAGTACCTAAAATTTTCTGTAGTAATCGTTTGAAGAGATTTATGACTGATACGTTAACAATATTCTTTAATTTTATTGTATCGGTTTTCTCATTTGCATTTTTAGTTATTGTTTGCCATACAAGGCATGAAGTCGCCATCGCGGGTACGTTTTACCGCATTTATGGCCTTTCTAACGGAAATGTTTTGCCAATTAAAACGCCGACAACTTCAACTGCGGACCCATCATGAAGGAACTCCACCACCTTTGGTATTACTTAGCCTTCTATCGAAATGTTGTGAAGATTGCGTACGGCCACCTGTGCGTTCATTGTCCGAGGTAAGTATTGGAGGACGATTATAATTAACTTGAAGGAGCCTTCATTCATTGAATCATTTGCAGATCGAGTGCTTGTTTTATGTCTTAACCTGCATTGGACAGGATATGGAGCAACAGTTGCCAACACAATTGGAACTATTGATGGCTCTGGTGCGGGATGCTTTTCTTAATGTGGGCGATTCGGCAGCAGCTATACGTCGCACATTGCTGCAATTGATCGAATTGAAGGCTTCTCATTGGCAATTGCCGGGCAATACAGTACTCTACTATACCCACACAAATAATTAGGGAAAAAGAAACAACAACCATCTGGTTGGAATCGGGCAGGCAGGCGCACTGCAATTTGTTTGCAAGACATTATATTATATATCATATTATTTTGTTATCAAATTGCATTTAGGTCTGTTCACCTGCAATACTTTCTGATTTACCATTATTCTTATCTAGAGTTAAGCCATATTTATTATAATTTTGGGAAAAAAAAATCTGAAATAGATGAGACACTAACACAATCACACAATCCTTATGCTAACCAGTATCAGAATGAGAGATCATCCAACGTCTCGGATGTTAGAAGGCTCAATTTTTATGTGAAATCAATATTTATGTGTAATAAATCACCGCTAGTCAAATTTTTCGTTTTACATTTATGTTAATCAATAATTTTAATTGTTTTTTAAACAAGCCCTCAAGCAGGAAAAAGGGAGTAAAAGACGGTGTTGGAGGGGCTGTAGGTAGTTTAATTTCAATAACAGGCAAGTCCATCTCAGGCAACGATGGAAAGGTAGGATTCAGCAGAGGCAAAGCAGTCGGAGATAAGGTTGGTAAGGGAAGAGGCAGAACCGGAAGAGAAAGTCCTGGCAATGGTAATGGAAAGAACGGGTCACCAGAATTATGATGATGATTGTGCTGCAGCCTGGTTGGTATGTAGATTCAGTTGTTGCATTCAATATCGTTGTGGCTTGGGGCTTCTTGGTTGTTAAAATTGAGTATAAAATTATAGTTTTAAAATATATACCAAAGTTTTTTTTTTATTAAAATAGATATAACTGCCTGCCTTACACCTTCCAACTCGCTGAGAATTATTCAAAATGACATGTTACAAGGATGATCTTTATTTTTTTATTAATTGGCCTTTTGATATATATGTATTTCTCACCGACCCCCTTTAGATAATCCCAAGACTAGGGGGAAGTCTGTATAGCTATCAGTTCTACCAGACCAATGGCGTAATGTAAAAACCGTTTATTATACCCTTGCAAAAAGCGTATATTAATTTAGGTCATACATAAGTGCAACGCATACAAGGAACCATCTCCGACCAAATAAATATATATATTCTTGATCAGCACGACGAGACGAGTTCAAATAGCCATGTCCGCCCATCCATCCGCTAGTCTCGATCAACGCAAACTTCTCCTAGACCATTGGGCTACAGAGTGGAAATTTAGCATGTAGGTTTGTATTTACTGCAGGGCTTGTACATCTCGGATTTAGCCGGATCGGGCCACTATATCATATAGCTCTCATACAAACGCAAAGTCACGAACAGTGATTTTTCTCAATGACTTCGTTATTTTTTTAGCTATTGTAGTGAAATTTAATATTAGCTCTCATAGGAACAAACAGTTACTAAGTTCGTCAATTCTGATGCTAAGATTATAGACCGTTCTTTCGCAAACATTCGAGTTTGTCCTTTTGCATAAGGACATTAAAAGAAGTTTATCAATGGAAAACTAAAACTAGTCAACATGATTTTCCAATTATTGCGAAAACTGGGACCACAAGACGTGAAATCATTCACCTATTTCGAGTATGGAATGACTGTGTCTGGTTGGTTGCCGCCATCGAAAAGTCGAAAATTGTATATGACGTTTAGAGGATTCGTAATCTTGTTGTGGATTATATATTTGCCGTTTGCAATTATATCGGGTGCGGTCAAAGATTTTACAACTTTTTTTCATTACAGATGTTATTAATATTGTTGGAAGTTCACTTAATGTTACGAATTGTTTAAAATACCTAATACAAGATCAAGGCTAAGAAACTGATGAACCGTATGGATGAATTCTGCGCAGATGAAGCAGATCGTTGTTGGATTCGCTATTGGGTTGGGTTCATTATACATAAATGGTGGCTTATTGTTTCTGATGTTTGGCTTCATTAAAGTGCCACCATATCCAGATTATAGTCCATTCATCAATTGGCGTTCCAGTACGACAAAGTTTTGGATAGCATTCTTTCTTCAATGTATCATTTCATCATTTGAAATTAAACAACAAATCCTGGTCGACGTTTTTAATATCAATTATTGTCTAATGCTGAGAGCACACTTGGAAATTTTAAGACAAAGAGTTTGTAAACTGCATACAGATCCCGAGAAGGGAGAAAAGGAACATTACAGTGAACTACTTAAATGCATCGTAAATTAATTTTAAAGTATTTAGTAAATGAGGCTGGGACAGATAAAGTTTACATTTGTTCTCTTTATTCAGATACTTAATGAGATCGCTATTTTTACTTAATACTTTTATACAATTTGTACTGATTGGCACTCTATTGGGTTGTAATTTAGTAAATCTGTTTTTCTTCTCTCACTTCTGGAATGGATTGTCACGTGTTGTACTCATAATAGAATTGATAGCTCAGACATTTCAATTCTGTTACACTTGCGACCTAATCAAAAATGACTGCGATAGACTGGCATTGGACATATTTCATTCGAATTGGATAGGATCGAGTTGTCGCTGTAAATCTACTGTAATTCAATTCATTCACTATGCTCAGCAACCGATTGCTTTTACAGCCGGCTCCATATTTCCCATTTGCATGCAAACCAATATCCAGGTAATGTAAAGTGCAACAAATCGGATTTGAATATCGGAAATTTAAATTTTGTTTTTCATTTTACCAAAAAGTAAATTGCCATTTTCTGTAGTGACTTTTATGAGGCAATTGAATGTTGTGGAAAAGTGGATAAGGAATTAATTAATTAATTAAGAGTTTCCTGGAACTACACAGTGCAAATGTCGAAATTTTATTAGCACAAATAATATCGAGGAAATAAATGTTGAACACTGCTATATATTGTCTTATTGTTAGTTTATGTTGAATGAGGGGAAAAACCATGTAAACTGGTTTCAATAAAACTTTTTGAGAATAACACCGAGTGTTATTATTTGCTTCGTTAGAAATATTTTTGTTATTGAAATCTATTTTATTAGGAACCTTTGTGTCGAATCTGTGCTTTGTTTTTGTGTCGCTTAGATTTTTTATACCCCTGCCACTATATCATTAAGTGAAAAATCGGTGGAGTGGGATTATCTTTAACAAAAATTTTCTAGTTTTGCATGTAAAACATTATATCCATGTACACACACAAATAGTTTGTATAGTATTATGGTTACTTGGCCGTCCTTGCAGTCCTTACTGCAAGGTCATATAATGTCATTAATGTTAAGTTACCTCCTGGACAATTGGTATAGCTCTTATATCTTTCAATACATCACCTATGAATATGTTTACAACAAAATTTAAAGTCTAATTGTACTTTTGATTCTGAAAATGTATAGTTTGAAAGATTCATTTGAATTTTGATTTTCCGATAGTACTATCGATAGTATGGAGATTTATCCATTGTTGGAAAAATATCGATTAACGGACCATCGTTTGTTTTGCAGCCCTACTATTAAAGCCTCAGAAAAAATACCAGAAAAATCCAAATATCGATATATACATCGATAACAGCGAAGCTACTTCGTCCATCTCAACCCAACAATCGGCCATTTGGTTTTTTGTCTTTACCCCATACAGTTAATAAACCTACAAAGTAAGGAAAATAATTTTATGGAAATGGTGTAAAAAATAAAATAGAGCTTTTAAATCAATTGTATTCAATCGATTAGTATGCTAATGTGTACTGCTGACATATTGAAACATGAGTGTTAAAATGAGGCTGGCAAAATAAATGAATTATTCGTTTGCTGACCTAACCACGTGTTTCAAAATGGCGTCGAGACACAAGCGTAAAAAATGTGAAAATGGTTAACATGATGATTATTTGACTTTCCTTTTGCGGTTTCCACCAGAAGGCATTTATTTGCCTAAAGATGGCCAAAGGTGTCTGATTCTCCAAAACATATTCAAATATGAATAATCATATTTTTCAAAAAACGTGTCTAACCACATTCTTTTTTATTTCATTATTCTTGTAGAATGGCGGACGCTGCTCCAGCCCGTAGTGGATTCCGAGGTGGTTTTGGCTCTCGTGGTGGCCGTGGAGGACGTGGTCGTGGTCGCGGACGTGGCCGTGGACGTGGTGGCAAGGAAGATTCCAAGGAATGGGTCCCAGTAACCAAATTGGGCCGTTTGGTCCGTGATGGCAAGATCAAGTCTTTGGAGGAGATCTATCTTTACTCGTTGCCCATCAAAGAGTTTGAGATCATTGATTTCTTCTTGGGCTCATCTCTGCGCGATGAAGTTTTAAAGATTATGCCTGTGCAGAAGCAGACACGTGCTGGTCAGCGTACCCGTTTCAAGGCTTTTGTGGCCATTGGTGATAACAACGGACACATTGGCCTGGGTGTTAAGTGCAGCAAGGAAGTTGCCACCGCCATTCGTGGTGCCATTATCTTGGCCAAATTGTCTGTTGTGCCAGTGCGTCGTGGTTACTGGGGCAACAAGATCGGTAAACCCCATACCGTGCCCTGCAAGGTCACTGGCAAGTGTGGTTCTGTCTCCGTGCGCCTGATTCCCGCTCCCCGCGGTACTGGCATTGTGTCGGCTCCCGTTCCCAAGAAGCTGTTGACCATGGCCGGTATTGAGGATTGTTATACCTCGGCTCGTGGCTCCACCGGCACTTTGGGTAACTTTGCCAAGGCCACTTATGCGGCCATTGCCAAGACCTATGCCTATCTGACTCCAGATTTGTGGAAGGAAATGCCATTGGGCTCTACCCCATACCAGGCATACTCTGACTTCTTGTCCAAGCCCACAGCTCGTCTGCACGCCGATGCCTAAGCGACAATTAGAGAGTTCTTTTCTTGAATTGAATAAAAGAAACTGCTTTTAATCAACAATTTGTATTATGTTTTATATCTGTGGAGTTAAAAATTACTTTCTATTTGGTTTTTGTTAGCATATGGGAAAATTTATTTACATTATTTATGGTCAATAGGTAGTAAAAATTTACAAATTACTTTTATAGGCAGTCTTTTTTTCTGTATTCTGATCCTTAAAGTACTTTATATTTCCAAAGGTTTAAACTCGATTTGTATATCACCTTCGGATATATACTCTATATCCATATCCTGATATGTAACTTTCAATTTGGAATGTCGGAAATGCTCTAGAATCTGCAAGAGGATAAACTATTTGCGATAACCTTAATTGGTATTATTCAAACCTACAACTTACCGTATCTGTATCTAAACCTAAATCCGTTTGATATAAATTCAACTGCAATCGCTCCTCGCGTCCATTTAAAGTTTTTTCCATTATTTTCTTTTCAGAGGTAAAAAATTGTTGGTCAAAACAATTTCTGGTTAAATTTATTGATCTAAGTTTTGGACAAATGCGGACCATATCCCAAAGATGCTCGTCATTACGGAGAATTTCCGAGCCAATCAAGTGCAATTCTTCTAAAGAGGATAAACATTGAAGAATTTTCATAAGATCATCTCTATTCCAACCACGGTCTTCAATAATGATGAGAGCTTGTAAATTCTGTAGTTTAGGAAAAATTTCCGGATTGCAGATATAAATGGAATCGTGGAATGTGGCACGAATAATATCCAATCCTCGGATTTCGACAATGGTATTGAATGGTGTATGACGTACCATAAAGGTGTTATAACGCAATTTACGTAATTTGGGTAAACGTAGAATTTGAACTGTATCCGTTTCGGTAAGAAGATCCATGCTTATGGTAAGTTCTTCGATATCCTGCATATTGGGCAGAGCCTTCATGAAAAGGGGCCCATAACAGGCTAGAATTTGCATGCTTAATTTCTTTAATTTTAGATGCTTAGAGATATCCAGAAAAATATACTGGTCCAAGCATACGCATTCTTCCAAATCCAGTTCACTTAAATTTTCAAATTTACTAATATAAAGTCCTGTGCTCATCCCACTCAAAACAAGAGACTTCAAGGATGGAAATATTTCTGTAAGTAAGGCCATATCCTTGTCACCATTTTCATTATCCTCTTCATCGGCGTAATAATTCAATTTCTTTATATAAGGAAATTCGTGTTTATGAAATATTTCAAGAAGGTCAATGGGTAGATAAGACAATTCTAGTTCTTCAACAGATTTGTCTATGCAATTTAGATAATCATCTAAATATTCTAAATGCTCTTGGAAAATTTCCCTTTCTATAGTATGTTTAGTTTGTTTTTGCCAATTGTAGGTGATTAGAGAGTTTAAACGGCTTGCAGGAGTCGCAGAATTTGTAGCCTGCCACAAATTCACCTGATCCTCCAGATCCAGATACTCTAGAATTGAACTAAAACAAATGTCCAAAATAAGATAAGAAATTGTGTAAGATGTGGGATTTGAAGTATTTACAGCAGGCAATCTTCGTTTAATTCCTCAATAGAAGCAATACTTTTCGATTTGTCAGCCATTTGAAATAAGTGGAAAAAAAATTTGTGCGTTTGCACTCTTTTAAAAATTTGCAGTCCTCGGTAGATGAGTTGTCCAAGTGGCCCAGTCATTTAGTCAACTGAACAACGAGAATCCGGGTTCGAACCCCAGGCTAGTGTAGTTTTCGTCTAAGCCGAAGGCCTTAGTAGTTGCCAGTGCTTGTAAAAATATAGTTATGTTGATAGTTTACAACTATATCCTATACTTAAATAATAATAACAGAAATGTGTGCGTTTGCGGTCTTTTAAAAATTGACTCAATCGGTGAAATAAAATTACCAAGAGCTTTGGACCTGTCAGCTGTTCAAGCTTTTTGGTATTTTTTATCTAACAAAAGTTCAAAATTTACCTGTCTTATGTTAACTAAGGGCAAACATTGTCAAATGTTAAATAATATGGTGTAATTTTTATTGGGAGCTAATCTAAAGATAGTCATTAATTTTTATACCCTTGCAATAAGGGTCAAAAGTTTGCAGAAGGAATCATCTCCGATCATATAAAGTATATATGTATATATAAGTATATAAGCTGTGGCATTCATTTTGGTTGATTTTTTAGTTATTAAGTTCTAAAAATGTTATAAATAGGTACATTTAAAAAATAAATGAATTTATATTTTATATTTTGAAACAATTCATTAGCGACTTGCATTTGAATTTTTATACCATACACCCATAGGGTGAAATGGTATATTAAAGTCGCCAAAATGTATGTAACAGGCAGAAGGAAGCTTTTCCGACCCCATAAAGTATATATATTCTTGATCAGTATCAACAGCCGAGTCGATATAGACATGTCCGTCCGTCCGTCTGTCCGTCCGTCCGTCCGTCCGTCTGTCCGTATGAACACGTAGATCTCAGAGACTATAAGAGCTAGAGTCACCAAATTTGGTACGTAGACTCGTGTATTACCTACGGTGGTCAAGTTTATTTCAAATTTTTGCCACGCCCCCTCCGCCCATGAAATTTAAACAAATTTGATTTTCTTAAAGACTATAATAGCTAGAGACACCAAATTTTGTATGTGTATTTGTTTAATAAATGCGCATATATTGTATATGCAACGATTTTGCAACGCCCCTTTCCGCCCCCGTAATTTGGGAAAACTCGATTATCTCACGTAATTTTCTACCTTTTGTAATCAATTTTGGCACACTTGAATTTGATACTAGTACCCAGCGATTTTATCAAAATCGGACAAAAAACAACCAAGTTATGCATATAAACGTTTTTCCATAAGGCCGTAGTTGGCCGTTGGCTGCTGGGGGCGCTAGGGTGCTCGTATACTTGAGTGAGGGAGATTATAAGATATGCTTGTAATAAAAAGCATGTGAAAATGCATTGGTTTAATAAATTTGAAATATTTGTTTTACTGGTGTATGGTATACCTAAGTCGGCGAGACAACTTACTTACTTCATTTTGATATCGCTTTTAGTTTAGATTTTATAGGAAGACAAACTTTTTCAGAGTGCTGGTTGAAATAAGCTGTGAGCCACTGTATATATTCTTCATCAGCACGACTAGACACTCTCAAACAGTCATGTAAAGCTAAAGCCGGATCGGACCACTATATCATGTAGCTCGCATACAAATGGCAAAGTCACGACCAGTGACTTTTCTCAATAAGTTTGTTATATTCCAAGCTATTGTCATCAATATTTGTTAGTCTCCTATACATATTAATGACTGTATCAAATCTGATCATGAGATCGGGTGACTATATCAATAACTTCTTAAAAAGAAACATTTGATAGTTTTATGTATCTGTTAATGATTGTCCCGAATATTATCATATATCTCCTAGAGGAACGATCAATCGAAAACAGTGACTTTTATCAATTCGTTATTTTTAACGCGATTACCATAACAATTATTATATTAATTGACTTTGACGAATTTTATGAAAATCGGATATTATATAGCTGTTATAGAAACATCCGATAAAATAGATTCCCAGATCCCTCCAGCTTAGGATTGTAGGCTGCTCATTCGCGAATATTAGACTTTTTAAATCAAACCTTTTTTAACATTGACGTTGAAAATAGGTAAGAAGAGATTAACAAAAAACTGCCAAAAACTTGGGTATAGAAACTTCGGCGCGGTCGAAATTTGTCCCGGTCCTGTGGGGTTAATTGGTATCTTGCTAGAAATTATATTCTGCATTATCGGTTTAATCAAGTTTTCTAAAATTAATATATTTTCAAATTTATAGACAACGTTTCGTTTTATGTATTTTTCTACTAAATTGAAAGTCCTTTCTCAAAATTAGTTTGTAACTCTTAATATCTCAAGTTGTAATATTTAAATATTGTTTATTTATTATAGAAAACTCTGCACGTAACAATAGCTTAATATTTTAATTTTTATAATTTTCGGAAAAGTAGCTATAACTTTTTAAATGAATAGAAAATTAGAACTGTTTACTTTGAGTTTCCTACATTGTGTGAGCAATTGTTAGTTGTTGATTTTTGTTACTAAAGAAACTGAAACTTGGTGAAAGAGCCCAGAAGCATTTCTAAAGAGACGTCTTCTCCTAATGGTTTTCTAATTCGACTATGCTCAACTTATATGTATCTCTGAATATACAAATGATAAAATTGTAGATAAAAAAATATTTATTGTTAATTTAGTTTTGATTTTAACTAGATTAGATTATCCTTTTCATTTTTTTTGGTTCGTTTATAATTGATGCAATTTTGTTCCATTTATTCAACACAAAATTTTTAAATAAAATCGGATTTTGTATATTTTACATTCACAAAACTGCAATATCAAAATAAAAGATCTTAATTTCGTTATATATTGACCTTGAAAAAACGTTTCATGCACAATGCATAACGCAAAAATATGGTTTTACAACCCAAATAAAATTTTGCTTCACCTACTTTGGCCGCCTTTTCTGATAAGATTAACCACATTCATAATCAATAATTATCATTTATACTTTAATTTTTAATCCATTGTTTGTTTAGTTAGTAGATTGTGGATCAATCAATTTCCAATTTTCGAAATGAACCCACAGTACCAAAGGAAGAACGCTGTTTACTCCTTGCATGATCACCGAATTCGCGTAATTTTTCATCTGACCCAAAGTGTTGAGAGGCGGCAAAGTAAGGACCATAACTCAGTAGTTTTGCTTCCATCTCTAGGCTTATGTCCCGCATAGTGCCACGATATCCACCATATTCTTTGGGTAAATATTCACGAGGTACAATATCAAAGATTGCATCTGGATCAGAGCTTACAGAGATCTGGGAATATATAAAAGTTATTAGTTTAATAAAAAATGACTATCTCATATCTCTCTACTCACACGTGATTTAATTTTAGCAGGAAATAAGGCACGCAAGGAATTGAAACCAGTCTCAAATGCCGATGGTACATTGATGAAGTGTATCCCTTTCTGACGTGTTGGCATTGCTTCATCCGCATAAGTTGAAAATTTGCTCAGCAATTGCGGCTGAAGGGCAAAGAGATGTGTTCCCGTGATGCCAGCCATATCCATGATCTCTATATAACCACTAACTGTAGCATTCTCATCCTCAAACATCATAATTTCTCCAAACATTGAGCCCACTCGTATGACATCCTGAAATTTGTATTTCCTCGTATCATAAGATCCAGCACGTATAATGGTCACACATGGTCCTGGATCATCGGCATCTCGTTGTATACGTAAAATAATACTTAAAACAAAGATTGGTAATTTTGTTCAACATTTTCTAAAGATCTTTCGATTCCTACCCCATTCGTATAATATCCAAGACCAAGGGATCTGTAGCCAAACGTTTTTCGTTGAAAACCTCTGGAATTGACGCCTGCAATGTGTAGAAACGATCAAATTTTTCTTTGGCTCGCTCTAGGCTGAATTTGGTACCACGAAGGAATGCCAATAGGAACTGATCATCTGTACAGGCTCGCAAATGAGGTTGTTTTAATATCCAATCCCTTAGAGCGGCAATATCTTCGCTCAGACGTTGCGGCACTTCATTTAATTCCTTAACGGCTATTTCCTGCAATGCCGGGTGTAAAGGTCGTATCCTTAAACGTTCAATGCTCATTTTGGGCAAAAATATCACTGAAAACATTAAAATATTGAAATCGTTAATTGAAATTTTAAACGACTTAATTATTATACACAAAGAAAATTTAAAATGAAAGTGGTTGAAATTAAGATTAAGAGGCAATTCATTTATTATGTCATTTGATCCGTCGTAAATATAGTAATTTACGATTACAATGGGGAAAAATATTACTTAGAACTTTTATAACTAAACAAGTTACTCTCTAAATATTTACTCTAATTGTTATTATTAGACTATGATCTATATCTAAAGTAGATTCCGCTAAAAATCAGATAACAATATCTTTTCTAGTACAGATTAACTTAGTTTTAATTCTGTTTTAGTATCATTTTCAAAGTATATCTGTCGAAAGCATTTTGGCGCCAAAGACAAAAAGTCAAATCGCCGATTCCTAATTCAAAATTATCGCTGTAAAAATGTTACAAAAAATTACCTTATTAATGTTGCCCTTTAAAAGTTTCTCCTTTCTCCTTAATAAGTTGACTACAGAGTTGAAAAATAACTACAAATTATCGATTAAGTACTAACTAAAAGAACATTTAAAAAGGATTAATTTTGAATTTAATTTCATTTAACATTTTTAATTAATGCTTTTTAGTTTTTGTAATTTCTAAGCCACACACTCTTAGATATAAATTGATTGGCTTTGAATTTTTCTTTAAATACCCATTAACAACAAAACAAAAAATACTTATAAATTAATAAAATATTCACCTTAACAAACTTAACTTCCGTGAAAAATCGTTAAACTTTTTAGTCTTGTCTTTGGTGGTAATCCGATATGCCTGTATTGCAAATGCCTTGAGTTGCGGTTGGTCTATTTCGTTTGTGTATTTGTTTTTCGTAGCTATACTAATGGCATTGCGTGTATATGTTTACCGTTTGAAAATATCTCATCGACTGACAATCTGATATAACATGGAAAAAAATCAACGAACTTCCCATCGTGCCTGCATTTCTTTTCGAACACTTGTTGATCATAAGCCGATTTTGAAGAAGGCACGAAGTGGATTGGTTTTTTTTTTTATCAGCATTTCAGCGATTGCAGTGGTTGACCAGGGAAAGAGGGGAGGGATTGGCGTGTACCAGGAGGCGCCAATTGCTGCAAAAGCCAGTAGTTATGTTTCTTATGGGTGGCTTTTGCGATTGATTGTCTTAATTGGCTTTGGATTTATTTAATTTTTGTTCATTTCATTTCTCTTTTTTGTGTTTCTGTTGGTTTGGGTACATGCGGCTGCAGTTGACGTTTTGGGTGTCCAATTTCCCCCCACGCAAATGATTTTGCTTTCACCCTGCCCTAGTTTAAGGTTTTTTTAGGCCTGCAGGTGGTGCTTATTTTTTTTTTTTGTTGTTAGCATAATGTATTTTGAATTGAGTTCATTGATTTTAATTGAGGAATTTGTTCTCTGGTTGATTTCTGATTTGATGCACATATATTCTATATATTTTTCTACTGATTAAGAAGGTTAATCCAGTGCATATTTGCTCTTCATTAAACAAATTGATAATGTTATTTATTTCTTTTATTTTCGACGATTGCATTTTAAGACAATAATGAGGAAATTTTATATTCGTTGTATTTGTATTTATATATTCCATACCATTAATGCTTAGTTATTTATTTTTCCTTTAAGATTTATCTATTTTGATTAACTAATGCAATAAAAGTTCTCTAAAACTTAAAGTTTTAAGTTCTTTTGTACATAAAATACAATCATTCAAAATGGGACTAAAATACAACTCAATACAACTCCAATCAGTACAAATGGTAAAAAGGTCCAAAGTCTTCAAGGACATTCCAATACCATTAATGACAGTTCTAGCCATTTTAAACACTCGCCAGGACTATAACGTTTAATTTAAACATATACAATATTCATTTTTTTAACGGTGGCAATGAGCTCAGCCATTGCATATTCGAAATAGACAAAGGCATCTGAAGAGGATTTCTCAATAATTCGAATATAATTTTTTCTTGTCAGTTTCTATTCATAAACTTCGTTTAATGTCCTTATGCCACGGTGGAAACCTATTGAAACTCAATAATCAATTATCAGCACTTGTGTTAAATATAAAAGTTTTTCCACAATTAAGCAGAATATTTGATTACATGAACGATTCCTACGCATTTTCATTGAAAATAAGAGTCTATTTGAATTTGCGGATATAATTTTCTGGCTACGCCACTGATGAAAATGAAACTTTGTTTTGTACCCTAAATAACGACGGATATTGACATATTAAAATGCATTAAAATATAAAAATACAAATAAAAAAGGGATTAACTTTTAGATACATGAAATATGACAAGAATAGGCGATTCCATTGAGTGAAACTATTATATATGTATAAACTCTCTCTTTTTTTCTTTTATTTTTCTAATGAATTTAACATTAAACAAAATCAAAAAAATGTGAAGACAAAAAATCAAACTCTGAACGACTACTCATTTTGTTATAAATAAAATAAAAAAGCTGGAAAAATAAACAACAAAAAAACGGCCTTAAACTGTTAAAATTTTAAATGCCCATCACTAACTGCTACATTGCCGGTATTTTTCTCTGTTAAGACTAAAGGGTCACACTGGACTCTTGAACACAACAACAACAAAAACAGAATTTTAATTGGAAACGAAGAAAAAAAAAACAGCTTATATTTCATAGGCTGCACATTGAAACACATTGACCAGAGATCGGTAAAATGACAAGCACTGATGAGAATCCATTTGCTGCCCTCCTGCAGGATCGACCCGATCAAACTGGAGGCGTATCCAAGAGACTAATTGAAGATGTTCTATTGTTCACATTGGACAGTAAGGGAGCAGCAGCTGTGCAGACGGATTCAAGGCCAATTCTCTGCCTAGCCGATGTCGTGGTCGACACCAGTGAGGATCTGGTGTCTGAGGATTTACTTGCCCATGCGCTATTCGAACGTCTCATGTTGACGGATACCCAGAAGTACCTAGTCCCTGGCAAGGGTGGATTGGGTAACGATGAAGCCTTGGAAACCCATGCGATTCTTTATCTATATCGAGCATTTACCAAATGTGAGCAATTGAAGGATGAGCCCGGAACGAGCAAACTGCTAGAAATGATTCTCAACAATGCTAGCACTTGTATGCGTCAACCGGATCTCTTTTCACCACAAATATTTGGCCAACATTGGATGCAATTATTCGAAATATCCGATGAACGGGATGCCAGTGTTCAAGAGTTTCTAGTGCGTGTCACCCTAAAAGTTCTCGAAGATGTTGATCATCTGGAGGCTTTGGGTAATCTTAAAGCGATATTTTATCCCATGCTAATGGACCTGCAAAAATCAATAGCTAAGGATAATTTAATAACAATTAAGAAACAAATATTTGTTATTTTGGGTTATTTCGTAAGTGATAAGCGTGCTGCCGTTTTGGGTGAATTGCTGATTGATTACTTCACACCCAATCCCCAGGCAAAAGGTATGTGTATACATTTTTCTTAGTGGGGTACTACTAATTACTGTTTCTTTTAGGTGGCGATTATATGGACACATTGCTGGGACAATTACTTTGCCTTTCCATATTGCCCAAAACCCAAAACGCGCCGTTTGAATTCCTACGTGATACCGCACAACAAACGGATCCAGCTCTTTGGACACTTTTATCACATCATCAGCAATCCATATTTGATGTAGTGAAACAATTGCTTGTCATCTCTCCCGAAAGCAAGAAAAAAACGCTGCAATGGATAGCCCATTGTCTGGATGCAAATGTATCACGTGGTCAATTGTGGAGCACCATGAATCTGAATCTTGAGCAGACTGTTCATAGTACGGCCAGTGATGCATTTATGATTAACTTATGTGCGGTCCTTATGCGTCTGTGTGCCCCCCTTTGCTTGCCCTCATTAAAGGTAAGACTGTGCATCAGATTAAATGGGCCAATTTAAATAGTATATATATCTCAAATTCGCAGGTACTGCTAGTGGATCCCACTTACTGTGCTGTTCCAGATGATGAACGTGCTGCCAAAGGTGTTAATCTCTTAAAAGCCTATGACGAAAGCTGCCTGCTGTCCATTGATGATGGTGAAATCCGTATCACGGCAGAGAACTATCATTTCATAACGGAAATCTTTTATATGGCACATAAATGTTTCGAACTGGGTAATCGGCCGTGTATTGAGCGTCTAACTCAGGAAATGCGTCAATTTCAAAACACTCAAACCGCCTATCAGGATATACTGCAAACTGATCCGAACAATGATTTGGCCAAAAATCTAATGCGTATGCTAGTAGATCAAATGCAACGGGTTCTGTGCATTAGAAATGCCCTCTCCGAACCCGATTCTGATACTACCATATTGAAATTTTTTGAAGCTTCAGCCATTTGGTTAACCGAAGTGGCTCTTTTGCCACGTGAAAGTTATGAAGAATGCCTGGATAAGCTCAACTTTTCACCACAAATGCTGCGAAATTTGGAATTGCTATCGGTTACACCGCCATTTGTTGCTCCATACATGAAATCCGTACCAGAGGCTGTTATTGATAATATAGCTGCATATTTGAATTTCTGTCGCAGACTGAATGGAGATCAATCGATACATATGTATCAATCCTCACATGATGCCTTCTTTAAAATGATTCTTTTGTTCATGGGCAGTTCCGAGTTGGTAAAGAATCCACATTTGAGAGCAAAACTAGCCGAGGCTTTGGAATATTTATTGCCAACACAAGGATATGATCAAAATCGTAAAAGTTTCGTAACCAATATCTTTGATAGTCATGTGGATCGCAAGCAATGTGTGAGAAGTTTATTGCATGTTTTTGTTAGCATCGAAATGACTGGGCAATCGGTGCAATTTGAACAGAAATTTAATTATCGCCGTCCCATGTATGCCATAATGGAATTTCTATGGACCAAGGAGGAGCATGTTAAATCATTTCGACAATTGGCCAAAGAAGCCGAAGAGAATATTGAAGCCACAGAGCCGCCATTGTTTTTGCGTTTTATAAATTTATTAATTAACGATGCCATTTTCCTGCTCGATGAGTCGCTGTCGAATTTGGAGCAGATCAAGCAATTGCAACAGGCCCAGGATAATGGTGAATGGAATCAATTGGCGCGCAATGAAAGGCAACAGCAAATATCAAACCTTCATCATTTGGGAATGTTGGCACGATTTGATAATATTTTGGGACGTGATACGATCAATATTTTGAAGTTGTTGACTACCGAAATCAAGAGCATATTCTGTCATAACAGCATGGTGGATCGTATTGCCTCCATGTTGAATTATTTCCTACTGCATTTGGTTGGTCCCCAGAAGGAACGTTTTAAGGTCAAGAATAAGAAGGAATTTGAATTTGATCCAGCCCAAACAGTGCTGGAAATCTCTCATATCTATATCAACTTGAGCAGCGATGAAAGTTTCTGTCTGGCGGTATCTCAAGATGGTCGCTCCTATAGTGAACAATTGTTTGGCTATGCCGAGAATATTCTTATACGCATTGGAGGTGGTCAATTGATTGGTGACATGTCGGAATTTGCAGCAAAGGTACAAAAAATGGGAGCTCAATATAAAGAAGAGCAGGAGTTGTTAGCTGATGCTCCAGATGAGTATCTGGATCCAATTATATCCACCCTAATGACTGATCCAGTCATTCTACCCAGTTCCAATGTCACTGTCGATCGTTCGACTATTGCTCGTCATTTGCTGAGCGATCAAACCGATCCCTTCAATCGTTCACCCCTGACTATGGATAAAGTGAAACCCAATGAGGCTCTTAAATTGGAAATTGACCAATGGATCGAAGGCAAACGCAGTGCAGCACGTACAAAGAGTTGAGTTCATTTTGGATGAGATGAAAGTGTAGGCACTACCAAAGAGTTAGCTCTGCCATCGGTCAGTAGTCAAATGTTATTTTTCTTTAAGAATTCCATTGTCCATCCCGTAAACTATATATGTATGTACAGTTAGAGACGAGGAGTGTATCCCGCCCCCATTTAATATTTCTTTCCATGTTTTCTTTTTTGTTTTGTTATGGGATTGTTTCCTTTTTTTTTTTTTGTAATTTTTAAAATTTTCTTTTGTTATTGTGGTTATAGCATCTTATTGATATATATTTACATATAGATATACATTTAGAATTCATTAAGGATGGCATAAATATATCAAATAAAACTTGTAAGTGTATAATTTAGTTGTTTTAATGATTTTCTTCTGATTATTTGGTAAGTTAAAGATTTCAAAAAGACGGCGTTGCCTCGATTACACGATTATTGCTCAAACTTTTCGAATTTCGGAACCTCAGCTTTCGATTCGATTCATATACTGATTCTTACTCTCAGATTTCTCGGTCGACTTTTGATTGTCAGTGTCGGTTGTTGCTTCAGAGCGGTAAGTTTGTATTATCATCTAATAATAATTTTTTGCCACTGCCGGATTGAGCCCATGCGGGGCTTGTTAATGCAAATTAGAAGATCACTTTGCAATGTAACATTGAGAACAATAACAAAAATCGGTTAAAAACGATTGATTATGATTTTTTTCTTAGAAATTTAAAAAAAGAAAACATTTTTCACCAATCTTTTTTCTTACCGTTTAGTTTGGCAAATTTTTAATCGATTTTAATAAAATTTAAATGACATTAAAAAATTTAAAAAGTTGATTTCGATGGGTTTTTTTTTTTTAAATATCATGATCGTCGTAACAGAAATGACAGACCTATCCAAAATTAGGTGATTAGGGACGCCTGCAGTATCCCCAGGATTTAGCTTATGTACTAGACTAAGAAAAATATCTCAAACTTCTTGTTAGGCTCTAATTTAGGAGTAGATTCAACAAATATATTAAACGTAAAAAAAAAAAAAAAAAATATCATGATGTAAAGTTTACATTGTAAAGGCTAAAATATAAAGTTCACATTGTAAAGGTTAAAAATTTTGTTGCGAAAATTGGTAATAATTTATTTCTTGAGATTTTACTGCATTTCAATCAATTGAAAATAAACAAATAATGTTTTTTAATACTTATAAAAAAATTTGAGCTTCATGATATTAAGGTTTATTGCAAATAGCGTGATTTACAATTCAATTCAATTCAATGCGATGAAATAGCTGTAAAAGTTACAGATTCGTAAAGTTGGGAATTTTCGGAATTTTTGAACATTAAAACAACTTTTCGGTGATTAAAAAACTCTTAACTTTGCTCTAGCATTTGCTTATCTCCTATATGTCAACTCGCCACTGATTTTTATACTTATTGAAAGATGATTCCTTATCTCATTAGTTATTTTAAGACAATATTTGTAAACATTTTTAATTGTTTCAAGTCTTATCTATGCAGTAGCAGCTTGAAACTCGGTCTTGGGATGTTTGAAAGTTTCGGGATTCCAATTTTCACATTTCTTTTTGCAAATTGATATAAATATTTTCTTTTTTTTCGCTCATTTGTCGCAGTTTGAAGAGTATAAATGGGTTCTGATTGAAAAACATATTTTCAAACTTCTTTCAAGCGCAGAATTGGAACCGAAATAAAGGCGATAAAAAGGTTAATGTAAACATTTCAAAAATAAACTATGATTCATTCCAACCCCAAATCAATTATCCTTTAAATTGAAAAATCATTGTATGTACCTACGACCATCCTTAAATGTGTAAAATAAAATGCGTTGAATACAATTCTGACAAATGTTGAAAGAGACTATTGTTTTTAATATTTTTCAATTCATTTTGTTTTAATTAACAAATTTAATTATTGTCCTACAGTGGACAGATTTTAAATATACTTAAACACAAAAAAAAAAAAATTTTTGTTTAAATTTAAAATATAATGTTTAAAAAGAGTATTTATTATTAGATTAGTTTTGATTACTTTCTTGAAGTGAATAAAAATTTTCCATTATATTGTTTTGAGGCCTAAATATGGGTACAAAATGGAGTAATCAAAGTGTCCTTTAAAAATCAAACTAAAATATTATAAGCTATAAGTAAAGAACAAATATTAGTTTAAAGTATTTCAAGTATTCGAACTAAGTCCAAGTGGCATTCAAATCATCTGTTTCTATTTGTGTTCCCGTAAAACAGATTTGAAAAGGTGTTTTTGACTTTTTTTTTTAAATTACAAAAAGACGAAAATGATAAACTATACAGTAGACTACAAAAGTTATTGCACCGACTACTTATATGAGACATTTGGCTTCAATGATATAAGACAATTAAGTTACAAAAAGAAAAAAACTTAATAATATGAAAGAATGATAGAAAAATCAATTCGACTCAACAATATTCAAAAGCAAATGAATGAATTGAATGTTATATTATATATTTCCCTACATTTTTGAGAAAATGATTAGTTGTTCTTGCTTTAAAACGTTCTGATTCGAGTGCCTTAGTGCATTTCGATGCTTTTACACTCAATTCATTGCCTTTCATTAAACAGAGTTACTTATTTGTAAAAATTCGACAAGTACTAACATTCATTCGACTATCGTTTTTCTCTCATTCATGTAGCTCTCTAATGTACATATATACTTACATATGTACAAGGAAAAAAAAGTGAATTAAAAAACATCGTTTACATATGTAATATGTATATAATACAGATTAGTTTCTTGAAAGGTTTTTCATGATTCGATGTATTTCAATTGCTGCTTGATTTGGAAGTGTTTGTAGAGAACTCAATAGTTTTATAATTCAACTAAGTATTTGATGGGAATTTTAAACAATATTTACATATATATTATATAGGATAAATGCATGCATAACTTTTATAGCAGTGGCCAAACAGTTTACGAGGCGTCTTTTTGGCTGGATAACAATTCATTTTTTTTTTTTTTTTGGGTTTGGTTCAACATAATTGTAAATCAAAATCTATGCCAAGAATATAAAAGCCTATTACTCGTACAAGTTATGTATGCAACACAAATATGGAGCGCTTGAGCGAGAATTATCAAGCAAATGTACACGGTAAATTAGTTGCCATCGGCAGAAATGGCACTTCAAGAACAAATTGTCATAATCATAAAAATTGCAATTATGCTGATGACCGCAGCAACAGCAACAGCCAACAGGCAAGAGCCAACAATAACATGAACTCAAGCAGCATATTTCCAGTTCATTAGCCTGGGCCATTATCAACCGCCCATTTTTGCACCCAGACTCTACACACACACACACACAACATTTTGCAGAGATTTTCTTGGCAAGGTCTTTCTCGTATATGGGCAATGATGTCTCCAAGGGTTAAAAATAATGCAATACAAATATAAATTATGCAGACAACTGGAGACAATAAAGTCATTAGCCTCATTTGAATTAGGATAAAGGAGCTTAAAATGAGGATTTCCATCTTTAAAATTTAAATTACGAGAATAGTTTACCTTCTAAACAAAAACGAGGCAAAACTATGTATATACACACATACATATACATATGTATATGTTGTAGGTGGAATTGCTTTAGACAAATAAGTGTCAGTTGGCCTTAACCAATCAAGCAACCTGCCTCTCAGTCATAATCATAAAAATATGTCTTCTACTTGTCAACTTTAGCTCAAGGCTGTAACCAAAGAAAATCCTCAAATTTTAATTTAAAATTTTAATTACACAAATATTATTTATCTACGATTTTATTTACTACTTTATGGTTATTTCGAAAATGTGTAATTTAAATTCCATATATTGCTTCAATTATGTCAACTTCAATTAATTTGTTTGGATCGATGCAATTGAATTTATTTGAATTCATCCTTATCCTTATGTAGAGAGATGTCGGGAGAAAAGCTTTAGACTTCAAAATATCTTTGGTTTTTACTGTTTACCAGACATTTTAAGAACTTTCAAAAATGTCTCTTTTTGGAGGCAAAACTGCTTTTTCTAAACGTTTATTTAAAATGCAATTTCGTTTTGTTGGTTAGGAGAAAGATTATCTTTTTTAATAATAACTTAACCAAAAGTGGCTAAAAAACAAAATAATTTTAGACTATCATTGTGTGATAATAAAATAATTAATTAAACATAGTGTTCTGGGCGCCAAAGACGATGAATTTCGAACTTAAGTCATCTTTGTTTTTAAAATTCGGACTGAATTTGCGGTTATTGAAATGGGATTTCGCCTCTTAAATTTAAAGCTGGTTTCTTAAAGTTTTTACTTTCATAAAATTGAAAGAAAAATTACATTTTTAAACTCTGTTGTGACTATTTATAATAATATCTTTTAAAATAAAAATGAAACTCAAAAAGAAACTACTTGTGAAACTTAAGAATTTTTTCGTTCACCACATTTGTATGGATTTTGCTAGAAAGCAGTGTTGAGTCACACTGCTTGATGTATTCCCCTGCATAAAGCAGTGGATTGTGTTGAGTTAAACCGAAGGAAATTAACTGCTTAAGTCTATTGTGCTGCTATTCCCCTAAAACTGCTTGCGACTTCACTTGAGAAACGGGGTGAATATCTTCATTGCATTTCATTGAACCCTTTGCACTTGGGTAAAATTTTCCCCTAACTGTTGACTGACACACTTTAAGGTTCTCAGTCAGTCCCCTTCGTGAATTCACCTTCGTATGGCCGAGACTCGTTTTGTTCGTATTGGCTGGCCGAATGGTATTATTACAGTTCGTCAGACTTCGTCTTGGAAAATCTGTGCAAAGGACTCGCTTCGTTTCGTCCTCGATGGTGCTGCTGCAGTTTTCATTGCGTTGCCTTTGCGTAAAGACGTGCGTAGAAACTACATTTTGTGCGTGGACAAAATCGAAGCAAAACACAAAATAAGAAAAAAAATATTTCACATTTTTCGTCAAACAAAAACAAAAAGGAGGACGTTTCAACCGCACAGATTATACTCTCGTGTTTGTCTCGTTTTCGGGTTTCTATTTTTTCTTTTATGCAACTCAAACTGTTCTTATGTTTTGACATTGGCCCGATCCGATTTTTTTTGGTATTAAACCAAAAGCCAAGGACCCGGTACATTTTTCATCGCCATGTTCCTACTTCTTGTGAGTGTTGTTGTTGCTTTTGTGTGTGAAGACGCTGTTGCTTCTTATGCCTGCCTATCGCACTGTGTGCGTCCATGAGTAAGGACGGTGTGCGTGTGTATTTGTGTGCAGTCACGTGTTCTAAGGTGATTTTAACGAGTTCCGTGATACGCGAAATAAGATAAGAAACCAAGCAAAAAGAAAATAACCAAACAAAACAACTACAAGAAAAACGGAAACTCGCATGTGTTTAGCTCGAAGGATTTTCTCTTATGCTCCTGCTGCTGCTGCTGCACCATAAACAAATCTACCGAAAATTGCATAAAAATTGCTTTACGCCAAAAAAGAAAATGTGCAAATCCATATAAAATTGCAGTCATGTGACTACCATTAAAAGTTTTCGAAAAAAAAAAAAAAAATACAACTGAAAAATCATATTCCAAACAACTGGGGAACTATTCTAAATCAAAAAGGTGGGAATATATTTAAGTATAAATGTTTATCTAATTTTTTAAGATCATTTCTGTAGCGCAGAAAGAAAATAATTAGATGTTTTAGAACCTATTAAGTTTTGAAATTTTTCGAAAACTACAAAAATTGTGTTAGATATTTTTATTGAAGCCGGCAAAACTCATACTGAAAGGTCAAGTAAACTTTTTCTGATTGGTGCGCCGAAATTTTTAGATTTCATCTGATTAAGGATATGTGTTTTAATTCGAGATTTTAGTCCTCGAAAAAGACTTACAGCTGGTTTAAAAAAAAACGACTTTTAATCAAACTAGCAAAAAGTTTAGTTACATTTTTTTTATTACCAAAGTAGAATTCATACCTTTTTGAAACCATCTGATCAATAAACTGGGCTACTAATTTAATGTGATTTTATATAAAAAAAAAAGTATCTTAAAGATGTGCTTAGACGATTAAGCAATTACTGCATGACTTGCTAATTTTATATAACTTATGATTATATCTCATCGGGAACAACTTATCATCAATAGCCAAAGCCAATTGCCAGGATAACCTTTCACCAAAAGCAAGTAGTGGGCGTGTCCGTTCACATTTCCGATAAACAAAACTTGTCAATTGCACATAACAACGGCAACAAAAAAAGTTGCTTCTCTCATGCAACAATTTCTTGAGTTCTTGTTGTGCTTTTTTTTTTTTTTTTGCTTTTTTCTATCCTTCTGCCACAGAATGTTTTTCGGTTCGTTTCATGGAAAATGTCAAATACATAGCATAGTAGTTTTTTTTGTTCTTTTTTTTTTTTCTTTTAGAGGGGATGTGTGGCTTAGTCAGCAGAAAAAATGGAACAATCAATATTTGATTGACTGATTGATATGTGGAATGATTTATTGGCCAAGGCCTTAAAGGCCAAAAAATTTGAGAAACTTTTTTGCAATGTTTCGAAACAAGAACAGAGAAAAAAAAAAAAAAAAAAAGTAGAATGAAAGTAAAGAGAAGTAAAATGTATTCCTTCTGCCCAATCTTCGTCTGAGATGGGTAAAAAAAAAACTTTCTTTCGCGTAAATTTTTATGTGGCAAAAGTAAATAATGAAAGCTATTTAGCACAGCCGAGAGGCACATTAAGTTGTCGCCGGGATTATCCATCCTGCAACCGAAACAGGGCAAACAAGCAGCCAAAAAAAGGAAAAAAGAAGCGACAGGAAAAAACAAACGTGATACGGCGAAACAAACGTAGGGAAAGGGAAAACTGTGACAGGCGTTTAATGAGCTGTGCCCCGCGATCCATGGTGTTCATGACCCGCGGGCAGACGTCCAGCTACCCATTCGCACCATCCTCTGCCTCTGTCCTTTGTGTCTCTGCCTCTCTGCCAGCCATGTATCTTGTTCTCTTAAAGAAATTTCAACAATTTTTTACTGCCACCTGCAACGGCGTCACATTCTTCTTCTGCCATGGCGTTTTCTTTTATTTTTCTTTGCCATGGATTTTTGTGTTATTCTTTTCGGGTCCTCTCTTTCTGGTTCTCTGGTGGGGTTAACACTGCTTGCCGTGTCGTCGTTTTTTCCATCTTCATCTGCCAATTGTGGCCGCTCTGGTGGTTACCTGTAGCTTAATTAGTTTAACCTCCCCTCCATGTGAGAAAAGATTTTTTTTTCGGAAGGATTTTGTTTCCTGGAAGAGAAGTGAATTATGAAAAACTTTTGCTTCATAAAGTTTTTTAATTAATTCGCATTTTATTAAAACCAAAAATTTAACTATCAAAAAATAGTTAGAATCCATATATAAAATTTGTTAAAGATGAATAAAAATGTACATAACTTAAAATCTTTGTAGTCAAGTTTGCGCTTTAAAGTATGCAATATACATTCAAACGTATTTTTGAAATATATTGTAACTTAAAGATGGTTCTCAATGCTATTCAAAAGAATGTAATATATTTAAAAACCCAATTATATTTTTGTCTTCGTCTTTGATTTGCAAATTGAAGTTTATTATTTGAATTGTGGTTGAGGCTAAAAATATTCTTCTATCTCAAATTGATAAAGAGCTAAATACATAAACAAATTTTTTGATTTTGTTTTTGTTACTTATTGTTTATAGTTTGCTAAAATGAATTTATAACTTAAAAGCGTTTTTGGTTGACATCATTTGAACCAATTGCCATAAAAGTGGTTTTGACTTATTTCAAGAAATATGAATTTTGTTTCTCTTACAACAGGCAATTATAAAATAAATTAGAGCCTTCATTGATAATGGATTTAAATAGATAAACCTTTTTATCCCAACTGTATGCGAAATCTAACAAGAAGGATAATCTGAATTTAAGTATGATGCGTGGAAAAGCCTTGTACTGCCTGTTACATACAATTTGCAACACTCTCTGAGTGCATGGTGTAATATAATATACATGAATATGCTTTTTGTTTTTTAAATGACTTGACTATGATATCATAGATTCTATATGAGCTGTTGTTGACGCCATTTCATCCCAGCACACAGGCAAACGTGACGAGAGATTAATTAAGAATGAACCAATTATTTCCGCAGAGTTGGATGGCTTAAAAACTGCCTTCTCCTCAAGTTGCCTCTCTCCTCTGGCAAGTCCTATCGTTAGCTCAATCGCGTTGCCTAGTATTCTGTTTTCCTATCTTCTACAGGAGAAAATCCACTATTGCTCCACCGTATTCACATTAACATGTCCATGTCTCTCTCGGATACCGGATATGATTAGCTAGAAGCGATATTTTGTGGTAACTACTAGAGATCCGCACGAGTACATTCGAAACACAAAACGAGACCCCTCTACACTTTCGAAACTCGGTCTCACATTTACTTTGAGACTTTTCATCTCGTTTCATTCGTTCCGAAGCAATATTACCAAATCATATATAGAAAAATTTGCAAGTATTTGAAAGACTGAGACAAATGAGTGTACGCGTGCAGGACTCTAGTAACTACCACACAGGAAGTTAAAAATATTAATTTCTACCTACAGAGGGTATTTTCAAATATATATTAGATCTTTTTAAAATAAAGATCTTCAAAATCTAGAAATATTATTTAAAAACATAAGAATAACACAATTAATAGTCCAATGAAGTCAAATTTAATTCAAGAAGATGCCATGAGTAAGAAGTTTTTAGTTATTTTTTTTCACTTTTTCACTATTTGTTTGATCAAGATATTTATCTTGATATCTTTTTAATTGTTTATGCAATTATGAGATCTGCCTAAAAGAGAACACACGCAATACACAAAAATGTTAATTCTAAAAAAAATAAATAATAATATTCAATTCAATATCGTTTACCTAACCAATATCGTTTACCTATCACAACACAACTTCAATATTAATGTATTTTACCCAATTTGGTCGAAACATATTGACTTCTTGATAAATAACTTAAATGCACACAAAAATATGATGATAATGCATTTGCAAATTGTGTAAAAAATGAATTTACAATATCGAAAGTATTTTGTCTTTCTTTCTTTTGCAATTTTTACAATGTCACTTTTGATATTCATCATTGTGCAAACTCCAGTTGAGCTGAATTCTTCTATGTTTTGTCTATTTGAACTTATATATTTTATATTTGCCACATTGGCAATTCTTTATTCTTATCTTTTGGGAAGTTTTTTTTCTTCTATAATATTGAAAACGGGCAAAAACTTTACAAATTTCGCATGGAATAAAGTTTTTGTTTTTCCTATGCGTGTATGTGTGTGTGTGTGTGTGGACTTTTTTTCTTGTGGCGCATAAGCAAAACTTTGTCCATATCAGAGCTGCTACTTCTTTTGCTATGGAGAGAAGGAAAAACCTTTGGGGCGATTGAAAAATATTTTCATATGTAAATTTGTTGTTGTTGTTTTTTCGTATTGGTGTTGGTGTTATGGTTGGATGGGTTTCTGGGTTCAGAGTTTTAGGTTTTGGTTCTCTTGGTAGTGGCCAGAGCCCATATATCGATATTTGTATGTATGTTTGTATGTGTATATGGATTTGTGTTGCCTACTTTCGGGCGTCTGCCGCATCTCAAGTGCAACAGCAACAAATAATAAATTTACCCAGGCATTCGCTGAGTGGAAAAGACTCTGTCCCTTTCTCACTTACTCTGTTTTCTCTCTCTCTCTCTCTCTCTTTCTCTGTTTCACTCATACACTTACTTACTCTTTCCATTTTAGTCTC
The DNA here is from genome assembly GCA_018150345.1 of Drosophila equinoxialis. Classification (NCBI taxonomy): domain Eukaryota; kingdom Metazoa; phylum Arthropoda; class Insecta; order Diptera; family Drosophilidae; genus Drosophila; species Drosophila equinoxialis. Next base: position 1,003,143 of record JAECWI010000703.1, read on the forward strand.
TTGGTCTACCTAGAAAGTTGCATTCGAGTTTTCTGCGGTTGTGAAAATTTTGTGGCATGTGGAAATTTATTTCATAATCCGTAGGAAGATAAAAAACATCACACACACACACACACACACAAACATATATAAAGTTTTCTTCCGTTTCCTAGTTTGTATGTGTGTGTGTGTGTTTGTGTCTTTTGCATATGAGAACTGAGCACAACATGAGTGGCTCGCCTAAGCATGTAATTTATATCCTAGCTCCCTAACAGTATCTTTATCTCAATGCAGTTATTGGAGCCACATACCTATTCCTATAGCTAGAGTTGCTGTTTTTTTCTTGCCATAAATTTGTTTCCTTTTTCCAACTACGTTTCCATACTCCTTGCCATTTTATTTGACCACATAAATTGTTTACCAATTTTCACAAAACTTCCTCGTCTTCTTGTTTACTCTCAATCTCAATGGTAAAAGCCATTTCAAAGCTCTTAAAGTTACCTTTTGATTTAGCACCCAACAATGCAGCAGCATTCACTACAATATTTTGCCTGGCTTTTCTTTTGTCTCATTCGGATGATTGCTAAAACTGTTTTGTAAAAAATCATACAAATAGTTGGTGAAAGGTATTCGAAGCTTTTGGAATGTTGACAATATTTCACAACATAAATTAAATTGACTCTTTTTATGTTTTTTAATTGGTTGTTGAAATTGAAAATGCCTTTACGATTGAATTGATTTTTATCAACTGCTAAATAATTAAATGGAAACAAGTTCAATCGAAATTTGTTTGCCATACCGAAAACTAATTTATATTTTAGTTGATAATTTTTTTCAATTAGATATTTTATTTATATTTATACATTTTAGTCTAAAAATTAGAGCTAAAAATTTCTATTAACGCACTTATTTATAGAGACAAATCTGTATTTAAATATATTATTGACTGGATCCATTAGGCAATTTTAACACTGAGTTTTAAATGTTTAAAACAGTTTTACTTTAACATTCTTAAAAAAGATTACTTTGAATTTGTGGCAACTTCAGGAAAAGAAGTATCCCTAAAATACGGGATACCCTTAGTTTTCAGGTTGAAGAGTTTTTTTTAATAGAGTAAATTATAATTATTCGAGATGTCAAAAATAAAACGTTAACTTTTTTTTTTTAAGTGCTAGTGACAGTTTTTCGAACAATTCTCTCTATATTTTAGCTTTTGTAAGGAGTTTGAATCAATCGGGAGTTGGGCTTTGATTTAGAAATTCTTGACTTCCACGTAACTTATTTTAAATTTTTAAATTTTCCGTTTCACTTATCCACGCCCATTTTATTAAGATATTGTAGGTTGTAGGCATAGTTGAAAAAAAAAAAAAATTAACCGCAATTGTTTGTTTGATTTTTTAACATTCGGCTTGTTACTACTTTGTTGACCTAAAGGTTATTCAAACTACCCGATATTATATCGGGCTAAATCGGCTAAAAATCATAAAAAATGTTAATTTTAAGCTAAATAGCTCAAATGTATTTTCTTACTTCATCCAAAATAATAAGAAAAATATCTTTAATAACAAAAGTCAGAAAGTTTTTGAGAAATATGTAAAGCCGAATCTTTGTAATCTTTGTATTATAAAGGGTGGCCCATTTAAAAATTGGAATTTGATTTTGTTATAAAAAAAAAACGGGTGAATATTTATTAAAGGTTAAACATTTATTTGAAAGGTATATTTATGTCATTTATTTGGCAATCGCCCATTCGATTAACCCAATTTTTGAGTACATTTTCGATTGTGTGCGGCTCTATTTCAGCAATAGCTGCATGAATTTCGGTCTTGAGGTCTTGAATTGTTTCTGGATTGTTTGCAATATTTTCGGTTGAGCGCACTGGACGAGTACGTTCTCGAGTTGGTTTATCCACCAACATTCCAGTTTTATATCCTTTTATATTCTTTTGGTCAAAATTCTATGAAATCTGAATCTCTTCATTGAAAATGTTTTCGAAACCTTAATGACATTGCAAACTTGGTTATAAATAAAAAACTTTGATAAATTAATATTTCTCGAATAGGGCTCTTTGTATAGAAGGTAACAAGAAGGTATAGAAGGTAACAAGTTTCTTCTTAAAAGTAATTAAAACAAATCCAAAAGTATACATACATACATATGTAGTTTGAAATTCCCAAATGTCGTATTCATTTTGTGACATTATCCAAGGCGTATAGAAGAACATTTTTGATATGCTCTTTTTCCATTTAATTCACTCGAAAAATTTGTCTAGTTGCTTTACCTTTCGTTTCGAAAGTTTAACTTTAGCTTCGTAAAAACGTGCCATAATCCTGTTTACGTCTAGAGTAAAGCCCTTAAAGCCTGACTGCCATAAAAGCAGTTGGCCAAAATGGAACAATTTTTTTCGCCAGTTCTGTTTTGTTTCCATTTCTTGCCTGGTTTTTTTTTTTTTTGGCATAGTTTACAAATGGCAGCCAAGTGGTCAAGTCAACTCAAAGGAAAACGGTTTAAGAAGCAGCCTCAAAAAAGCAATTAAAAAACAAAAAAAGACATGAAAAGAAGAAAAGATGCAGCACTTTTGCCTAGCGAGCAATTTTTGGTATCTGTTAGTAGTTTTCACTGTGTCTGTCTCTTTCTCGCTCTCTGTGTTGGTAAGCGAATGCAATTTGCAATGTGAGTGTGTGTGTGTGTGTGTGTGTGGCTGACCTGGTCTAAACTGAACTGAACTGAGCCAAACTCAACCAAACTGAGGTCTTATCGCAGTGAGAACAGGCATTTGGCCTTTGTTTGTAACTCTCGGTTCAGGTTAAGTTTTTGTCAATGCATAAATTAAAAAAGTTAAAAGTTTTGGTCTTAATGAAGCTAAAGCAATTAAGAAAAGGTTTTTGCAAAAACTTAATGGACTGGACAAGACAACAAATATTTTACAATGCGCATACAAAGGGCGAGAGGCAGAGATGAAGGCAAACAAAAATGAGGACCGCTTCTCTTGAAGTGGGGAGGAGGGATGGAAGGGGGTTAGAAGCCATATAAGATAGATATATGCTTACCCTAATATAATTTGCTGCCATAAAGGATTACAACTTGTTAAAGTTTCCTACCATGTTACTCCCAGAACTGACCAAAAAGCAGATTATTATAATCCGATTCATTGTCTTTTTTTTTTTTCTGCTTTTTGGTTTTTCCCATATTTCTCTCATATGAACAATTTTTGTTCTGCTTTTCGTATGTTGGCCCTTTTGCTTAATGGCAAAGTGTTTTTTTTTTGTTTTCTACTTTTTCTGTGTATAGAAAATCGCTGCATTTTTCTTAATAGTTATTACTTTATACAGCAGTTTTTTGTGTTCTGATTACAAAATTGCTTTCAATATATACAAATTTTTTTCTGTGGTTAACAAAATATCAAAAGAATAAAAAAATCAACAAGAAAGGCAAAACTCACTTTGGCACACCTGCCAAAAGGATCCTGACCAGTTAACTGCAGCAACGGGCCCCCTCAAGTTGAGTTGCAGCCAAAAGTTTAACACATTAAGAACTGATGTTGGTTGTTGTCTAGGTCGGGGGGTGATTCCCCTTTCCACTTTTTGGCTTTTTTCTTTTGTATTTTATTGGTCTTTGCATGAAAGTTGCTTGAACTTGATGTGGTAGGTATAAAGGCTTTTATGTAATATCATAAATTCAGACAACAATTTCCACACGAACTCTGAGATTGAGAAAGTTTTGCAGAAGAAAGCAAAAGTTTGCAAGCAAAAAAAAAAAAAGAACTATAATTATAATACGAAAAATGGTTTCCTGTGTATTTTCATATTTTCTTTCGTTTTAATCAAACTATTCATTTGTAAAATATTTAAATAACATTTTAAAATAAACGTAGGATATGGTCTTTGAATTTTTAATTGATTGTGACGACTTTGATTTTTTTAACAAAAATCATTTGAGATGTCTACAAAATTTAAGGTTTTTGAAATAAGAATCTGATCAATTTTACTGCAAATATGAAACACGGAAATTGAAATTCTGATATTGTCAGGACTACATGTATACAGCTTATATTGGTTCAAAAGTGTATGGGATGAACCTTCAGATTATATGAAGGATCAATTTTTCCGCCATCTATATTAATGCATAAAAGACTGAGCTAAACTTACAACAACTTAAAAACGTATTTATATAAAATTATCTTGTTTTTTATTTATATGTTTTGGGATAAACGAATAGGTCTACAATGCCAACGTTGAATGTTTACAAGTAATCCACCTTCGTTTAGGTTTTTTGTTTTTCGAAACGCTACTAACTAAGGAATAGAAAAATATAGAGCTACATCGAATTTGGCTAGTTTCGTCTGTAACATCTGATACATCTGTTTCGAAGCAAACATTTCTTTAACTACAAACATTTAATAAAAAATGAAATGTTAATGGAAAGGCCTCTCAAAGAACAATATACACAAAAACCCATTCGAAATGAATTGAGTGAGCATGAGTGAGAAACAGAATGAGTATGAGTGAGTGAGTTAGCTCGGGCTACATTGAGTCACACTATGTCGAAACGAAATGAATGAGTCGAATGAGTTGAAAGGTCTCGAATGTATTCGAATGACAAAGCGTTTGTTGTTGTTCTTTCTTTTCCAGTGACGATTATGGGATTCTCCACTATGAGATAGCATTCATAGCTTTTTAAGAAAAACACAAAGAAAAGAAATTTACAGAATGCTTTCATTTTTGATTAAATTCTCATTTCGTTCTAAGCAGTATTCCTTCTCACTCAATACTGCATATGGGTTCGGAAACAACACAGTACTCATACACACTCACTTACTGCAATTCAATTCGAGTGTACTCATTTTATTTAGTATGTAAATGAAACCATGCAGATGTCTAGTATGTATGTATTTATGTTACATATCAAATTTGTGTCTTGTATTTAATTTAATATATATTTTTAACCAATAGAGAATAAAACAATTATATATCTTTACTTACAGATCACACAGAATACAAATTCAATCAACATGAGGTTTCCACATAATTGTTATCAAACTATTTTGGCCACAATAGCGTTGCTAGTGACAATCAGAATTGGTAAGTGAAAAATAATGTTTCCGAACTGTGATTGACACAATTATATCAAATCATGAATACGTAAAACTCATTCAGAGTCATTCACCAGCTGAGTGATCAATTTGGTTCAATTAGAGCACCAATTAGCATGAAGAGTCAATCGCAATTTCCGACGAAAAACTTGTCGTCAATCTTCATGAAATGTCAACAAAAAAGATTTGAATACAAAAAAGAACAAAATAAAGAACAATCGGACATCAAATAAAAAAAGCAATGAAAAGTTTTACACAGATTTATGCATATTAATTTGCACAATATAATTTATACTTCAAATTATGCTAATTATGTGTAATTAAATTTCATGTCCTAGATATACGGTGTGATTAAAATTTATGCGCAATAACAAAAACCAAATGAATTAAGCAATAAATTTATTATGTATACAAATATATGTATGTATCCATAATTATAATCAATAGAGTGCATTTCCCCTTTTAGTCAATGACCTTTAAAAATTTTAAATGTCTATTTGATTTTTGAGCAATTTGTTTATTGAAATTAATTGCCCGATTATAAAAACTCATTCGGATAATTTCACAATTTTATAAAACAAAAGAATGAAATTACAAAAATATCTTTATTGTGTTTAAACTACATTTATCCATTGAAAAATTTTTACTACAAAAACATGCACATTTCGAATGGAGTGCAAATTTTTTATCATACCATGTTGTTTCATATGAAAAATGCATTGACAATAAAATAAAGTGCATTATAATCATTTTATTTAAATTAATAATAAATCATAAAATATAAACCATATATATTATAGCCTTACGAAGGGTGTACTGATTTTCATGTCGCTTTTGTAACTAGATACAAAATTTATAAGACAGTTAAATTAGTCGACACATTCTAAGTAAGCCAAATTCTTATTTTGCTCTAAATATGAAGAATAAAACAAAAATTATTGTATAAATAATAGAACAAAAACATTTTACAGTGTTGAACGAAATGATAAATTTGAAAATCAGTTTCCAGCCTTGAAGATGATGTATGGTTATCTCTAAGACCTTTAGACCCTCATAATCTGAACTATTTTATTAGGCTTACTGGGCGTTAATTTCTTTAAAGTGCTTACAACTTTTCCTTTTCTATTTTTTCACATGGGATTTGGCATTTTCACTAAAGGTAGCTTAAAAAATAGTATAATTAACAATAAGTGTAAAATCGAACACTGATTTGAGGTCTTAAAAAAGAACGTAATCTAAACATATATGTCAGCTCTCTCATTAAACAATGGCTTCAATACTCTGAAAACTCCTTAATGACTCTTATTGAAATACAAATGATTTAGTTCTCTAGTCAACTAATCGAATGAGAACTCAAAAAACACTTCATATGTAATCTTTTGGTTGTTTACTTCTGACCAAATGAATAAATATTTATTCGTATAGGTAAAACATTCAAAATCTCAGTGGGCTTTAAGATCCTAATAGCAAATAAATACTAAGCCATTGAAACGTGTTCAGAGATCTTAAATCTTTGAACCCACTTGAAAAAGATTTCTAAATGTTTAAAATAAATTTAACATTTCAATCATTTAAGTTCAATGTATTGTCATTAATTCTGAACCTTAACAAGTAATTTCAAAGTTTGACTACTTCATTAAATGAGATTTAAAACCTCATTTATTCTTTCCAGTATACTCAAAGCTATAAAACTGTTAGAGTATAAAATTTGCAATGCATCAATAAAGTTAAATGCGTTTAATTTTTTTTCTCCCGATTCTGGGATCAAGCGAAATGCATCAGAAAATTTTCCATTATTGATAAATGGGTAAAAATCTGCCATAATCTAGTATGGGAGAGGAGTAATAAAAATGGAGGTCGGGTCGTCAGGTGCATAACAGAATGTGGCCAGAGTAATTTTCGCTTCATGTATGTATCGGTGCGTGTGTAAGTGTGTGTGTGTGTGTGCGTATGGTTGGGTATATGAGCAACGATTTTCTATTGTACGCCAGGAATTTGCCACGTAAATATTAATAATGTTTATTAACTATTTGCCAGACTGGCAAGAGCCAAAGCAGCAACAGACAATGCCATCGACGTATATATCCTTGCATATATTCTGGTGCTAAACTGTGCAGGATATGCCTGATTGCCATCCTGCCCACCCTGATAATTAGTGTGTTTTTAAAACAATAACATGCCGTTAGTGTTTAAATATGCTGATAAATTATGAACAAACTTTTCGCACGTGTGCGTCCCGCATGAAAATATATGTATATACCTATGTTGTATGTATATATGTACACATATATGTACATACATATATAGGCCAACTAGGAAATAGATGAATGATTATTTCGAATTTATACAAAAGAAAATGGAGAAATATACATACATGTATATACATATATGTATAAGTATTAAGAAATATTGATTGCTTTGCTTTTGCATTTCAATAACATCAATTTTCATTTGTTTATTGTTTGGCAGTTGATATTAAAAACCATTTAAAACCATTATTCAAATGGCAATAATAATAATGTTTTGCAAAAATCTATACAGAAATAATTTTATGTAAATTCATAAAACTCGTTTAGAAAAATTAATTCATACATTTTTGCTTTCAACAGATTTCTTTTAGTAGAAAAGCGAATGGTTTAATAAATATTTCATATTTAAAAATATATTTATGGTAAGCATTATCTGTTTTTATACCCTTGCAAAAAGGGTATATTCATTTTGGTGCAACGCATAGAAGGAAGCATCTCCGACTATATAAATTATATATATTCTTGATCAGCACAACGAGACGAGTTCAAATAGCCATGTTCGTCCGTCTGGATCAGCGCCAACTCCTCCTAGACCGTAAGAGCTACAGAGCTGAAATTTTGCATCAAGACTTGTATATAGTTATATACATAGTTATATAGTTAGTATATTGGCTTATATAGTTGTATACAGTTTGTATATCTCGGATTCAGCCGGATCAGACCACTATATCATACCACAAACGGCAAAGTCAGGAACAGTGATTTTTATCAATAACTTTGTTATTTTCTAAGCTATTGTCGTCAAATTATCTGTGCCGAATTTAATAAATCGGGTGACTATATCATATATGTATGTAGCTCACATAGGAACGATCGGTTTAAAACATTGTCTTTGATCAACAACTTCGTTATTTTCTATGCTAAGATTTTAGGCCTTTCTTTCGCATTAAACGTTTTTTCCTTTGATGACTATAAGTAAAGAAAGAGCTACCAAAAAACTTGCAATGGTATTCAAACTTTGACGCAGTCGAAGCTAGCCCCGACCGTCTAGTTTTGTTTTTAAATTTAAGTCAAACTTTGCATTTAAGCCGACACGGGGTCAATCTTCCAAAAGAATATTTTTTTAAAGGCAGAAAAAGGTCGAAAAGCGATCTCGGACTTTGGTATTGTAGGCTTTGCCAATCTTTTTCGCTTTCTTTAGCTCTATAAATTCTCTTCATCAAACTTCACTAATGAACTCCAAAATTACAATTTTTCACAAAGTAAATAAAGCGAAAAAGGATTTTGTTCTTAAGAGTAAGATTGAACGTAAAGATTGATTTCAAGAAGGGCATTATCTTAAAAGTTTTGATATTTGTAAATTATAATCTTAATCTTTATAAATTATAATATTAAGTATAGAGTGCTTGATGCCATGTCGATTCTTTTGACTTTTTGCATATTTATGAATCACTTACTATTAAAATGGCAATCGAATTTTATAAAAGATTCTCAATGCATTTCAAAGGATAAAACTAATGTTTTAGTGCTGTGTTTTAGTACTTATTTAAAGAATTTTGTGTCGTGCTATACGAACTCCTTCTGTAAGTCGTTTGAGATCCTTTTTCTTAGTATTTCTTCTACAGTGGTTTTACGTTAGAATATCTGTCACCTACGACAGAACTTGTTCATAAAGGTGAACGAGTTTTTGGTGAGGTATAGATAAAGAAAAATTACCATATCAACTTGTGTACTCTTTTCAGATTCCAAATACACTTTAACATGGGAATTCTTCGCAATTTTCTTTGTAATTTCTTGTTGCAAACATCTGTTGCTCACTCGGGACACGTGCATGGAATTAGTGGGGCCAAAAACCTTTTGGCAAACCTACGGTATATGCATGTACATATGCAAAAATAATAATAAAAAAAAAAAAAACAGAGGAACAATAAACTAAGGAACGAGTTCTGTGCACAACCCACGCCATCAATGTCTGGAACAAAATGTCTAGCCTTGTGTCAAAGTCGACACAAAAACGTTTATTAACCTGCCATTATCGGGCAAACTCAATGCACTCCCATGTAGACGACAAGTCTAGTGCTCAGTTAACTCCCCCAAAAAAAAAGAACCAAAACGGAGCAAAAAGGAAGGCAAGAGCAAATGCCTTCTTCGGGGACCTTTTCAGGCACACACAATTTACACAAGGTAACCGATAAGAATCTTCAGCACGCACTCAAAACAATAACAACAACAATAATAGCAACATACAAAGGGAATTGTAGCCAACCCACAAATTCAAATCCCTAATTACTTCTTAGTCTAGGTCGTGGTCGAAAATCGGTGGAGCACTTGATATAGGTTTAATAACCACACACAGAGTTAGTGCTTGTATTTCTCATTTGGATACCCTGTAAAGCAAACGATTTAGTTTATTTAAGATCTTGGTCTCTTAAGTGAAATATGGCTATTATATGTATATATTATTGCTTCAAAATCATTTTTTTTTATTAGCTTTCTCTGAAGACAACAAACATATAACAAACTTTCTTTCCAAACCTGATTTTATTTCATTTAAAAAAGCTTTATATTTGTCTTTCTTAAGAACTTTTATTTTGAAATGAAAATTTTAAAAGTTAGCAAATCGAAAAAAACTACTAAAATATAGGGTATCTTCAAGTCGTTGCTCTAATATTCTGTTTAATGTTGTTCTTCTAATGTTTTCTATTAACCTTGACGCCCTTGCAAATTTGTCACATGGGGGAAATAATAATATAATGTAATTTTGTTATTACAATTGTTGGTTTTTTGTTTTTGGTAATATGTCTTAATGTTTTATTGTGTTTGTTTGGTTTTTTTTTTTTTTTTTTTTTTTTTTTGCTGTGGAAATTGACATTTAATTAGAGTCAGAGGGAAGTCAAAGAGGAAATTAGTGGCTATCATATGAATGTGATTTATATTGACTGTAAATGAGAATTAAATTGCAATAGGCGGTAGACATTCATTTTGATTGTTCACTTTATGTTCACTTTTCTTTTTTTATTGATTTTCCTTATTGTTGTGATATGTGTAGAACCATGTGCAGGTCCGGACTCCGGACGAATAGTATGACATGTAGTTTTATATGAAATGATAGAATGTGATCTTTAATGAACGTGATCTGTTTAAGAAAGATTGATTGATTAACCCAGCAGATACTGGAGTTCGAGTGACTACAAAGCTGTGGGTTATAGGGAAAACAATTGGTTTTTGGGTTTTAAAGGTATTTCATGTTTAATTGAACTGTTTTATAACAATCAGCATTAGAAAAAGAGCTAAATATTTGAAGTGTCAATTCAAGCTCTTCAGCTGCATAAATTTACAAGTAAAACTATTTTGACTAATACTTTAACTAAGAAGGGACAACTTATGAGTTGTGCATTTTTATCAAAGTATGATTGAAATTCTATAGACTTTAAAGAGAAGAGCTTAGTCAAAGGTTAACCAAATCAAATGAGTATTGCTAAAATCAGCTTTGCTAATGCAGCTTAGTTACTAAGCTTAAATATTATGAAATTTCATATATGTATCTTCGTGAACAATTTTTTGACTTCCGAACAGTCATTAATCAGTGATTTAAACACTTCTTAAAGAGACTTCAATTGGTTGTAAGTTCTCCGAATATTTAAAAATTCTTGAAAGTTTTAAATTTAATTTCTACTTTAATCTTTCAATCATTCATTTCTTTATTTGACTATGAAAGTTATTCTTGTTGATCAGTAATTCTTCTTCAGCGTTAAGCCAACAAGCAACCAAGCAGGTCACAAATTGTCACATCCAATGACATTTACTATCTGTCCTTATCTGAATTCTTTTACCTGGCATCGTTACTGTTTTTCGCACTCTCCTACTACCATTCTCTCCCTTAACCCACTGCCACTGGTATACCTTTCCTTGCCTTTAATTAAAGCTGAATGGAAGCAATGTTGAAGAGTGGAAAGAAAAAAAATGTAAAAGAGGGGGATAAAAAAAAATCAATCTCTGTATATATTATCGAACCAATTACAGAGGATTGCATAGCATGAACCGGATGTCACCTCCCTTCACTGCACTCGAGACAAGCAACGAGAATGCAATGCCCCCACTGCCCCATACCTGTATCCAAGCTTCAAGCCCTTCAAAACAACGATGCTTGACTTGGCTTTGCCTTTCGCTTTGCATACTTAAAACTAACGGGCGAATCAATGGTAGCAAAATATGAATAAACTCAAGCTCTAGAGTGTGAGTAGTTGGAGATTTGGAATTTTTGGACTCGTTTCCTCGTTTCGTCTCTTCTACTTGTGTATGTATGCATATGTATATAAATGGTATGAGTAGTTGGAAAAGAAAAGAAATCATAACCAACAATCCAACTATTATTGAATTTGAAATTCTATACAGAGTAGTTGGAATAGGAATGATAAAGGAGGGAGAGAAGGTGGAGCTAAGCGAATGAACGTATATGGGATATGGTGGTTAACATGATTCCTCCATAGTTACATAAAATGCACGAAAATCTCGATGCCAACCAAAAAGGCAGAGCAAAAAAACACAAAAATTGAAACCGGAACAAACTTTTCCAACCGCTTTTCCAAGTGTCCAGCTTAGCTTTCTAAGGGGAGGGCAAATATCTGGAAAAAGAGAGGCTACAGAGAGCACAAGCAGGGAGGAGACTTTGCGAGCTGGGCTGGTGCGATGGGTTAAGCGGCTTAATTGTTGGTAAGGTCAATTTTGGATGCTCGCGCTTTAGCTCCTATTGGAGAGAGCAAATTCCTATTGCATACTTTCAGGTGCTGGACGCAGCTGCAAACAAATTTGCATAATAACAGGAAACAATTTCAATGCATACGTGTGTATGTGTGTGTATGTGTTTGTGCGTGTAGATGTGTGTATGTGTTTGTGCGTGCTTGATGTGACCATTTTCTAAAAACATCGAAAAGCTGATGTTTTCTTGTTGTTGTTGTTATTGTTATTTTTTTTTTTTTTTTGTGTGTGATTTTCCCCGTAAGCATGCACCGGAAAATGATGTGTTAGTTTGACAAAATGCGACATGAACATGAAATTGGAAGCTCTGTGTGGGTGGAAAATCATTTCAAATTATCAGGGATTCGGTTGGACGAAATTGCTGGCATGGTTTGGCATAAACCTTCTTAAAATTAGAAACGGTTCGCTGACTTCTAGTCAAAACTTCCCTGCTTGAAATTAGTTTTTGAGACTCTTGTGAAACCTATCAAAACTATACGTTTTATACAGTTGAGATTAGTTTGCATGTCAATTTTGTAAATAAGAGTATACAATAAAAATGTGAAACAAAGCGTTCCCAATATTTCTGTTTCAATTTCATTTCTATTTACTACAACCAAGATTACTTTATATACTCATCTTTCGTACTTGGATGGAAAAACTTTAAGATGAATTCATCAGAAATATAATACAATTTATTTAAGAATATTAATTTTCTAGAACTTGGATATTTTATCCTTTTGCCTCCAGTCAAATATTTATGATAACTTCATATATTTTGAAGGCAATAAATTATTTGTTTCCCACAAAAAATATGAAGATGGTTGAATACTCTACTCTCTTCAAATATCTACCAAGTAGAGGCCATGACTTAAAAAGTATGTTTATGCAAATATTAGGTTACATTATTTAAAGAGCACAGCCCTTGAAGAAGAAAATATCGATCTTCAACAAGTCTCAATTGAATGGCCTGTCAATGCAAACCAAGTTTATATGCCGGAAATATGCTTACATTCTGCTTATGGCTTACAGAGTATACAAATATGGAACTTAAAGTCTGTAGCCGCATCTTCTTGAAGTTCATCGTGCGAATGTTTTACACACACTTTAGATTTTTTATTGCCAGCGTCTTTTGCGGCTTTCGCCGCCATTCGTAGGGGCTGATTTTGATTCCAACCGAGAACATAAATTTTCAAAACCACACGCACACAAGCATACACATAAATATTTTAGAAGGGTTTGAGTAAGGGCACTTTCACAGCCAAACTGATTTATTCAATAAATCACATACACACAGACACGGAGACATGAATGTATATGTATATATAAAGAAGTTAGTGGTGCCATCTCACCTGACTTTAATGTTTAAATTTTATCTGCATCTTTGAGTTCGTCCCCAAACAGCAGGACACATGTCAATAAAGCAAGAGAAAAAAGAAAACAGGCACCAAGGCATCAGTGCCATCAAAGTGAGTGTATAACTAATGCAAGATTCAGATATAGATATATCTACAACATATATATATGTATGTATATCTATCAGTCACTCTATCAACAGAAACTTAAATGACAGAGAATGTACATCAAATGGCAGTCAATCCTTTCGCGTGACTGAAATTTTCGACTCTTTGTCACTTTTGTTGGCAAGAATTCGGTTATATGGCAGATGGAAGGGTAAAGAGTTGTAGTTTGGTATCACATGCTCATCTTCTTGTTAGCACATGGCATCTACCATATGTACGTGTGTGTGTGTATGAGTGTGTGTATCTGTGATGCCTTGATAAATGCTTCTAACGTGCCTGCCATTTAGGTTGTTTTGTTTTTGTCTGCCTTTTTTTCCTTCCCTTGTATCCTTACCTTTTTGTCCTCATTTAGTATACAATACTTTAGCCTCTTCTCAGAAACTGTGTGACAAGTGACTAGGCTTAAACCATAGATACAGAATGTCTTCAAAAGGGCTTACATCAGGTCTTAAGATACGTTGGAAAAATTTTAAAACCATATAAACATCTGAAATCAAGAAAAGTCTAAAAGGAAGAACTTTAACTTGAACTTTAGCTTTGATTCTAGAATAAAACTGGAGTAAGATTTGTTTCTGCTTCAACTTGACCTCAAAACACAAATTGCATTTGTCCAACTTTACTTTTACTTATACAAAAAGTCTTCCCTAAATGAACATAAAAATAAAACCCCAATTCTTTCATGCTTGTACAATACATGCATCAAACATCAGACAATTTGACATGGCTCACACACACAAACACACACATCATATCCAACACATACACAAAAACAACATCAAATGGTGTATAGCACGGTAGGGACAATTACCGTTGAGGCCATGAGGTTGGAACCGCAAAACAATAGTTTCCTGTTTCCTGAGTGCTAAAGTTTTCATGTGTCTGGTCCTTCCCTAGCCATACACACCAACACTTATACACACACACACATACAACTCCTACCACCAAAAACAAGCTTCTCCCACATGCCTATTTAATGCGCCAAATCGAGTTGTATTATGGTCCTTTTGTATATTTTTCATTATAACCTCGCATGCTTACAATATTAGGATTATTTAATATTAGAGATGGTAACGTGAGGAACCCACAGAATAAACATTTCGCACATCGCCAAATTCGGTTTCCTGTTGTAAGACTCAAGACTCAATATTTTATGTTACATTCAAGATTATCATTGATTGGTATATCAAAATTTTAATAAGTGGTTTTTGAGGGCTTTAATCTCTATCTCTAAATAATTTATTGTCATAAATAACACATCATGAAAACAAATCATGTTGGAGTGTTTATAGTACAATTACCTACTCTAGTTGTTGTTAGTTTAAAACCCCCCAGAAATGAATACTTTGAAATATTCATTTCTAATATGAAAATCTAATAAAAAATGACACGAAAATTGAAATGCTATTAGTAAGTTCACTATGTGACTTAATTTTTTGGGTATTTCTGAATTAGGCATAGTTTTGGTCCCTTGTCAACCTGCCTGTAATTTCCTTTTACATTAAGGAGAATTTTATGCTACTAATTATTTTCATAAAACAATAAATTTTTAATAATATTTGCTATTTTATTAATTATATCTAATGCTTTGCTATATTACTATTTACTATATTTATTTCTAGCTCTTGATATCATATTTATAGAATGCTACAAAGCATTAACTCTATATTTATTACTAAGATATCGTCTTATTAATTTTTACACTCTAATATGACTCTACATAAAATGATATTGGATAATTAATTCCAAAGGAAAATTCTTGTGCCATTATTTATTTGTTACAAAATTTGCTAAAAACTTTGTCATCGCTAACACAACAAAAAAATTTGGACCGAAACATTTTTAATGCAATTTTCACCTTTTGCGGAAGCGGAGGGGGCGGACACTCTTCGTTCTCTTGCCTTGACGTAATTACTAAATACTTTTGGTGCTTACGTTCAGTCCTACCTAGGGCTAGAGATGTTGGGTAGGTGTGGTCTTTTGTCTCACTCTCTACTTGCTACTTATTTTCTTATCGTCTCGGATTTGTGGCCGCAAAATGTTTCGTGAGCTTTTTGTTGGAATTTGGCTTGGACCTGGTCTGGACTGTTTTGGTCTGGTCCGGTCTAGGATTGGGATTGAGACTGGGTTTCATTTTTCTTATTTGTCTGGCTATGGTTTTATTTTTTTTTTTGTGTTTCCTCTCTCTGTTTCTCTCATTTTTTCTACGTGTCCCTTATACTGACTCTCTATTTTGCCTGTGGTCTATTTTGGTCGACATTCCTATAGTACAAGCGTGTGCCATGTTTATTTTTAATTAATTTTCCTTAAGCAGTCTAAGCTCCCTTTGGCAAAGTCCACAAAAAAAAAAAAAAACAAAATAAAGAAAACTGCTCGTTTTTTTTGTCGTTTTTCAACAAGCCACAACATGGGAAAGAAGGAAATAGAAGAATGAAATTTTTGTGCATTTGGTTTCGTTGTTGTTGTTGTTGGTTTTGTTCTTGTGTGTGTGTGTGAGTGTCATGCTGTTGTTAATTTTTGCAATTTTCTACTTAATTTTCTAACGGGTTCTCTAGGTCCATTGGCAGCTTTTGTTTTTTGAGGTCAACACCATAAATGTTAATGACGGTAATTGCTAACGAAGAAGAAGACTAGAATAGAAGAGAAGAATTCTAATTGTCCATAAGGCTAAGAATGTAAGATTTAAATACCCTGTAGACAAAGCAACGTTTTGAGGTATATTCATATTAAGGAAGGTTAAGTATTTTCAATACTTTCTAAGGAAATCAAGATCATGGAGATCGTGGAGAAATCGAGTTTTATAGTTTCTAACAGAATGTATTGAACCGAAAGTTTGAAGATTATTGACTTTCAGATCTTTCCGGCGTAACTACAGGAAATACGAATACGTAAGGTATTCTTTTAAAGCCCAACAGCAGTTTCTCAATACCAAAAGGGGCGAAAGCCTAAAGATTTAAATTATAAAGTTGATTTTAACAAGAATTATGGCATATAATAATAAATAGTTTTGTCTCAAAATAACATAAAATAATAAAAAATATCTCTCCCAATAAAACAAAATTTGCTGTTAATTTTTGAAAAAAATATATTTCAGTTTTTCCACTCATAACCATTGAAACCTAAAAAAGAAAAAAAAATTGTGGTATAAAAAATATTTTGTATACACAAATTATTTAACTTGTGATTTTATGTGGTAAAGAACATATTGAAATATTTCGGTAGACTACAATTTCAACAATTTGCTGGATTTAATTAAAATGAAATGTCTAACCCTCATCTACTTAGACAGCGTTGCTTCTTCGTTTCTTATACGCTCGACTTCCTTATCATTATCTTGACTTGTTTTTTTATTTTGTTGTTTTGCCTTTTATAGAAAAGTATTTGTAAAGTATGCCGAGACAATGGAGACAGGGCAGAAAAGCAAGACACCAAATCCCTCGAAACATTTTCAACAACATTAATAAATTAGTTAAAGTAATTGAAAGTTTTTTTTTTGTACTTTGTATTGTTGGTGATTTTATTTTTTTTATTTTTTTGTGGTCCATTTTGTAGCATGACAATTGGTAAATGGAGAACTTATTTTCTTAGCCCTGTATTGTTTGGCTCTGCAATCAAATGGACAAATAGAATTATTGTGAAAATAAGCAGATATCGTTGAAAAGCCATTGACCGACCACTAACTTGTTCATCTTCTTCTGCTATGCCTTCCTCTTGCAATGTCTTCCCTTGGGTATTGAACAAAGATAATTTAATTTTGTAGTCTACGTTGACAGACATCTGAGACACAGAGAATGCTGGTATGAGGGGAAAGGCGAGAAGGAGATAAATGAAAAACCTAAATGGTAAGAAAATGTTCTAAGATTTCCTTCAGGTGTCACCTAGGTAGGCGTTAGTTAAGCAATTAGCTTAATTCTCCCTGTTTGCCTGTCTGTTTGTGTGTCTGTGTCGTATCTAACCATAGCTCTGTGTCCAAAAGAAGCCAAGTTAATTAAGCATTGAAGGACTTACTTTATCAATTTCAGTAAAACCAAATTAATCATTTATACGCTCATTATAATTTAAACGTTGCTAATTTCAACTTAATTTACCCCATCTTGACATCGTTGGACAGTCTGCCGTCCATTTCCCATCAGTTTCTTTTTTTCTTATTTTGCTGGCTTGCTTGCGTTGGGCGCTTAAAAATGTCAGGTCAAAGTGAAGGAAACGAGGACAAAGGAAGAGAATTAGAGGTGTAAAGGAAATTGTGAAGGCAATTGGCTGCAATTGTGCTTGAAATTTACACCATTAGCTAAGTAAAGCTAATCGGATATGAGGTTGAATGGGTAGAAAAGTAAAAGTAATGTGGGAAAACTAGAAAATAAAAGATGAAAATATATGCGCTTCACTTTCATACTCTTTTTTTCTATCAATTAATATGGAATCAATGAAAATTTAGTTATTTTATTTTGAAATTATATACAGGAACAGAAGACCGAGTGAAAAGGATTGGGCAATTAAGGACCAGCCAAAATTAAAAAATAATCAAGTTTTGCCATATTATAGTCAAACTTAATCTCAAGCATTTTACAAGATACAAATTGAACTTAATATTTGATTATCTAACATTTCACCAGCGAAGTTACTCGACATCGTGAATCGTTTGACTTAGAGTCGAGGCAGTTCAAAGGTAGAGGTAGGTCATTCTAGTCAGAAGTCAATTCATGAATTCTTTTAATTCAACTCATTTTTCTAATATTAGTTTATTCGATGCATTTCCTGCTATTTAGGTATCATATATCCTATGATATATATGAGTGTTTGTGAAGTTCACTGCTGCTCTTTTGTAGCTACAACCATCTTCCTTTTGTATTCCATTTACTATCCCACAATCACTACAATATGCATTGCATTTCCTTTTCATATGAGAAAACCCGTTTTTCTTTTGGCTCCCGCTATTGCCTTGTGTATGCTCTGTGCTTCCTTCAGCTATCCTTGGTGTGTATTTGGGTGCATATTAAATAACAATATCACCTTTTGCACATATGAAATTGCCTGACATTTACAGGTCCTGGGCAATCAACAAAAGGCATCTCCTTCTTGGCCTCACTCCTCTAGAATATTTTCTCCCCGTCACCTCATCCACGTGCCGGCAAAGCAATAAAAACTTAATGAAAGCATTTTACATGCATATTTCCCTATTAAAAAATTTACGAGATACTGCAACAGGACGTGAACTGCAACAGCAAGAAATAATGGTAAAGGAAAGGAGTGTGGAACGTCACATGAGAATTGCGCACGTTGTTGTTCTTGTTGTTGTGTGTTTGTGAAATTAATAAACTTGTTGGCATTTGTAGGTGCATTCCCAGCCCCCACACCTTTATACCCGTTACCCCTCTCGCTGCAGCCATAATAATAATCAAAGTTATTGATTAAATTTTCTGCAGTCGAAGTTTTGTCGACATTTCGATTCTTACAAAGTTTGCAAACATACAAAACACACAATTGCAAACACACAAACACACACACACACGAGGAAAAATTATTGCACAATTTTGTTGTTGCTATGACCTCAAATAATGAACGTAAAAACCAAGAGTTGCCAATAAACACGTACGCATCGAATGGCACTACGTCTAATGGGTCACTAGCTTAGAAATTGCGAGCTTTCTTTTTCGGTTGTTTCTGCCATTCGAATTTGGAATTGACTTTGAATTGTTCAACGACTAAAGAAGGCATGAGTAGAGGAGCATGGGTAGTTAAGTATGTGTAATGCGATTCTTTTTATGTATATGTGGTAATGTCATATAAAATGAAATTTCCCCTTCACTAAAATTCCAATGAAATTTGTCCTGAAAATGTTGTAAAAATTACATGCCGATAATTATCGATCGCATTTATTTATCCGATAATGATAATTTGATTAAACTTCGGTGAACTTTTGTTTTCTGACCAATAATTGGGTAATTCTTTTATATGTTTCTAGAGCTTGAAGAGAATTAAACAATAACTTTAGGAGAAATCCTTTTAGATTTACCTTTCTACAGAAAAATAATTCCTTACTTTTTGTATAATATTAAATTTTTGGTTTAAAAGTTCTTAAGGTAATGTATTGCATAACCAGACTGACATTAGTTGGGTTATCAACAGAATTGCTTAATATAGTAGAAGAATTCTTACATTTGTGTGAACAATCAATTTAGGCATATTTCCCTATATTCACACCGAGGAATAAGTTGAATTATATAGCTAAATATGGTATGAAGGTTGAAACGTTTTCCATCTAGGATCCAATTATAGACCTAAATATCGACTGTTCGAGTAAAATTAAAGAAATAGGAAACAAAAAAATTCTACTTGATATGATATTAAGATAATGACTGCTTTAGAAAATCTTCAGATATATATAAATCTATATTATCAACTAGAATAAACCAATCAAAGTCAAATGGTGAACTGAGGTGACAAAGTGAGTCCAAAGTATTATTTCAAAAAGATTTTTAATACTTTTTACTGCTACTTTTAATATTAATAATCATTTGTTTTCGAAAATGATAACATTAACAATAAAAACCACTTCAAGAAAGAAGTCTTGAAATATCGTTTAAATTTTTGGAGATAAGGTCTTTATGGCAATAGCCCAATTCTCTGAGTCATAGTTATTGTTTTCAATCCAATTCACTTTTGCACACCTTAGCTCAAGGAAACCACACACACACACATTTACACATGTGATGTATATGTAGCACACACATGCACACACGTACAGACATTGACATAGCAACAAATCAATGAATAAAACTTCATACACGCACACAAAACTCAATTTTCAACAACTTTTCCGCATTCTAAACACATTTTTCTTCTGGCCACGTGGCAAACAAACATGTTCCTACGGGGCGTGTATGGGTCTAAGGCGACACATTGTGGCTAAAGAAAAACTGAAGCTGGATAGAGATAGATGAATAGGTAGAATGCCAGAGGGTGCCAAAAGGAAGAGGGAAAGACTGTGGAAAAAGTGGAAATTAAGGCCAAGACGTCATGATAAAAACTTTCCTTATTTTTTTTGTTTTGTGTTCTTGTTGTCGTTGTAGACCAACTTGAACTTGACGCATGTTTGTTGGCAAACAAACCGAAAGTGAGGCCACGCCTCCCAGACTCATTAAAATGCGCGGCGTTAAGTCCTTGCCATCAACAAAAGTTAAAACCAAAAAAGGACGACAACCAAAACGATAGACAGTTTTGGTGGTGGAGAGGGCTAGGGGACTTAGGTGAAGGATATGGCCCGTCCTGACCTGCCTGACTTTGGTTACGGCATCTTTGAACGGCAGCCAAACAAATCTTATTTAATTTGGCTTTGGCGCTTTTTCACACCGGCTAACAACAATTTGGCCATCAGCAACGCCCACCCCTTTGCACCACCCACCCACCCACATCTCTATTACAGGCTAGAGATGTAAGCTTGAAAGTAAGGCAGAAAGAGAGAGAGAGAGTGAGAGAGCGAAAGAGGAAGAGTGATATTCGGGAATACGAGAAAATTTTATTGAAAATGAAATGAGGCAAAAGAGACAGCGAGATATAGAGTGAGAGAGAGAGTGAGCTTGTCACACTTTCATCTCTATATTTGTTTTTGGGTGAAAATATTCCTACTGTTTGCCATTAGAGGGTCACAGCTGTTGCTTTAAGAATTTCAAGTGCATTTGAATGGCTTTGAGGAGGACCTCAGTTGCTCCCATTCGTTGTTTCGCACTTGACTTGACTCGTTCGCTGCCTGTTTGCCAAAGTGTTAAATGTCATGAAGGGAAACGCAGCTGGGCCATTGAATTTATGGAATTTTTCATTGCGCATTTACATTTACTACTCCATGGCATATTTATTATTTATGTTTTTTGGCAACAAATATCGTTTCCTCTGTGTGTGTGTGAATGTGTGTGTGAGTGTGTGCGTGTTTGGCTTGTAGACTGACAAGACGCATTTGCTGTTGATGTGTAACCGGAAGTGCACCATACATACGACTTCCGTTTTTTATTAGTCTGGGTACTCAATTTTCTCTCTTTCCCTCTCTCTTTCTGTCACTCCCTTTGCATGTTCAATATTTAATGCATGTTGCACTTTTAGACAGACATCTCTCTCGCTTTTCATTTATTTATGAAATATGCAATAATACGACTACTCTATAAAGTAAAAGTATGAGAGGTCTGTCGTAAAAAACCAGGTAGAAAAATTAACATGCGCATATGCTTTTTATCCCCTCTTGAACTGACACACTTGTTGAAAGACCAAATTCAATTTACGCCAAAAATTATGCAGCACATTTTTTATCAGAGGTACAACTTCGTCGTGTGTGGCTTCTCGCTGTATATGTGTGTGGTATGTGGTGTGTGTATGTGTGTGTGTGTAGGAAATGCTTCATATGTACATTGCTGGCATATTAATTTCATTTAAACTGATTTCGTTGAGTGCCTTAATATTGTTTTTTTTTTTTTGGCCCTGTTAAGTTAAAAAAGTTATTTGGTTCGAGTGATCCAGAAAACCATCTGACCTGAGTTAAGTGGGTTGCAATTAACTCTCATGTTGTACATTTATTGCAAGAAGAGGAAAAAATTGAGAAAAATTGTGTTATTTGTATTTAAAATTGTAACCTGTCCAAACGTATACAAATATATGTATGTATGTATTTTTGCCTTTAAAGTTAACCATTGAAATATAAGTCCCAATTGCGTTTAATGGCTGTTGACATATTTTCTCAATCAATTCGAAATGTCTGCCAAAAAATTATCAGATCTTAATTACCTTAAATAAAGAAAAATAGGCAATATCCTTTAAATTATTTATTATTGGAGGTCAAAAACAAAAATCAAATAGAAATGCTTTGAGCTGGTTTTTGTAGCATTCCCCTCCTACTCTCCCCCTCCTCTCCTCCTCCTCCTCTCCTTATCCTGCTAAACTTAAATAATTTTAGTTCAAACAAAAAGTGACAGGAAAAGAAAACAATTTAGGAAACCCAAAATATTTAAAATTAAAATTGAATGCTTACAATAGTAATGAATATTGACTAAATAAAGTTTTCTTTTTTATTGCTCAAAATAATTTGAGCGGACGTTTCCTTTTGTACAAAAGGGGTAAGAAGTCACAAGGAAAATCTTATCAAATCTTACCTTAGTGAGACACACTCGAAAATCTTATGAGAATTTTAAAAATGTGCAAATTAATCACCAAAAAGGCACAAAAACTGTAACTAACAAACACTAACTTCATCTCACCAAAAACGGGAGAATTGATCTTACTACACAAATCTCATATGATCAAAAATAGTTATTAGCTTAAACGTGCATACTTTTGATGTTCGTTAATTCTAGATTCTATAGAATAATTACAAGTTACTTGGTTTGACTAGTCTAATTGTAAGTCTTAAGTGTTTTTTTGAAAATCTTTTCTACTGAAAATATTGATATATAATGTTTAATTTTTTATTTTGTCATAAAATATTTATTGCCATTATTTATTAGGATTTAAATACTTATTAATGCCTTGAATTTAAAATATTTTGCCATATTTAACATTAATTTATTTTTAGTTTACGCCTTTTCCATTTTACTTAAGAAAAAATGTACATTTAAATTGTTGTAAAATTTATGCTCTTAAACAAAAACTAACTTGATTTATTTGTTTTTATTATAAATAATGCAGCTTTAGCTATTTATTAAAATAAGCCAAAGAAAAATGCAATTTCTTGTCATGGCAATATCCAATAACTTTTGTTTGGAACATATCAAAGATTATACATAAACTAATATCAAATGCATTTTACAACCGAATGAGCGGATGAGAGTGTGTGTGTATGTGTGATGAAATATTCAACAAAGACGAAGAAAAGAGCACAAAAAAAAAAAAAACAAATATACTATAATACCATGGAGATAAGCAAGGACCTGCTTCTGTTTTTCCTTTGTACTTTGAGTGTGTGCGCCTCTGTTAAAGGCAACAATATGGGCCGATTATCAGTTTAGTGTGTGTTCGCTTTATTGTTTTAATAAAATTACTTTTACCATGTAAAACGAGCGAAAGAGAGGTACAGACTGAAATGAATATCCAAATAATTGCTGCAAAAATGTACTAAAAATCGGTTAGGGCTTGGTAAAATAAGTTTTATTGAATCTCGTTGCTTCATTTTAGCCTGCTTATTTTTCTTGTTTATTTGGGGTAGACAGAGATTGAATTTAAATTTTTTGTAGTTTAAAGTTTATTCTAGTATGGAATGCAAAATGAACAAACTGTTCGTTGTAAAATTGTGTTCTTGTTTTGCATCGTTCGAATATAATTTATTTGGTTTTTGAATCCCAAACTCTTTGGTACCAAACACAAACAGGTCAATACATTTGCCGAGAATAAGAGATCATATACTTTGTTTACCATTTTGAAAATCTACTTGGAATATGGACACATAATATGTAAAGCTTTTCTTTGCCCATAAACTGCATTTAATTTCTTAGACATGTATTTACTGAAGAGGGAGATTTAAACTACATAGGCTTAGATGACTTTAAGTCATTTCTTAATACTTACTATATACACTTCCTTCCTTCTATGGCTTTCATCTTATTAAATTAATGCTAACCATAGTGTTAAGTCAACCTCAAACCACACAAAATGCAGACTACAAACATATCATGCAATGGTCAACTCTAAGAACAACAATCAGACTAAGAAATTCTACAAAAGACCAAGTTAAATTTATAGGCATTGACTACAGGAATTGCAACTTCCGGTGGTGACAAGACAGAACACACTCACACACAGCAAAATGAGGATACATTTGAAAGAAATTCTCTGCACAACATGGCAACTTCATTTCACTCTTGGCAGGGCAAATGGAGGAACTTTAGAGAAGCAAGAGAACCTCCGATGACAACGGCAAGATAAAATATAAATGGCTTCAGTTCAGTTCAGTTGAGTTGAGTTGACTTGAGTTTTTAGGGTGCGGAGACGGAAATGCCACTGATAGCCGTCACATGTTGAAGATTTACTTATTAATGTACGTCCTTTGGCTTTCGTTTTGGGGCTTGGCATCCTGGCAATTCCTTCAGTGTTTGCTGCTATATTTCAGTTATTTTTGTTTTTGCCTTTGTTGTCTCTGTTGACTTTCGACACCCTTCTGTGTTTTGAGACATAATTTGTGCTCCAAACAGGAGACAGTAGAAAAACAGGAAGTACAAGGAGCATAAGGACTAGTCCATGGGGGGATGGACAGGCTGTTGCTTCTTTGCTTTTAGTGACTTTGACAGTTTTATACGATTTATGTCATGGTAAATTAAAAATTACGTATACGGGGGTTAATACCGGCAACCGACTTGCTGATGGTGGTGGTAATATGTAGTATGAGTCCATGGAGTGAGAGATAAGAAAATTAAGCGTTCTGAGAAGGAAAAAGGGGGTTGTTGTATATATAATTTTTAGAGTAGTTTCTATGCTAAACAGATTTACGATAATTATGATATATGAGACGTGTTATCATAAGGCTTAAAAGCATGACGATATGAGGGAGACTTTTCAGTCTTTTCATTTTCATAAAGCATCGGATAAGAAATGTTATTTGTCTCTTTTGATATAAAGAATTGTTGAGAAATCGTTTCTTATTTATTAAGCTTAAAACATAAAGACATAAGCAGTAAAAACTGACACTAAATAAATGTTATAGTTGAAAACGTTTGTCCATACTGAAACACGACTTTACAGGCAAATCAAATATTTTGTAAAATAGATAAATAGATATAAATGAATAAATAGTTAAGTTAAAACCATAAATGGATTTATTTTACAATTAACAACTTAGACCCACTTAAACTCATGAGATAGTTAAACATCTAGTAATTGAGACCCGTACAATCTGTCTAGACAATTGGATAATTGCCACAATTGGCCTTTAGCTGTCTCTTTTAAATATGAAGTCAGAATAGTACAAATATTGGCTAAGAAAAAAACTTGAACTTAAACTTATCTTATCTATACTAAAATGCAGATACTTTTATATTAAAATCGAACAAAAATAATGGCATGTAAATGATATCGCTTTATCACTGCTCGAATCAATCGAATTTATATTACTTCTGGTCTTTGTTAGCTACTAACTTTTGTTGTAGAACAATTTCTTCGATGTTATATGTCCTTTAAAAATGTACTAGTTATCAGGAACTATGTCAGCGCTTGGAAATAAAAGGACTTCCTTTTTCGACAGATTTTGTTTAAGAATTTCAGATTTTGTCGATAGGTCTTAATAGTTATTTATTCTGCTGCCAAGACAGAACTCTCATTCTCAGGCTTCCCACTTTAACTATTTCGACTCAAAATTTATTTAGTTAATTTGCAAATTGATTCAAAGAATTTCTAAATAGTTAATAAATGTTTCTAAATATATTTTAATGAATATATGTATATATATTTTGTAATTAAAAGTTTACATGGAATTGCAAACATTTACTTAACCCAATTTCCAACTAATTTTAGTTGATATTGACCTGAACCAAAATAAATTTAGCTTGCTTCAAAATTAGAAAACCTCATATTAAATTATTTATGTGATTCCTAAAGCTGTTAAAGACAAAAGCTATAAAATAAATAAATATATTAAACTGCAAATAAAAATAAATTTTTTACTCGTTTTGCTGGTAACCAAAATGCAATTAAAATTTTAGTTTAGAAATTCATGGCCAGCCATAGGAACATGGAGACATGTCTGCATTCTGGTGGTTTTTTTTTTTTTTGGTTTTCTGATTTTCTGTGAGTGACATTATGATAACCCAATGACAGCTATTTGCAAATCAAACATGATTGGGCTCGAAGGGGTGGGAGTGTGTGTTTGGTGTGGTGTGGGCGGGGATGAGGGATTTTGTGTAAATCAATTGATTGGCAATGCGTTTTGATTGCCAGCCAATAGAGCTCATATCCTCACCCTCGTCTCCCATCCATCCAGAGTCGTGGCTCTCTCTTCTATTCCTTGGCTGTCTGTCATCACTTCCTTTAGCCAAAATTTGGCAGAGGCACGCGATGGGGGTGGTAGAGCTCTTGTTAGGAATCGATTGTTCTATATGATTTAGCCGGGGGTTGGCCTGGAGCAGGGTGAAACGTTGGGTTGGCACAGACTCGACCCGTTCTTTCTCATTTAATATATTAATGCTCGACATGCACTCAATGTGCTTTATTGTCTAGAAATCGGCAAGGATTTAATATTGAGAACCAAAATGAATGGAAATTGCAAATTAAAGCGACATGCGTTCAACTAGAATGGCAATACAACTTAAGTAAAGTTGGAAATTTTCGGGCGAAATTAGTTTCTGTTTCTATTCGCTTGTCTTTGTGTCAGTGGGCGGTTAGAGAAGGGGACACGCCAGGGGGGTTCAGACAATTTATTGACTTCCCTTGTCTTAATGCCTTTGATTTGTTTGTCTAGTTGGAACAATAAAAGAAGCGTTACAGCAAACTCCTTAATATGCATCTAAATTTGGAGTAAAGAGATGATTAATTGCCAAAACGAAAATTCAATTAATTAAGAGAATGTTGAGATTAGCAACTTTACTACAAGTCAATAATATCATAAGCTAAAAGTTTTTATAATCTAATTTAACGCACAAACAAATATTCAAACCCATAAAGATTATATATTTTCTATCAATAGAATTAGAATGTCAGCCACTATTAGGAATCTTGTTCTTAGTTTTGACTAAGCAAAATTTTGGTTTATATCTTTTCTCTTCATATATACTTGGCATTAATAGCCGATTCGTGCTCATCTATTAAACCTAACTTTGCTTATGACAAAAATCATTTATTAGATAAAGAAATCATTTTCTTTTCTATAAAAACCTTCAAACTTTTAAATGAACACTACTGTGGTCATTTATTTGAGCCAATATAGAGTAAGTCTTACATTAGTCACTCAGCAGTTGTCGCCAATGCATAAAGTTGTTGGGAATCATAACTAACTATAGCATAAAAAATTCATTTTCTGTTTGCAAGCCCGAAAATTGTTTGAAAGTTTTAGAGAATTTCATATCAGAACTTTTTTTCTTTTATTTTGATTGCGTTTAGAACTATATTGTGAATTCCAACAACCAACCACCTCAATACTTTAATCTAGACCCGGATTGGAGTCTTTAAAGCTTTACTTTTTGTTTTGCTTTCAAAGTTTTTAAAGTTTTACTTTACAAATTTTCATTTTTTATGTTTACTATCTCTTGGTATAAATATCTCCCAAATGTTAATCTATTTGTTGAAGTCAAGTTATTTACAGGTCAACAAGCCAAAAGCCCTTGGTTTACCCTTTTCTTTTTAACGACCATTTAACAGACACGACAAATTGTGGAATTTCTATAGATGCATATAAAAAAATATAAGAGAAAAGCAAATGGAATAGAGTAGAAAAATAAAAGAAAAGGCGAAAAAATGTCGAAAATTTAACAAATCCGCAAATAATTTGAACGTCTGGCCAAGGCGGCTTTTTTTTACCCATGCATGTATGGGACTAGCATGGGAAAGTATTTTCTAGCCGGGTCACACAATGCAGAGTATAAATTTTCACCTAGATGGAGCGAACATGCTGGCATTGCAATTTTCCAAACCAGGTAAAAGGAATGCAAAAGCGTGCTAAAACCTCCACCAAAAAAGACAAAAAAAAAAGCAAGAAAAGAAAAGGTAACGAAAATCGTATGGTATACACAAAGGCGGAACGGCATGCTACTGTGAGTGGGCGTAGAAGGGGAAACAGGGCGAAAATGGATAATAAAAAGCTCATTGCAACAAATTCTTGCACAATTTTCAGTGTTAGATTAGAAACGGTTTACAAAAGAGCGAGGGAAAACCGTCGAGCGACACAGAAAATGCTGTTCACTATGGTTTTCTTTCTATTTGGTCAGACACTCTGTGCTTGTGTCTGTGTGTGTGTGTGTGTCTCGCTTTCAGTTGTTTGATCCTTTGCACTTTTTCATACTATTTCACCTCTCTGCCCAGTCGCTTTTGCCTTTACGTTTCTTCATTCGTTCATTCAGTCTTTTCACTTTTATTTCTTTTCTTTTATTTTGAACATTTCCCATGTTGCTTTACACTTGGCCACTTGTTCGTTGGGTTGGTTTTATGAGCTTAGTTGGCGATTTAGCGATGCTTGTCTTATTTAGTTTTAAATAAATGGCCAAGGTTGTTAAGTTGGCTTCTCCTTGTAGACATAGAGACAGAGGCAAAGTCATGGTGCAGAGTTCAGGCAGGAGGGATAAAAAATAGATAGGTACTAGAAAATTCGTTGACTGTAAATGAAGAAGACGTTGTGAACCAGATGGCTTGAGATAAATTGAAGCATTTTGGATAATGAAATAGATAACAGACTTGTGGTTTATATTAAGTGGTAGTGAATCCATCTCAATTGCACAAATAAATTTATATTATTAATTAATTATTGGTCAAACAAATTCGTATATTGCAGTAAACGAAAAAATGTAGAAATTTCCTTTATTTTCAAAATGACTATGACTAATAATTGATATTTGAAAATAGAAAGTAACTTTTTTTTAAGTCACAAAAACAAACACGTGTATCATTTCGAAACCAAAAAACCGTTCTCCTCGAAAATTTGAGGAGGTATAGTAACTTTTATGAAGGTTTGGAAATAAATAAATTTATTTGTTTATTATTTTATTAAGATTATGCCAAAAATAATTTTGAATGAGGTTGTTGAATAATTCTGAAACAAGAAGATCATAAAATTTATACCACAAATTATATTCTTTATCGAAAAGTTACTAGATGGTTCACTAGATACATACAAATATTTTTAACATGAACCAAACTAACTCTTCGCAAATATCTTAATAAGGAATTTTACCATTATGTCCCTCGACCTCAAACTATTGTAAACACTTTTTCATTTTTGCCGTAAACTAGTGAATTAAAGAATGACAATGAATTCGAAGTTTCCCTCCATATATTTAATTTATGTTAACTGTTAAGTAATTTAAACATTGGTAATTCCAATTAACAAGCTGTGCACAATTACAGAAAAGAATGCATTAAATTTAATGAAAACCAAACCAAAAGCCGTAAGTGTCTGCCACAGGAAAAACCGGAAAATATGCCATTAAATGCCAAACAGCAAACCGAGCGACAGATGCACACACCGACATCCTTAAAGAATGATGGGTAAAAAGGGGGCAAGGGGACAAAAGGCACAAGGTTTTTGTGCTTAAATTTCATAATCAACACAAAGCAGCTCTATGGGTGGGTGGCCATAGTCAATGGCGGCAACAACGAAGTCACAGTCAGAATCTTTACTGAATGGCTCCAACGAGGCGGCGGTAAAGACAACACAACAGGGAGAGACGACCGACGATACGATGCTAAAGTTTTTGGGTTTGGTGCTAAAAATGCATGAAATGAATGAAGTAATGGTGACTTTCCCACATGTCTGACTCTGCTCGAAGTCTCTCTGTGTGTGTTTGGGTTTTGTGATGGGATGCAGAAAAAAAGAACGAGGGGGAAAAGCTGACATAAAAATGCATTAAGCAAAAATTGTCAACAATTTTTCAAGCCACCCTCAGGACAAGAACAGAAAACAGGACACTGACAGAGCAACCATTGAGCATCCCCGACGCGATGGCGTCAAGTCCGCTTGAATAAACAGTCGTTGGGTGGTTGGATGGATGTCGACTCACTAGAGTGGAGTCAGTGAGTCAGTTTCATGTACGGGGATGGAGTAGGAGTTGGTTTTTGGTTTTCCTTCTTTGTTTTTTTTTTTTTTTTTTTTTTTTGGGTTGTAGGAGTGAGTGAAGTCGGTAAAGCCAGACAACAGTCAAATCTGATTGAATAATGACTGCACAAAGTCGTCGTTGAACTCCATCCAGACACTAATAGTGTTTGATATGGTTGGGCGCTAAGAAATATAATGGGGGAAGGGAGCGAGTGTTTGAGACCTGTTTCCATAATCTCCGGTTACAATTTAATGCGATTTTAAATTTTTTATGGTTCCGAAATGTCACTGGAAATGATGATGTATTTGGCGCCAGCAAAAAGTGTGAAATGGCAGCTGCCCCTTGATAAAAGTAACACCCATTCAGCTCCCACCCCTGCAACCCCCCCCCATCCAAAAAAAAAAAAATAGAAGCATACCCCACTCAGTTCGAAACTTGTCAGTGAACTTTCACCCAACTGCTAATAGAAAATTTAAATAGCTAAAACTTCCTCATCGTGGTCTACTCGTTGTTTCGTCTCCAACATCTCGTCCTTCAACTTTTACTCCATGTTTCATCTGTTGCATAAGTGCAACTTGACATTATGCAACATTCCAACAGCCAAAAGCTCATAAACTTGAACGTTGCAAAAGTTTCTCCCAGTCTCAGGCTCAAGCTCAGGTCCAGGACTTATACTTTTTCGTTAGTTTCATCTTCTTGTTCGTGTAAACTGTGTGGTCAGTCAGGCAAATGTTGTTGCTTTGCAAGAGTTCATCTGGAAAGAAATTATATGGCCTGAGGAGGCGAGGCGAGAGAGTGAAGCATCCCTCATTCCCAGAGTTTATATACTTACTATACTTATGTGAGTGTTTGTATGGCTGCCAAAAAAAAAATGGGAAAAAAAATATAACCTGAAATTAAAACTTTCACTGGTATTTTAAGTTTCAATTAGCAGTTGGTAAGCTGTTGGTTTCTTTTCCTTTGAAAAATATCTTTCACACAATGTGTCATAATTCATAATATTGCCAAAAGCTAAGGCCAAAGATTGTGAGAGCAAGCAAAGGTGGAAACTAATTTGCAATTGGCTAGAAACTTTTTAAAAGACCTTTTGAGGTTGAGGTTGGTTTCAGGTCAAGTAAAGTGCAAATCGAGCAGTTTAAAATTCGTTAAATTAAGAAGCAGAAGGACATATGGCAATTGAGTTCTAAGTTTTGAAGGTTAATGAAGTTCAAAGGAGCATAGATTGTTGGAAAATTGTTAAATTTACAAAAAAAACTTCCACGAACAGGACAAATAACACAAGTTTATTAAATAGATTTTAGGTCTAGCAAACAATTTTTATTTGAGGTACTTACTCGTTACTTACAACCATAGTTATTATGTAGCTAAGCTAGTTGTACCATACGTTGCAGATAATCGTTTCTTTCATTGAGTTGTTAATTTTTATTTATTTTATTTTTAAACCTTTGTTCATTGAAGGAATATTGGAAATAAAATAAATTGAAAGACATGAGTCGAAAAAATAACCAAGGAAATATAAGAGCCGATCAACTGGGAGAATCATGGTCTGATTTTATGATATTTGCTATTACCATAGTAAAGAGCAAAAGATTAACATCAAGGTATTGACATAAAGTTTATTCTTAAAAAGAAAAACAAGTCTTTGTTAGCATGGAGCATAGAAAACAGAGTTTATAATGGAAGTAGGCTCCTATATCCTCAGACTTTCTATATTTTTGAAAAGTAAACACACAATTTCGCAATTTGGGCAGTTGATTGAAAACCCAAAATATGCTTACTATCCAATTCAAAATGGTCTAATATTTTACCACGGAACCAACGCTTAATGTTCCTTCGATGTCAGTAATAAGGTCAGTTGAGGAATAAGTTTCGAAAACGTTTTTTGCGAAAATACAAGTCAACTTTTTAAGTTTTAAAGCCATTTATGAGTTAAAGACTAAAAGCAAGTTAAATGAATGTTTATTATAGCTCAATTTGTAGAAAAAACAAAGGGCTTAAAATGAAAAATTTATGAAAGAGAGAGGCTTGTGGTCTATGCATATTGGTTTTGTGCTAAAAGTTGTTGTAGTGTGGTTTTATTTAGTTGTATTCCTCACCGTTGCCAGACTCTGGATGCATACATCATTATTCCAGCACCACAGGAGCAGCAAACAAAACACCCATTTGATTGCTCTTTCTGTTTCATTTTTAGCTAATCCTTAGACAGATTTAGTCACAGGCTCACTAAGCAATCTGTTAACTGCATCCAACACTTGCCCTTACTCGACATGTGCATGGGTGTAAATCACAGCCTTTTGTCAACATTTTACTGGACATTCGTTTGACAGACTCGAATGAGGATGGACTACTTAAATTATGCCATGCATGTTGCATAAACAAAGATTTAGACACAAGTAAAGGGCGAGAGCTGGCCCGCCCTCACTCCTCTTATGTCCTTTAGACAAAAACAAATATTTACCGCCGCGTGTCGTCAACGAGGTGGTTGGACTTGGCTTGGCTCGGCTTGGAAACCCTCACTGCTCTGTGGCTCTGTCATTTCACTGCCAACCACCAACTAAGGACTAAGAAGGACGGAGGAGTTGGAACCAGTTCGGCGGGTCTGGGGAGTAGTCCCCTTTGGTTTTACTTTGTGTGCCGCTCACGTTGTGCTCGTTATTCATATTTATTGCACACGTTGTGAGGAGGAAGCTTACCCAGAAGTAGAAGCAGCAGGAGGGGAAAAGATGGAGTTAGTTGGAGCTGGAGGAGTTTTGTAGACAAATGGTCGGGTTGCATGTGCATTGTTCTTGCTGCTATCCGATTCCGTCCGGTTGGTTGGTGGTAGGCGTGCTCCCTCGTATCTAGCTGTAAAAACTTTGCAATTACAGTTATTTGATGGGATTTGCAATGGCAACATACAAACTGCAAGTCCTTTTTTCTCCCTTGTTGGCCCCTTTGGTGGCGGTAGTGGCTGAGGTTGATGATGATGATGAGGATGTGGGTGCTGGAGCTTTGAGCTGGTTAGTTGGTTTGCCTGTTTGTTTGGACATTTATTGCCGGAATGGTTACAACCTTGTCTATTTAGTCTGCCATGAAATGAAGACAAGGCCAACATGGCCAAAAAGAGGACAACTAATGAAAATGAATCCAATGAAAGGGAATGTACATACATACCAAAAAAGCGAACCAAAAAGCTGCATATACATTGATGACAATTACTCCATAGGTTTTCGCTCAATTCAAATGTTGACAACCATATAATCGGCAAATCTTGTTTTGTTCATTGCATTTTATGATATTCAAAATATATATGTATATTTTAATCTCATCACACTTAATCAGGCATCAACAAATCAAAATGTAATAAAAATTTATTCATATTTCATGGCATAAGCAAAGGCGGTTTGGGGTTGGGTTGGTTTGGTTGATTTGGCTGGATTTTTGATTTTTTTTCTTCTGGCTCTTGTCTGTTGTGTAAGCTGATTTATAATGCAACAACAGCCC
The DNA here is from genome assembly GCA_018150345.1 of Drosophila equinoxialis. Lineage (NCBI taxonomy): Eukaryota > Metazoa > Arthropoda > Insecta > Diptera > Drosophilidae > Drosophila > Drosophila equinoxialis. Next base: position 1,036,909 of record JAECWI010000703.1, read on the forward strand.
GTTAAATTCACGGCCTTCAAAACTCGTTCTCGTTGTGGCAATAAAACAAGCGAATGGACATGTGTACAAATGTCAGTGGCAGACAACAGACATTCGACAATATGCATAGATATACATGAGAGTCGAAATAATTCCTATATTCATAGATATACATATGTATATATGTATGTTTGTCTCCTAAAGATTTGCGGTGTGAAATCATGTTGAAATTCATGCCAATACGTGAGTGGACTAGATTATGTATTAAATGCAATGCAACAAGAAATATGAAGAAAGTCAAAACTAAGTCGGATGTATTAAATTATGACCTTATACTCTAAAATTAAAGTTGTCTGAAAATGAACTTTATGGAGAATATCTATATCTGAACTTTTAACAAGAACGTTAATTTGAAATATAAAAAAACTAAGCATTGCCTACTTTTAAGGGCAATCCATTTTGAATTATAAGTTGTCACAAGAAAAATTATATTAATTATATTCACAATAATTTAACACTTCTTTGATATTTAAGTATGTTAAACTCTTTATAATAAATGAATAATAATTACAAAGGTTTCATTATATTCCAATCCAACTAAAATTCCTTGTACATTTTTTCTAACGATAGAATATATATATACATACAAACCATTAACACACACACACATACCCATACAAATGCACATACACAAATCGTGCAGGCAAATAAAAATCATCCCAAATATCGTGGGAATTGTTGAGTCAATAAAAAAACCATTTTGCCTTTATTTAATAAAAAAAAAAAAAAAAAAACAACAAAATACAAAATAATAAAAATCAACCTAAAAAATATGCTGCTCATAAATTATGCCCAAATGCCGTAAAAACAAAAAAATTGAAAAAAAACTGAAGTACCGTTAAAAAAAGAGATGAAAACTGGAATTGAAATTGATAATAAAATAAATGCAAATTGTAAATTAAAAATGAGAAATGTTTGCCCGTTGAGTTTTGTTGATTCAGACCCTCAGGGAGTGGCTCTGTTAGCTTAGGGCCAGGGTGTTGACAGCATTATAGATTTAAATAATTAAACATAATTGAAACAGGTTTATATTAATATTACCATCACAATTGTTTCTATTATCATCATGTTTTGTCTTTTCTTTTTATTTTCAGATTACAGCAGTGCTTTGAGAGACGTTCGAGTGCGAGTACCTCATGCTGTGCGCCGAGGCGAGAAGGCTATACTGAAATGCTTTTACGACATCGAAGATGACAGTTTATATTCGGTGAAATGGTATAAGGGCAGAAGAGAATTTTATAGATATACACCAAAAGAGACGCCACCGATGAAAGTATTTCACTTTCCAGGTGTTAAAGTACGGGTAAGTAAAAAATACTCTCTCCAAATAGGTCGAAACAGTTTTATATGATTTTTTACTGTAATTGCGTAATAGGAAATTGTTAAGCGATGATTAAGCATAAAAAAGAGGCACATCAGAACGAGTTCGCTTGGGAAAGAAATTGTTAGATAGATAGTAGGTTTCTTAGTTTCTACATTTAACGTTGTAGCTAAAATACCGGACTGGTTGCACTTTCATTTCAACCATTTGACATGTCATCTCGTAAATTATCCTCAATCTGTCACTTGAGAGTTTCTTTCTCTGCAGCAAAAAGAAAAAAATGGTGACAACTAAATTTTGAGGATAACCAACAATGAAGCTTAAAAGAGCAACTAACAAATATTTACATTCCAACCCCTCGTATATCTGAGTGTTGTGTGTTGCAATGCAAAAATCTGGGAGTGAAAGTAACAAAAATCACATGTGGCAAGTGCTCAGGCCACATTTCAAAGCAAAAAATAAACAGAGAAGAGGCATACAAATGCCACCAAGCGCGAGAATGTTTGTAGAAGTGAAGTGCTGGTAAGGAGGAGGTGGGGCGCATGTGGGATAAGTGAGTGGGTAAAAGAAAAACTAACAACAATAACAACTGAAACGATATCACACACACAACCACACACTTACACACAAACGTACACAACACAATACAAATTTTCATAGAGCAAACGAATGTTTTTTTTAAGGACTCTGTATTTTTTTATTTTGATTTCGAGGAAATGTTTTCTTCCTTTTGAAAAACGAGTCTGAAATTGTAATTAGTATGGTTCGTAAAGAGAAATCCATCCTTTCTCTTTTTTCTCTCTTTCTCTCTCTTTCATTATTGAAGTGCAACAAAGCATATCAAAGGGGAAATGCTTGTTAAAAACCAACCAGCACACTTGAAACAATTTATACTATGTCTTCATGGAAAGTAAATTGTATATAAACACATTGGTATTGGTCTCTTTTGTCTGTTGCTTATGGTTATATTTTCTAGATCAACGCTTGAATCTAACAATCTCATCTCTCTGCTATCAGATATATGTAAAAAGAAAATGAAACAATGTATATAATTGAGCTTCAAATAAAGCCGCTTAGAGTTATATAAAAAATACAAAAGTCTCATAAAGACGTTAAAACTAAACGCAAGAAAACGACTTATTCCAAACTTGCTCTTAACTTGGAAAAGTTAATCTGTATTATGTATTAATAACTTGTTCTGATTTAGTTGAGTCCCAAACTAGATAAATACACTTACTACAAATATTAAGGTGTTAAACGAAAGTATAACCTGTGTGAGAAACTAAATAAAGTAAACCAAAGAGACTAAACAATGACGCGACGACATTCGTTTTTAAAATTAATACAACTCAACATTCACTTACGATAAGTGCTTACAAATGGTGATTTCGATTTCTCTAATATTGTCTATACCATTGTAATCAAAAGTTTCATAAAAATGATCAATATGAATATAGTTTTAGTCTGTCGAATCATTTAAGTCTTTTGAAAAAAGTATTAGTTGCTTTGACATTAAATTTATACGAAATACTGTTATTTTATGTCTAATCTCTGCTTATTTTCTGATTTAACTTTAAATATTTAATAATATATTCAAAAACAAAGACTTTTTGAAGAAAAATATAAATATATTTATAAAATAAAATATAAAAAACCTAAACGAAAGTGAAACCTAAACCTAAAAATCTATCTACAACATGCATTGAAATTATAGTTCAATTTATTAAGCCATTTAGGAACTCGCCTAGAATATGAGACATTTTGATATTTATTCCGATTCGATTCGATAGCCTTTGAAACATTTGTATATTTTTGTGATTTAAATTTTGGCAAAGGTTTTTATGACTTTTAACCAGACAATCAAAAGGACGACTACACACGGATTTACATATGTGTGTGTGAGTCTATACAAAGGGCAAACGAAATAAATTAAACTAAACGCGTTGCGGCTACAACAATGTAAAACATTTATATTTCGCAAGCTTCAGATAAAACCTGGTTGAATTTAGATGGAGGTTTTCAAAGGGCCAACAGACACATGAGAAATTTCGATGCGCAATCAAATCAAAACACGGTATTTTAACTTCCGCTTGATGGCAGTTACGAACCGGAAAACCCCCTGTCCACTTCCATACATACAAACGCACACAAACAGAATATACAAATACATACACACATGTATGGAAAATATATAGTTCTATTTATTTTTGTTTTGCCATTTCTCGTACTTGGCAATATTTTTCAATAAATATTGGCATTTTTAACTTGTTTCACAATTTTCGAAAAATTTATTCAGGCATATATAAAGAAAAATACATTGACAATTTTTATTTATTTTTTAAATCCGGGCTCCCTCTCTCAATCTCTCTCTCTCTGTCTCCACTCAACGTTTTCTTTTATTTCATGTGACAATAGTCGAAAAAACGTTGCGACCGTTAAATGGAAATAGAAATGTTTGTTTTCAAATTTCAAATAAAATAAAATAAAAACCCAAATAAAACATGCACGCCACCATTTTATGTACATAGAAAAATGTTATAAAAATATTAAATATTAATCTCAATCTATCACACCGAAGACTGTATGCACTTTCTAGAGGCAGTAAAGATGCAGAAGAGGTTAAACAATCACTTTAAGTTGAAAAGTATACTGGGTTAAAATATGTATACTTAGCGGGTCTTCAAACTAAGATTACCTGATATAAAAACATATATTTTATTGTTGTATCTTATAGATTTGAGGTGAAATACCAACAACACAGACAAATGGTAATATATAGTTACGAATTAGATATTGAACTACGACACATCCAAAACCAGAGGAAACAGATAATTGTGATGAAAATTACTTGCAAAAAATCGTCAATTTTCAAATGGTTTGATTGATAAAAAATAGGAGATGTTTATAAAAAATCTGTTTTACCTGCGATTCGAACATTTTTAAAATTATCTATTATAAAATACCGCAGACTATTTCGATGTATTAATGTCTAGTCAAAAGTACTAAATTTGACAAAACAATTCGACTTAAGTCCATATTGAATTATGGTTTACTTGTCCCTGTGTGTTTGAAATAATAAAACCATATCTACTTTACCTACTGATGGACAATTTTGGAAAATTTTTACTTATACACAATAAACATTTAATTTGCTTAAAAAATACTAAACATGGTTTTGTTTAAGCCAGGTCTATTCCGTCAATTCGCTATTTTGTATTTCGGAAATTTGCTTTAGATATTATTGTGGTACACATCTACACTTTTCAAATGTCGCACAAGAACTGATTCATTGAGTTTTCCTATTGCTAGCTTATTCTATAACGATCTCATAAATGTAGATAACAGAGATAACTTGGTAGTGTGAGGATCCACTGTGGGACTTATGGTTATATAACTAGGTGATGCTGACATTATTTTTTTGAGGTGATCGCTAGTTTATATGTAGAATTGCTATGTAATGGTTATCAGAATTTCGATTTTTAAAGGAAATAATTAAGATTTTGGCCCCTACAACTTTGGTATAATAGTTCTCAATAGCTGTTGGTATATTAAGCATACGCCGTGTTGTTTACACAAGACAATAAATAAGTATTAAAAAACCATTGAACAATTATAAAAAAGGCACTTCAAGCAGAGGTGTTATTTTTTCTGGTTTTATTATTAAAGGATTTCTGATGATTTCATAAATATAGTTGTATATATGCATATATATACACTATATAGCTTGTAATTGCCATATGGGTCAAGCCTCATATAAAGTTGGACAATTTAAATGTGTTTTTATACAGAGCCTCAATTATTCAATAGCCACCCGTTATTTCCATTGTCCCGAAAAAGAGATGCAACCAGGAACCAATTCAACATTCTGCGTTTGTTGGACAATTTTTCATATGGTATATAAATATAGCTATATTCGTAGGTATTTATGTTTGCTCTGGGTATTTTTTAACAAATTTATATACATTTTTGTTTTTCGTTTTTTGCGTTGCGCCACTTCCTCACACTCATACACTGGACTGAAATTTGCTCTTTTTCTTTCTGTTATGTTGCAGCGCATGTCCTCGAACGAGAGCCAAGTGGTCCTCGATGTGGTAACAATGGCAACATCCGGTAAATACAGTTGCGAAGTATCTGCGGATGCGCCCTCATTTCATACATTAATAGCAGCAGCCGAATTGGAAGTTATTGGTAAGTAAAGGAAAGAAACAAAAAACAAGCCAAAATAAAACCCAACAAACAAACAAAATGAAACTGGAATTATAAAACCAAGAGAAAAATATAAGCACCATATCTTTGCCGTTTAAAACGGAAACGCTTATTCTGGTAGGAAAACGGTAGAAGATCCCAAACGGCAACTGCATGGACATCTGAAACCAATCTTCTCAACGAAATATTTTCTTTACTGAAGAGTAAAACTTACTGAGCAAACTGACAGCCATTTACTGTGTTTTATAAAATTTAAATGTTGCTTTTTTTCTGTCTTAACAATGCCAAAAATTCTATAAGAACAAAAACAGAGTTTAAAATTCATTGAAAATGAAATGTCTTTCAAATATAATAAACTGACTGGAGATGTGTATAGAATTAAATTCGAAATTTGCAATAGTTTTTGTTCGTTGACTTAAATATCCTTAATAGTTTTCGTGTCCTTAAGTTCAAAAAATTCAATTAATATTTTGAAGCATACAAAGTGATTATATAGATATATATTGTATTAATTTCTTTTTAAATATACATTACGTAATCAAAAATTACCTTAAATTAGCCGTAGAAATAAAGTTTGTTTTGTATAGCACTTTGAAAGCCGCAAAAAGTAAACACAACAAACTTGAGATAGACACTTTGGTAGAAGTTTGAGGAAATAAAAACTGGCAAGGATATATTTAGAACTACTCAGTTTATTGACCGTCTCCGTATTTGGCATTTATTATGTTTGCCTGCTTAAATAAGTATCCTTATCCTTCATCATCTCGTTTTCCAGTAAATTTGTTTGTGTTCTGTCTGTGTTTGTCTGTGGTCCATCTAAGACGTTTGGATGTCTTCTTGAAAACATTTTTAAACATTTAGAAGTTTATTTTTAAGTTTTATGTCTTCACTTGCCCCCCACACACACACACACACACACATACAGATACACATGACTTGGTCGTGGTCAATTGAACTTTGGCCAACTGACTCTTGTCTGCTTCCTTTTCTTCTTGGCTGTATACATATGACAGTTGGTTCATGCAATATATTTGTATTTGCCTTTGTGAGACTTTATTTTAAGTTTAAGCAACTTAAACGTGGGAAAATTACTTTGCCAAAGTCTTAATGGAAATGTATTTAGTTTGTTTCTGAAAATAACAGTTTATTTTTACATCGGTTTTCATACATTTAAATGCTATGAAAATGTGATTTATTTTCTAACTCTAAATTGGATAAATGATTCTTTAATAACTATCTTTGATTCTTGTTTGACAACGAGTAAATAAGTAAAAAGTCATAGTTCAGTTGTTGATATGAATACCAAAGTTATTCAAATAACTCGTAAGATTTTGTTACTCTAGGTAATGTCTTGTAATTGTCATAAGTTCGTTCTTGAAACTAAATAACTTTTTTGTCTTTAATCCAGTTTTGATTTCTTTTTTGACTCATATTTTTGATCATTTACAAATAGTTTTATCGAAAAATCGTCAGTGACTGGTTTGGGAATCATATTTTCCTAACATACGCCATTCATTTTAGAGTCACATTTTGAATCTTGCTGTACTTCTTTAGAGTCATATTTTTATTGAAAACTATTATTGGTCAAGTCGTTTTTTAATCAAATAAAAAAATAAAAGTATTTTAATGACCAAGAGGACTCCAAATAAACTCATTAAGGTGATTTCTGTTAAAACTTTCTTACAAATGTTGGGTAGGACTCTTCAGAGATATTTTCAATTCGTTATGAATTTTGTAAAATTTGCAATCATTTGCCAATCGTTCTTAAAATACTTATTATGAAAAACGCAGTCATAAGTCAGTGTCGGAAAAAAATAATACTCCCATTGATTAGTTTCCTATGAATTCTTCTTTTTATTCGTAGCGATTTCTCGTTGATCTTATTTTTTACTTATGTACATATGTATATACGACACATTTCAGAGTCTACTGTTATTTAAATGTTAAATCATCATTTGTTGTTTTACAAGAGGGCTCTCTTTTACCTCTTTAAAGTGATTTCAGTTAAAACAAGTCTTGTTTAATCTCTGCCTCTCTTTAAGACGCGGGGGTAAAATTGATTCCAATACTTCATCTCTTTCTATTTCTTTAATTATAAAATTTTTAATATCCATGAAGGTGTTCATTATATTTAATATATTCACATCGTCACCACACAGAATATTAATGCATATCCTTTCAGTATTTATAATCTTTAGTTCAAAGTGCTTACAGTTTTTTTTAAAACACATCTTTAAGTTTGCAAAAATGCAATTCAATTATGAAAAGGGCATACTACAATACATGTATGTTCAGTGTAGACACATGTGTACATGTGTGTATAGGTCTGTAGGATAGACTCCGATTGTCATTACACAAAATGGGAGGAAGCTTACACACACATGAAACGCAATTCCCGCACACAGATCCAATATGACAGACAGACAGATGGCGGGAGGAAGGATGACGATGCTTTTGTCGTTTCTCTTTTTGGGTATCTGCAGTGTATCAAAAATACAGTGACAATCGATCGGCCATGCACTCATGCTCTTTCTATCTCCCTTTCTCTGTCTCTACCTGTATCTCATTGTGTATCTCTTTTCCACTTACAGAGACACCACATAATGCACCATTCATAACGGGTATACGTCCCAGATACCGGGTTGGCGACATATTGCGAGGTAATTGCACATCGCGACATTCCCGGCCAGCGGCAAATCTCACATGGACGGTGAATAATGAAGAGGTGAGTGGAAACCACCAAAAATGGTGAACGCGTCTGGAAATTATGCAAACACAATTTTCTTGTTTTTCGAGCGTTTTAGGCATCTGCATGGAATTTATGCGCGTATATACATATGTATGTTGGTGAAGGGGGTGGTGGCAAGGGTGATGGGGCTGAGGGCAGATTTCGGTTTTTTTTTATACCCTTGCAAAAAGGGTATATTAATTTTGGTCAGAAGTGTGCAACGCATAGAACGAAGCATCTCAGACCATATAAAGTATATATATTCTTGATCAGCACGACGAGACGAGTTCAAATAGCCATGTCCGTCCGTCCGTCCGTCCGTCCGTCCGTCCGTCCGTCCGTCCGTCCGTCCGTCCGTCCGTCCGTCCGTCCGTCTGGATCAACGCGAACTCCTCCGAGACCGTAAGAGCTACAGAGCTGAAATTTTGCACGTAGGCTTGTATATACTGCAGGCATTGTATATCTCGGATTCAGCCGGATCGGACCACTATATCATATAGCTCCCATACAAACGGCAAAGTCACGAAACAGTGACTTTCTCAATAACTTCATTAATTTTATAGCTATTGTCATAAAAGTTGGTATTTGTCAGTTTTATGTTCTTATTATTGTGCCAAATTTGATCAAGATCGGGTGACTATATCATATAGCTCCCATACAAACGGCAAAGTCACGAACAGTGACTTTCTCAATAACTTCATTAATTTTGTAGCTATTGTCATAAAAGTTGGTATTTGTCAGTTTTATGTTCTTATTAATGATTGTGCCAAATTCGATCAAGATCGGGTGACTATATCATATAGCTCCCATACAAACGGCAAAGTCACGAACAGTGACTTTCTCAATAACTTCATTAATTTTATAGCTATTGTCATAAAAGTTGGTATTTGTCAGTTTTATGTTCTTATTAATGATTGTGCCAAATTTGATCAAGATCGGGTGACTATATCTTATAGCTCCCATACAAACGTCAAAGTCACGAACAGTGACTTTTCTCAATAACTTCGTTACTTTTTAAGCTATTGTTAGTTTATTGAAGCTATAAATGTGCCAAATTTGGTCAAGATCGGGTGACTATATCATACAGCTCCCATAGAAACGATAGGTGGAAAACAGTGACTTTCATCAAAAAGTTCTCTATATCCTATGCTAAGATTGAAGGCCGTTCTTTCGCAAACATTAGACTTTTTGGATAAAACGTTTTTACACTTTGATGGCTATGGGTAAGGAAGGAATTACCAAAACAGTTGCAAGGGTATACAAACTTCGACGCGGTCGAAGTTAACCCCGGCCCTCTGGTTTTTGTTACGATCCGGTGTATGCTGGGATGTTCATGAGGATGGTTAAGGGCGCTGCTTTGTAATTACCAGAAAAGCATACGCAGTCATGGAGATCAACGCACTGTATGTTGACACGCCCACAATCCCATACGCCCATTTCACTAAACACCATTTCTCCATGTGGAATAAATTTTAGGCAAAGTTTTATGCATGCAATGTGGCAATTGGGAATGGAAAAAACCTTTCGGTTTGCGGAACAATTTTCACAGTTTTGCATATTCGAGTTCCCCACTCATTTTTTGTTTTTTTTTTGTTTGTTTGCGAATGTTGATTTAAGCCCGCTAAATGCATGTTGAAGGCGGTAAGTGTCAATTGCACAAAAAATGTTTCCCCCATTTGAAAAATAACAAATTCAGAAGCTTTGGCGACTAAAATTGAGAAAGAAGAAACGCATTGAGTCAGTTGAGTTTTAGCTTTGCGATTTCTTTTTACATTTAATTTTTGGCATAAAAGTTAAAAAGAAATTACATAAATACCCTTTTCACATGGTTCTTTACGACTCATAACAAAATCAACTTAATTTTAAATTGAAAATAGCTCGACTATTAGACTATTGGCTTTCTTTAAAATTTCTTTCTTTCTTTAAAATCCTAATTCCAATCCTCGATAGCAACAGAATCCTTCCTATAATCCTTGATACGAAGTAGATCAAAAAATTCAAATAAAAGGATTTTAAGTTAAAATATGAACAAGGATTATTCTAATCATTTAAAATGATCTTAAGTAAAATCATTTTAGAAATATTAACTATTAAAATTGAAATGCCTTAACTAGACTTTTTGTTTTTCTGCTTACAAGAAATCAATGAAATCAAAATTAATCAGTGTAGACCAAAATAAGATGTAACATTAGTTTACTGTTTTACTTAAAATGTGATTTTGCTCATTAAATATAACAATATTCTTCTTTGTTTTCTCCTTGAATTGGTTACGTCACACCCACACCCACCCATGCACACACACACACATGCATACCCACACAAACACCCACTCCGTGACCCAAAGAAAGGAGAAAACTATTGCATACCAAAAGGTGTTCAGCTTAGAGGAGAAGAAAATCTCAATTGGAATGCCAATACCATTTCATTTCAAAACTGGGTCACGTTTCTCGCATCTTTTTTTGGTCAGGTGTTTTCTCTGCTGTTTTTCGCTGTTTTTGTTCCTCGCATTGGCATTTAAAATAAATTCTTTGACTAGCCAAACAACCCACCTAGCTCCCTAGTGCCCTTTCCTAGGTTTCTGCACCTCCTGACTTCGGCATTCCCTTGACTTTGATTGACTTTATGGCTGCAAATTAATTTGCCTGTGAAAAATAGAAAGCAAAAAAACAACAAAAAAAAAAAAATTAAGGGAAACAAGGGAAAATAACTGGCGAGTCTCTCTTGAGGTATTTCTTTTGGAAGAGAACTTTAGTTTGTTGATTGTTTGTCGGTTGGCCAATATCTGTGGTTCCTGCTGCTGCTGCTGTTATTGGCTTATTGTTTAAGCGCATTTTGTGGTAGGTGAAGAGGATAGTGAAGCGTTCGGTATGGAGGAAATAGCGACAGCTTCGTATATCCAATCAACCAAACATGGGCCAAAACTCTTCCAACTCAATTCGACAACCAATTCAACGCCATGCGCGCCTTTTCATTCAATCCGAACGCGGAATTGTGGTTCACATATATACATACACATATATTTGTAGTGTGGGTGTCTGCTACGTGAGGGTGTGGCATGTGTAGGAGCTTTGTTTTGCTGTTGCCTTGCTAGCACCCATCCCTCTGGCCCTCTATGAGCCACCTCTCTGACTATTATGCAGCATCAATAAGCATTGTTTGCCGTTGAGTGATGTTGAACCTAAGCACGAATGTGTGCGTGTGTGTGTGTTAGTGTGGGAGCTCGTGAGTGAATTTGTATCACTATATGTATATTGGTTGTGTGTGTTCGTAAGCTAATTATTTAGCTGGCTGCGCTTATTATTTAATTTTCCATTGTCGGTTCTTGCCTAGCGGAAATTTATGCCAAATTAAGCATTGTTCTCAATAGGACATCGAATTTTCACCTTCAATAGCTTTCAATGTTTTCTATGAAGTGTTCATAAGGAATCTTACATAGACTTAGTTGTAATAGAAGATCTACAAATGTATGGCCAAAAAAAGTAAAATCGCAATACTAGCATTAGATCCAATCCGACGAAATGAACTAAAATTAATTATTAATTTCCAATAATTCTTATTTTCAGGTTAACCCATCTCATGTGCGCCATCATAAGATAATACGAGATGTACGCAATGATATGGAAACAGCCATTGTGGGTATTCATTTTGTTGTTACGGATCAGCATTTTGATAATGGCAAATTAAAGGTAAATCTCATTTATCCAATGGATTAAGATTTTAATGTTATATGCCCGTTTAATGTGGGTTTATGGCCGTCAGCTTCGTTGCAGTGCCCAATTGCATGATATCTATTGGAAGACCACAGAGAAGACCATACTTGAGGCGGATCCATTCACTAAATATGGCAATGGGGCTAATGGTAATCGTGTGAGTCCGGATGAGCTGTACGATCAGTATACACTGCACGAAGATGAGCAATTCCAGAGCAAAAAGAATAGTTATTTGACCCAATTGCAGGGTAAGTCGAGCACCCAATTAGCGTGTCTCCTACACACTACTACTACACACATTAACACACACCAAAAGCACAAAGAAAACCCATCCAGACTACATGGCCTGCATCATTTTTCTATTTCTCGCTAGACTTTCTGTTTCATTTTGTACCCTCAGGCGAAGGAGATGATGATGGCGGTATGGATGGTGTAGAGGATGGCGGTGCCGCATGGCGAGGTGTTAGCTCGTCCAGTGGTTGCCCTAGTCAATCTTTGGCAGTCAGTGCATCGCTGCTGGCACTACTCAGTTGGACACTGGGCAAGCAATTAGTAGTGTCGGTAACAAAGGAATTCGAGACCAGACGCGTGCGGCAAGGAAGGGGTATGGATGAGCTGAGCCATGTCGACAGCCTCCGGATGCAAGGCATGCGGGTCAGGACAACAAAAAGACGACGACGACAATGCCAACGGGTGTTGGCCCCATGCAGCTGGAAAGGATGCGCAGCCAGCAGATGCATCAGGCAATTAACATGATTCAATTCGCATGCAACTCTTGTGCCACACTTCAGGGATGGAAAAGGAAGTGCTCAGCAGCAGCAGAAGCGGCAGTGAGCAGATCAGAGAAGTACGAAAAGCAGATGGTGAATGTGAAAGTTCAGCCCTAGGCCCAGACCCAGCAGCTAAAAAGCAAAACTGCAAAATGTATCTAAAATATTTATACTTACATACCTACACACACACACAAATACACATATATACAGAAATACACACATTTATACAGAGACACACTCGTTTCAAGCTAGCTCAAAGTAACTTCAAATGCATTTACAACAAAATACAACAAAGCGAAACAAACAAAAAAGTAAGATGCAACACACAAAAATTTTTGAGAGACAAAATGAAGAAAAAGCTATTTATTAACAAACAAAAAAAAAAAAAAAAAACAGCTGAGCTAAAAGTTTATTCAGACGGAATTCAAGATGAAGAGTGATTCTAAATTATTTCAAAACTTTCAAATAGTTTAATGATTTATTCATAATATTGTAGTTCTTATACAGACAAAGTCTCTTATTCTTTACTTCAACGAATTGGAATAAGTGAATTCTGAATCGAAGAATGATTTAAAAGGGTTTCTTTAAAAATATTTAACACTCTGTTTTCAATCTTTCAATTTTCATGACACTTTTCATCTTTGCCGCAATTGAATAAAGATTTATGAAAAAGGAAAATGTTGTGCTAAGCTTTTCACTTTGGTTCCCTACAATTATTATCTATATATATTTATATATATTAAAATCAAGATTATTTATATAAATTATATTAAATTGATATTTATATGTATATGTATTATATAAAGTTATATATATATATATATATATATATATATATATATATATATATGCCTAAATGTAATTTGAAACCAAAAACGAAATAAAAGAAAAAAATAATAATTAAAAAGGCAAAACCCGAAAGCAGAGCAATTAGATTGTAAGTTTAAAATATTTGCCTATATATGTATGTCAAAGTATATATGTATGTATTGTACTTGTATATAATAAAGAAAACAAAAATGCGTGAAAGTTGAAAAATGATTCAAGAAAAAAAAAACCAACACACACTTAAATACACACCGACACAAACAACCAAAGAGCAAAAGGAGAAAATGTATAAATATAAGTATTTACGGTAGATAATCAAAATAAAACAAAACAAACAAAAAACCGAATTTTATATGCTGAATATTTAATTGACAGTTCGATGTTCCCTACCAATTGCAATCAGTTTTCTATAAAGTCTTCGATCAAGTGGGAGTCTTATTCATCTTCACCATCCAAATGTTTGGTTAATATTCAGGTGATGCAATTCATGAAATTCTTGCAGGAATTCAAACACTTTTCATAAACAGATCATTATAAATTAAGCCAAAGAAATCATGACTACGGTTCTTTTGGAAGTCAAACCTTGCATTGTGGTCGATTTTTTGGAGAAAAAATTGTAAAAGTAGCAGAAAAAGGTGAGTAGATTGTCTGTCTAGCACTTTTTTAAGATTTATCAAAAGACTTTGCTGAAGAATTTCCCATTGCAATGGCCATACCACATTTGCAATGCTTAACCTAGTTGGGAGTTGAAACAAATTGAAGCGAAAAAAGAGTCCATCTTTTTGCTCATACCTTTAACTTAATTTTGCCAGGCATATCTTAAAAGATTTGTTCAGTGACCATTTAGTTGGTTTTAATTCCAAGACTGCTATTATTCTGTTAAATTTGAAATGACTACATACTAAGTATGCTTACAATGCATCATTATATATTAAAAGTCTTTTAATTGGATTTAGTTCCTAACATTGTACTTTGAAAGACAATTCATTCACAGCTTGATTTTGCCTTTGTTTATTTTTAGATTGTTATAATTAGGTAGTTATATAATGTTTTCTTAAAATTATTCAACATTAATTTGCTTGTATTTATACATACATATGTAAAGTTTTCTTATTAATTGTAAAGATAACTATACAATTTTCTTACTTATTTTGCTTTGTTTTAGTAACATAATAATATAATTAATTAACACAAATTCATCAACGTCTTATGCCCACCTGATGCCATTTTGTTACTATCTAACAGCTCCCCTCTTTCCCCCTCTGCCACCAAAATGAGTTCAGTTCTTTCGAAATAAATGACAAACAATAAAATGTGAAATGGGATGAAGACTTTTCCCTGTTTTCACAGTTGATTGTTGTGCTGTCCTGGGTTCTTTCTTTTATACAAACACACTCACACATACACACACACAAACAATTAGCATAACTAAAACGCTCAATTAAGCGCCTAAAATGCTGCTGCAGAAAATGCTGGAGGTTGAGTGCTAAGTAGCCAGGACACTCGCCTGAACTCACTGGAGTGGACGTTCATTCCCTGGCCTTGCCTTGCCTTGTCTAATGCAATTTTCACCTTGCTGCTTGGTTTTTATTTTATTACACATTTTCTTTAGCAGAGTTTTTTTTTGGCTTGCTTTTTTTTTTTTTTTTTTTTTTGGTTTTCTTTTCATTGTCTCTCCTTGCGTAATGTTTATTTTTAATTATATTTTTTCGCTTTCTTTCTCGCTTTTTCCTTCTAGATGTGTGTATGTGTGGGTTTTTCGTAAGTGTGTGTGTGTATGCTTTTTGGTTTTTGTTGGCAGTTTGTGGTTTCATTGTTGGCGATTTGTGGGTGTAATAAACGTTAATGGCGGTTGACCACAAAGAGATATTGCCGCCACTTGCTATTTTCTTTTCTTTTTGCCCATTTTCTTTTTACACAATTTCGTAATTTTTTGTGCTTTCGTTTTGCTTGGTTCTTTTTTTTTTTTTTTGTTTTTGTTTGTGGCAATTCTCTTGATTAGCAACTGAAAGACATTAAATTTAATTGTCTTTATTTAATTGCAGATTTGTTATCACTACATTTAAAGGGCTTAATTCATATTTATATTTTGAAATTCATCATTATCAAAGAAGAAGGATGTAGACATTACGATAGCTGACATTGAAGGAGAATATATAATTTAATATTTGATTATATAAAATGTTTAAGAATAACCAGACTTATTCATATCATATTAACCATGTATGTATTTCTGTTTCTGTTTTCAACTTTTATTAAAAGAATTAAAGGAAACCTTCCAAGTAAAGTTTTGACTCTAAAGATTAAATAATTTGCTGTCGAGACTGTCAGGTAATTAGATTCGTATTATCAATATTTTTGGTTTTTTGTTCCAGTTACTCCAGTTATACTTACTTGTAGAATGAGACATTTTGAATCTGTACGATAAGGAATCATTGAGTTTTATTTGTCATAGTTATGTATTTACATTGCAGCAAACTTGTATTCTACATTCAGATTAAATATCTCAATTTGACTGAAAAGCACCTTAACTTTTTTGTTTCAAACAAATAATAAGGTATAACAATTTGATTTAGTCTAAATAAACAAAAGAGCTAAGAGGTTAAGGGCAATCTTTTCACTATCCAAATTCAATATTTAAATCGAATGCAAATCAAACAGTTCCCTAAAAACAAGTTTGGCAGAAAAAGGCATTTATTGCACTTTTAAAAAAGCGATTATAAATGTTGGACTGCATACACTATGAGTGATTTTTCTATAATGGGTGCATAAAGACAGGCTAGAAACGATTTAGACTCAAGAACCTAAAAAAAAAACGTTTTTTACTCGTCTCTGTTGTTGCAGTTTACCAAAAACTTTCCATCAACAAGCATCAACACAAAAAAAAGTGTAAATAAAATTGAAAAGAAAAAACGTTAAGAATAGAAAACAGTTAAGCGGCTTTTAAAAATGTTCTTCAAGGAAAACTTGCCTTTGGCTTTTTTTTCTTTCACTTAGCGACGCCTCGCCACACTCAACCTCATCCTGAGACACATTCAACATGATGTTGCTTACATATTCATAATCGTTGCTGTCCTGGAGATTGAAAATTTATTCAAAAGTCTGCCGAGTTTTGTCAAGTCTGCAAGTGGCTGCTCTCTCTCTATCTCTCTTTCCCCCCGCTCTCTCGCTCTCTTGCCACTGCATCCCCTCAGGATAATAACTTTAACTTGAAAAGTAGCTTGGCAAGCGGCTTTTGTATTTTGTTAGTTTCCTCTCATATTACATGAAACTGAATTTACATTTAAGTAGGACTCACGATCTTTGAAATAAAAAGTAAAAGTTGTAATTGAGTAGAGAGAGAGACAGAGAGACTTAAATAGTAGTCAAGAAGCGAAAGCTTTGAATATTTTATGCGATTAGGGACACCCATGAATCAGTTTTAATTGTAAGGGGAATTTACATAAAAATTCGAAAAGAGATGGAAAAATATTAATATGCATGTTTTAATATGTCTCTGGTTTTTGATGCATCACGATGGCTGAAAATTTCGCAAGACATGTATCTTACGATCAAAGGAGATAAATTTATAAACAAAAAGTAAACTTATTTTATTCGTTCTCTGCTTTAAGTTAAGATAAGATTGTCCTATTTAACCAGTTTAGCTAGTTGAGTTGACTCAATGAAGCAAGATAATCTGCCAAGCCGTTCAGAGGAAGTCAAAGTAATAGACGAAGTGTGTGACGAAGAGAAGCAGAAAGAATAAGACGACAGCAGAGTTAACAAAACGACGGAAGACATTACACATTCATTCATTTAAATCTACTATAGTATTATAATAAATCCTTATCCAGTCAAATCTTATAATTAAAAAATAAACATTAAACATTAATTGTGCAACGCCATGTTTAACGTCTTCCTTTCGGTTCCCTTTGATCCTGTTGATCAACTTTTACAACTTACATCTCGAACCCATTCATATATGCATAATAATTCATTAAGATGGCTGAGCTATACGTAAATGTTGGGGTCTAAACATAAATATGTGGGGCATTAAAAGGTCTATTTAATCTTGTCGTAATATTAATTTATTGCTTGAAATAAGTAAATAACGATTCAAAATTGATTCACATGTGCATGGGTCCTTTTGGATAAAGTCAACTGTTACTTAACATTTACAGCAATAGGATACAGATAAGGAGTACCATGACATTGTTTCAAAGGAAAATCTACTTAGAGATAACCACATAAGCAATGCTAGTAAGTCCGTTTATTCTAATCATTGAAACTTGTGGCCAAAAGTATTGCATTAAATTATTTCTGACAGAATGTGCCATAAAGGGTTAAGCAATACAGAATCGTAATATCCTATTAAGTGGGGGTTTTACTATTCCACCTTAGATGAATGAAATTGAAAAATGCTTTAAAAAGTAAATTAATAGGTGATAGTTCCTATACAGGCTTTTGCTATTTGAATGAAATTATTTCAGATAGATTTATTTCACAAATGATTTTAAAAATGATCAATGTTAATGATTTTAAAAAGTAGCGATATATGTACTTGTAAATTAGAGGGTTAAGAAGGAGCATTAATTGCCATCAACGTCTTTACAAAAATATATCACCAACAAGATTACTTAAAGATAAACGAAAAAACAAAAGTGAAACTACATACCTTTCAACAGTTACAGGTGCAAATAAAGTAATATCCTTTGGGGTTTTTTTTTTGTTTAACAAATTGACACGCATATCCACCTTTTTAACCTCTCTTCTTACATTCACCACATGACTTCTGGGTCTACCGCATATGGTCACACACACAAACACATACATACATATACTCATACTCACTTGAACACACACAAATGCACACGCACTCATAAATTTTTATTTATATGATGATGACTTAAGTTCTACGTGCGTTACAACACCTGCTAACCCTTCTATACACTAACCTCTGACATATCTAACACACACAAATACCACACACACACACTAGCACATCTCCAGACACACACACACAGTTACAAAACATGGCCTGGGCTTTAGTTAAGTGCATGATTATGCTTTTAGTGGCATGTTGAGGTTTTGTCAGTCAACTTCAACTTGGAAATATAAAAGTTTCTCTCTCTTTGCCCCTTTCCCACATTTTGACAAACGTGAGCTAATGGCATATTCTCTCTATGTGAAAGAAAAAGAAAAACCATAAATACAATCTCTTTTTTCTAAAGAATTTTGATCTCTCTCTTCTTTTTTTCAGAGTTTGAAATCCAACTTTCTTTGTGCATTTTATGTGTGCCAGATTATGTCCAGATTTAGTTTGTTGCTCTAATTACTACTGACTTCTGACCAATGGCCACATAAATAGAGGTATGTCGGTTTATATTTTTTTACATTTAGTTTTTAATAAATTTTAATCTGCCCTTTGGCTTTGCTTAAGCTTTAACTACCATTCTATATACTGAAACGCCTCACCAACCATTTCTGTTTTTGTTGCTTAAATTTATGAATAAATTGATAAAATCGTAAAAAATAAAAATATCCAGGGAATGTTTATGGCATATTCTTTCTTTGTGGCTATCAGTCAAGTTTGATAGGCATATGTTGAAACTACTCGCATATACAGACTCTTATCGCCAGGGGTCGTAAAAAGCATAAATAATAAATGAAGTACAAAAAAGAAAGCATACTAAAAAAATATATATATAAGCATAAAAAACAAAATATGTACTTGTGAATTTAAATATAATTATATGCAATAGCAAGAATGCCAAAATCAACAACGATAATTCTTTGGATGGAAGTTTGCTGTGTAAATTATTATTTCAGGCAGAATTAAAACATTTTTAAAAAACTGCTAGACTAAATGGCAGACAGAGTGCCAAAATCTCAAACCATGATTTGGTGAAGCCAAAATAAAGAAGAAATCTCCTGTTTAATTATTGTATCGACTTTTGAATACCCTTTAGTATGCTTTTAATTATGAAGAGTGAGTGAAGTGGATCGTTTATGGAGGCACATGAGGTTATCTGGCAAAGAGAGATTTCTCTGTGCTAAGGTCTCGTCAGTTGTTAATTGTTGCACTATGGACCAGTTTTGCTATTCCACATTTAAAATGATGGATGGAGCCCACAAATTTCATAATCATATTAGTAAGAATAAAATATAATTTTATATTTCCAATCGAGCAACATTTAATTATCAAATATAGCTAAACTTACTTTATACTCATAATGCGTTTTGAATAGTCTAGTATACCCTGTACTTTTTCAAAATGCAAGAAAAATAGTAAAAGAAACATCAACATAAATTTAAGTCAAACAAAGCGTAACATTCGTGTTTGTTTGTCTTTTTTGTCGAGTTGGGGTAAAAGCAAGTTTGTCGCGTTGCCAAAATGCCAGCGAAATTCTAATGTCGTCCTCTACAGAAAATGTTGCGTTTTATAAGGCGTAAACACTCACAATGTGAGTAAGCTGAGACTCACACCACATTTATATGGTGTGAGTGTATGTGTAGACGCAAAAACATTTTTGGAGTAGGGAGGGGTAACAAAAAATCAGAACCTCAACTCCAACTAGGCGTTGGCATGCCTCGGGTTTTGGTTTACAGTCTACGCGTTTCACTTGTCTTCTCCATTCTCTATACTCCAAAACCCTCTGCCTCACCCTGCACAACAACCACTGGCTTCCATCCTCTGCCTTCCGTTCTACGTCTATGTCTGTGTGGTGAAATGATGCGACAAAGTAGCAAATGAGGTTGCCTAGGTCTGGGTTTGGAGGCTTCTGCCTCAGCTTCATTTGCAATGTCTGTGTGTAAGTGTGTGTGTGTGGTGTGTGAGGTTGCTGCAACATAAATCAAAATCAAAGGCATAACAACAAAAAAAGAAACAAGGGATGGGGCAAGAAAAAAAGTTCAACACCAGGGTCGACTGGGGTTTTGACTGGAGTCAAATGTGGAGGATGCTGTAGGAAATGCAGCTTCATGTAAGTAACATAGTTAGATATGTTCACAAATAAACAAATTATTTTCTATGCTTCTTTTCCCAGTGGTTTGGGCTGGAAAAAAAATAAAGGGTGGACAGTTGACGCTCTCTCTCTCTCTATTGGTCTCTTTCTCTTTCTTACTTTATCTAGCTCTCTCTTACTTGCTTTCTCAGCTAGACAGGAAAAATGTCAAGTGTAAAACGCAAGATAAGTGAAATGTGCATTTTTAAGAAAGTTTTCCTTGTGGCTGGTCGAGTATATAAAATTTACGAATTGAAATTCAAGAAGGTTGTAGTGAAATTTTCGTTCAAGAGAGTAGACAAATTTTATATACATAAATAGCCGTAGCATAAAATATTTTAAAGAGTTTTTTCAGAGTTTCACTTAAAGTGTGTTGTGTCTATTGTAAATTTACATAAGCTTAAGTACAAAATAATCTATGCCAATTAAATATAAATGAAAATATGTTTGGCTTACCTTAAGTTCACTTTGATGAAATGTGATAGCTGCATTCAAATAAAAAATTAACAGATATGAAATATTACGACATACAATAAAATTCACGACGAATTCAGACAGACGAATTCACAGCACTATAATTTTACTAATTACTGCAAAGCATTGAATCGAGGGATTAATTAAACTCATCACTGCCAAAAAACAAAGATAATCGATACCAATTTAAAGACCGCAAACAATCACAAAGCAAACAATCATTTGAAATTGAATCGATGGTAAAACAGTGCACTGTATTGAGTATTTTTTTTTAACGCCACACCCTAATAATAGAGACAAAGTGTAGGAAAAAAGGAATGCAATACGAGAGAAACTCAAAAGAAGTGAAAGAGAAATTGACTAAAAATAGGCTTCGAAATGGTAGTTGGGCTGTTAGTGCAAGCAAAATGGAACTGAAATAGACCAAGCACTCACACAGACTCACTCACATGCACAGTGTTGTTTGTGCATAAGTGTGAGTGAGTGTATGCGTCCATTCATTAGACAGCCATTCACTCAGGAATCACATTTCGTAGTTTTTTTTTGTCAAACGTCGCACACAAACCACATTCTGGTTCTCGAATTTAACATTGCATATCTCGCGACTGAATAGAAACGAATAAACACATATACTCTCACATACATACATACATATGTACATATATGTACGCTTACGCACGCACACATTGGCAGTTAGTTGACAAAAATCATCAACATTTTCGGTTACGTGTAAATGGGGAAACTTTGTTTTTGTTTGAGATCCTGGTTAATCAAATATTTATTCAACGCAAAACAGGTGCGAAATTTTAAATGCACTCCAACACACCAAACACACACACACACACAAAAACGGTGTAATTTATTTATTTTTATTTGTTGAAAAAATTTTGTTGGTAAACCTGCGCATTTGCTTATATAATCATTTTGTGGTTTTTTTTTTTGTGTGGTAATTTTTTTTTTGTTTTTATTTTCTTATTTAATATTTGAACAAAATGGAAATTGTTTCTGGCATTTGATGCCAAATTGCGCGCATAAGTATGCAATGATTTTTAGCGCGCACTTCATTAGGTGCGTGTGCATGAGTGTGTGTATGTGAAAGGGGGGTTTGTGAATGTGACATGTGCGTGCTTATCAGCTGATACGTGTTGCGGATTTTATATTTTCAATTTTTATTTTTTATTTTATTTTAATTTTTTGAAATTGAAGATTGTTGCCCATGCCCGAGGGCGTGAATAGAAATTGAATTGAAAAAATATACCCTGGAGTGTAAAAGGGGCACATTAGTTGGAACGAAAATTACTAAGTCTTAAACATTCGTACAGCAACAAATAAAGTCTGCATTTATTACTTAATTTTGAGTTTTTCAGGGCCTAATTGTCCACAAAAAAGTTTTTTAAAAACAAATTTTTTTAAGAAAAAGTAATTTTCGGAAGATCTTTTATGAGGACTCTCTTATGTTTTCTGTTTGTGATGATGAATAAACCACTGTGTTTAGTATCTCATATAAACTTAACTTTACTTTTACTGTAACTGTGCTGAACTGTGTCTGCCACTGCTAGAACACGTCTTGATCGTTCGTTTGCTTGCTTATTACTAAATTTTCAATTCTTACGCATCTACGTAGGTCATATAGGTTTAAGAGAGGTATAAGAGAGACAGAGACAGAGAGTATTAGACTGGCGCCAGCGAATTCCAGAAAAACTTATAAAATACAAAAACAAGAGCATTGTAAGATGTGCAAGATCATTCATGAGACTCAGAGTACGAAATATGTAGAAATATAAATGAAATGACAATTGGTTCCTCAACAGTTTGTTTCGTTCGTTGAAAGTAAATTTAAGGCTACCTTATTTGGATGGTTGAAAGGCGGCCTCAATATATATATTTTGCTCATCTCAGCTATTTAATTTTCAATGAAAGGTATATTAACTTTAATCGATATGTACAATTTTTTTTTATGTTAAAATATTGTATGTAGTTCACAATCGTTTAGTATGAATACTTTTTACTGCTAGAATTCCTCATGAATACTATTTATTATTCTAGTAACAAAATTTTTCAAACTAAAAATTTAAATAGGAAATCGATGAGTCGAATAATTTACTTTGATTTTTTTGCAATTGTCATTTGTTTATGTTTTTTTCTTTTTTTTTTTGGCGATTGTTTTTGGAAAATTAATTGGAAAATTTACTGGTCTCTATCTGACTGGTATTTCAAATTGGTAAATAACTTTTTATTAACTTTAATGAAAATTGATCAAAGTATTTAACTTTGTTCGAAGCGATTGTTTTCACATTTTTTGCTTTGTACTTTTTCTAATTGTTTTTGCCACCCGTTGAATTGAAAAAAAAAACTTGAAATTCAATAACTTTTTATGGGAAAGCAACTTTCCCTCTGGACAAATTCTGACAAAATGTTTATTATGCAAATCGAATGACAAAAACCAAAAGGGGGCAATAGAAAGAACAGAAAGACCAAGGAGATGCAAAGAAAGGAAAACAGAACACAGAGACAAAAAAAAAAAAAAACAGATGAAACCCAAAAGCATTAATTAATATTCAAGTGAGCTTGACTGGCTGCTCGCTTTAGCTATATTTTTGTTGTTGTTGTTATTTAATTTCATACACACGTTCTGCGACAAAAAACAAGGAAGAAACAGAGAGAGAGAGAAAGAGAGGGTGATAGGGATTTGGAGCAGGATGAGTGGGAGTGAGAGGCAACGTCTTGCTTAGCCCCCGAGGGAAACTTATCAGTGTCAACGTTGTGCCAATAAAAACTATACTTGCATGCAAATATTTCCACAATCAAACAAATAGCTGCTAACAGCAGCAGCAGTAACAACACTAAGCAAACAAGGACAATGCGAGGAGGAGCCTGGGCAAACAAAAGCGGCAAGGAATCCCACAGGACAATGCGCCATGCAAAGCATGCAGAATATAATGGGGAACACACACACGAAGACACAGAGAATAGAGAGGGATAACAAAACAAAATGAAAATAACCGAAGAGAAAGGAAATCTTACTGTGCACAGTAAGAACAGCTTCTATCTTCTTGCTCTTTGCAGCAGGACATCCAACAGGAGTGGCTGCTTTCGCTCTTCTTTGGCTTTGATTTGTCTAAAAACAACAACAAATTTGCATAGCTTACTGCAATTTTTTTTCTGCTTTTCTTTCTCTTTCATTTTTCTTTAACAATTCCCTTGGTTACTGTCTTTGCATTTCATTTCATTTCATTCCATTCCATTCCATGCCTTTTTTTCCTCTCTTTGCCTTTAGTGCGAAACACGCGAACAACTTGCCAACTTTCATACGCCATGTGGGACGCACTTTACAAAAGTAAAACCAAAACCAAAAAAAAAAAAAAACAAAAATATAAAGTTAAAAATAAATAAACAACATAATAGCAAAGAAAGTTCTGCCTTTTTTAAACTGATTTTCGGATTCCCACAGCAGTCTGTTTGACTTTTTCTTTTCGTTCTCCTGGTCTCCTGTAGCTAGTTAAACTTCTCTCCTACAACAAAACTTTCGATTTTTATTGCCCTGAACAGAACACAAGATAAAACATCCAATGGGATTTATTGATAACTATAAGATTTTTTTAATATAAATTTGTATAATTTGTATAATTTTTTGTAGGTTTTTTTTTGTAAAAATGTATATAAGCTGATGCTCAATTGTTTAAATTGAAACTATTCTTTTAATGATCGTTTATAAACCAATTTGATGAATGAAATTTGTTTGTAATCGCTTCATAAAAATTGAACAATAGACTCTTTTTCTAGTTAACAATTTGCAATGTTTTCAACTACCACAGCTACAGTGAGAATTTTTACTACTTATATACATATATATATTTATGTATGATTAACAAGTTATGTACACTTTGCCAATAACAATGCTATGAGTAATACTGATTACTGAGTACTTATTAAAAATATGAATTTATTTATCGTATTGTGCTATCAGTAGAAAACTGAAAGACCAGAGAAAGTCGCCAACGAAATGGTATGAATACAAAATACATGACTGAATTTTTGTAAATTTCGTATCAGCTTACTTAATATGGAAGCGATTTCTTGAAAAAAGCCAAAATTTATGAATGGTTGTATTGCAGAAGTTAACGCACATTTGAATGGCTGAAATAAACAAGTTTTTGATTTATAATATATCCAATTATCTAGCCAAGGGGTAGATGAAATATAGTTTATTTTAATTTCGTCTTGCCTTAATGTCTATAGAATTTACAACGCAAACATATTAAATTACTAAAACATGATAACAGATTTTATTTTTTAGAACTATGTTCAAAAGCATCTTATATTTAGTGTTGAGATTTATTGAACTTCATAGGCTTACAGAGTTATTGATGCATATATATTAGTAGTGAATAGATTATTTGTGGTAGAACTAAGAGATGAACGACCGGCACAGACGGTGAAATATACGAGAGTGCGTCTTATGCAACCCTACCAGATGGGCGGGTGACAAAGCAGGCTGCAGCAGGTGTATTCGCAATATTTAGTTTTTTTAGTCTTTTTAGGTGGTGGAATATGTATTCTTTATGTTGATTGAGAGATTGTCACACTTGTCTATATGGATAGCCTCCATTTTGATATTTCGGCAAACGGATAACACATTACTTTAGAGAACTCGCTGCAATTACTTTTTTGAAAAGGATTTTTATTCATTTTTGTGTCTACCAATAAGTAAAGTTACTTATTTGGTATTGAATATTAGGAGTCATAAAGCTGAATCATTGTTTATTTTCACCAATTATATTTTTAGATATCAGAATACTATAATTGGCTATGTATGTACTTCTCGTTTTACACTCCCTTCTTGAAGATCAAGTGGTATTGTAACATAAAAAGGCATAAAAACCAACACGCTTTTGTTTTTGATAAGTAATTTGAAAAACAGAGCAATCAATTCTGTGATAATAGTTTACAAAAAAAAAAAAAAAGCAACCAAGCGATAAGGCTTATGTTTCGTTTATTCTTAAACTCGGTCTGATTACATGACTTTAGTTTCTCTGAAGCCGCTGCTCTGAGCAGATTAACGCAAACAGCATGAACTCAAAAGTTTGGATATTAATGAAGTAATTTTAGCTATGTTCAAGTGCCTGATGTACTTACTCATTCTGGTCTTTATGGCTGGAGGAATATTGTGCATTTTTGGTGGATCGATTGTATTATTGGATAATAATAAACATGATGTAAAGGCATTCGAAGATATCATCAGTACGGAGTCAGTTATTGTGATTGGATGTTTTCTGTTTTTTGTGGGTCTCCTAAGCTGTATACTTTACCATAATTGTAAGTTGAAATGTCTTATGTCTTAACTATAAATTAATTAATTTGTTTTTGTTGTTTTGCTTATTTCCGCAGAATAATAAGTTTTTAAACCAATTGGAAAAAGTCTTGGATATGGATTGGAATCAAACAAGCAAAAGTTTTTATCAAAGAAAAATATTAGTTTTGTTAATCTTATATGAAAATAAATATTCAAAAGTTTCGTCCCTCAGCCATTTTAACTAATATTACGAATGTTTTAGTTTGCCAAAGTACTTATTTAGCCATACAATTCAAAAATATCACTGAGTGAAAATTTAATAAAGTTAATGTATAAACAAATAACGGTACAAAGCAATTTTATATGTATTTTTTATTGTCCTGTGTTATCAAATTTATAACACGTAATGTTCTTTTTAAAATGAGCAATTGAGTCGATTATAATTTCCATTTCAATTTGGTATAATGCGTGGCAGCATTACGAATTAACACTAGAATCGTCGACTATTCCAGTCTGGTCCTTGCTTAAAAGATGGTGAGATAAAATAAAATATCTCCTGACAAGAGATGAAACGTGAATTACAGTTTAATGATGTCTAGTTAAACTTTAAAGTCATACAACTTTGTTTTTATTATATCATTTTAATATTGTTTAGGGTTAAAGAGCTTTCGATTACACTTAGATATTGTAGAGCTCGAAAATTGAAATATTTATCTTGCATTCTTTCACCTTTCTGGCAAATTTGTAGTCATAAAATTCAATTATCTTCACATGCTGAATAAGTTCTTCAGCGAGAAAGAGGAAGAGGAAGAAAGCACATTCATTTTTATTAAGTTATATGCACTTTGAACTTAACTATATATCTTTAAAATGCAACTCAACTAAAGGCAACCAAAGGCAAACTTAACCAAAATGAGTGGTAAAAGCTTTATGTATTTTTTGAGGCATGGCAATTGTTGCATAAATCAAGGCGAATTTTCACGCATATAAACAGTGCAAAAGTGTGCGTAACGAGCGTTTCCATTTAAGAGCTAGACATTCAACTGAAGCATTTTTGTGTGGGGCGGGGGAAAAACAAGCAACAAATTCAATTTTTCATTTTGAAAGCCAACTTTGCTCCTCACACACACACACACACTCGCACACACAGTTGCTGAGACTACCAAAATCACATACTCCCCGCCGCCTGCAGACAGTTTGAAAAAACACTAAAGTTGAATTACAATTTCATTTTTTTTTCTTTCTCTTTCTATGCATTCACCCATCTCCGCCAGTTGGTGTTAAGAGATTTTTATGTGCCTACGTATTTGAAATGCTAAAATGATGTATGGTCCCAGGAACCAGGACTGAGTCCTCATCTCCCTCTCTCTCTCTATGCTGCTCTTCGCCTATTTTTTCTTTTGCCGCTTTCCTGTCCCCCCCTCTTTCACTATGTGGAGAGTGCTATAAAATGTCCATTAAGCTTTTTGAGAAAAAAAAATGAAATTCCTGCTGAAATGCACTTTTTGCATTCTAAACTGCCAACAGGTTCAAGTTAAAAGAGAGGTGCGGGTAAAAGAAATGCCAGTTAAAAAAGAGTGAGAGTTCGCGGCCACTTAAACATTTAGGGGAGAGTTTTCAGTTTCAAATACAAAGATTTATATTGTATTACTTCTTAAATCGATACACTCAATTCGCGTTCCTCTTTTAAAACGAGTAGATTAGCAATTTTAAGGAAGTTTTTTCATACAACTTATACTAGTCCATCCAGTACATGTACATACCTACATAATTAAAGGCAATTTCGGCCGATCGTTTTCAATCCTGCCTGAATTTCAACCACCTTTATTTCCTTTCAAACTTTACGCAATGTTCTTTATCAACTTTTAGTTTAAAGTTTATTTCACTATTCAATATTCACTGCAATTTCTTTAATTTTACTCAATGCTAATAAAAATTTATGGAATAATCTTTTGGCATAAATCACATTTAGTGTGTCATAGTTATATCAGTTAGTTAATTTAGCTTAGGGTTCTCAACACAATCTATATATTAAGGCTATATAAGTATTTTCTCTTGTGGAAGATTAATGATAACAAAAATTTATCCATAATGAAGTGATTTTTGGCTTTGACTTTTCTCCCTTTTGTTATGCTCCTTGCGTAATGTTGTCTATGTGTTGGAGTGGGTGGGATTGTGAGTGGGCGTTGTTCTTTTGTAGTCGTTTAATAGGATGGGGAGAGAAAGAGAAATGACCTCAACAAAGCAGCAGGGATACAAAACATCTTGATTTGTCAATATTTTATTTATTGCCCATTGTGTGTAATTAGGAGCAAGGCGTTTTTATCATTGATTCGATTCGATTTGATGTTGTTTTTGATCTTGTAAGGCGATTATCTGGGCTATGGGCCATTTGTTATGGACATACATATGTACATATGAAATTACTTACATACATACATGAAGGAAAGCTAATACAGCAGTCTCCATTAACAAGATGATATGAGTGTACGTAAATGCGCTTTAAGTCTGTTGTGTGGTTCATATTTAAGGTTGATTATGGCTACCTTTTATTTCAACATAATTTCAAGCCACAAATGGCAATCTTATGTTCTTTAAAATGCTCAAAATTATATTTTAAATTCTTGAAAATTGATTGATTATTTATTTTATTGTTTAAATTTTGTTTTTGGATATTTATTAATCTCTTGTAAGTTCTCCTTCCATTTCTGTTAGTTATAATCTCTTTTGTTTTCAGTTGTGAATATTTAATTTTATTTTATTAGTCTTTCACCTTAAAGACAGAAATTGTTTTTAAATTTTATCGTCTAGAAACTTTTTCTCCCTTCCTATTTGCTATCTTTGTCATCAATTATAATTTTTTGTTTTTGTTAAAAAACAAACGAAAAAAAAAAACAATCCGAACAAAAGGGCATTACAATTAAGAATCCAGAGAACTCTCTCTGAAAACAAATAGTTATTCCTTTGGGGTACGAGTCAGACAACTGAACAATAACCAGACGCGTTCAACGCGATGACCCCAATAGAAATAAAACGCATCCTTTGCATTCCTTCCCCGCCGCCGTTCTCAATGGCCACTCTTTGGTTTGCCTCTTGCTAAACTAACCGAACAAAACACAAACGTTTCACTTGAAAAGGACATTCGCTGCAAGTGTCGCGTATTGCAATCCTGGCGCGTTATCCTGCCTCAATGAGACCATGGACATTGGTCCTGTTGTCTCTCGTTTGCCTCACCCCTGCCCCATTTGCTTGGATAGTTTGGTATTTGCTGCTGTTGTTTTCGTTGTGGCATTTTATTGTTATTTTGGTTATCCTTTGACATTGTTGTTTTCATTGCCTTTCGTCCTATTGCATCCCCACTGCCAGTTTATCTCATTGTTTTTGGTTGATTGTGCGGTCGGGCTTGGCTTTGCTATCCAAAAGTGTAAAATTATATGCATAAATGTCTATAAATTTAACAGCAAACATTATATTTGACTTGGTAAACCTCCAATCGGCCTTCATCTACACCTCCTGCACGTCCCTTTCTGCCATCTGAAGGGAATACAATTCAATTTGGCCAACCCAAAAGCCAAAAAATTAAGATGATAACGAGGCACCAGAGTGGCCATAGAGACAGAGAAGCAAGAAGACATTAGACAGTTGCTATTTTCCAGAGAAGGCCTACCTTGTAGCAAATACCCCTTGGTCCATTTCGTAATTTAGGACAACAATTTGGCCAGGCTATAAATTATATAGCAGCCTAAAGAAACCAGGAGCGTAGCTGCAAATAAGAAATACATGAAAGGTGTCGCAGAGTATTGATACTACTAATTTTTATATACATATATCAAATATAGATTTGAATGTTTTGAATTGCTTGGGACAGACTGTCCAAATTTTGACAAATAACCAATATAAGATTGAAGCCTGTCGAACAAAAAAATGTAGATAAGCTTCTATTTATAAATAAGACCTCGAAAGAGTTCCGAATCTCCATCTCAGAATTAAATCAAAATCAGAAATTTTGGTTAAAAAAGTGTCCTGTGATCTGATTGTTTCTATAAAAACCACCGATTAGTAACCATGATGATAGGCATCAATTGTTTTCCACCTCTAGAGGTGATGGCACTAAGCGATTATTTCCTTTGCTGACTTCATAATCAGTAAAAGACTTTATTTGGGCATTACAATTGAGTTTAGATAGATTTTTTTTTTTTGCCTGCCATTGAAATTTGTTCATCGCGTTTATTGAGATGTTGTGAGAACGTTGTAGAATGTTTTTTAGTTAACCCTTCGACAATGAATTCTTGGCTACACCTTTGATTCTAAAAGCACATCAAACAATACTAGATACAGTTACTGCATTGTCAAATATTTGTACTGATGTGTGTGAAATAGTTGCATTCCTCTTCCCAAAACACATTGCATCCACACACATACACAGCAGCAGATACACACACTGTCACACTCTCGTAGGCCGAATTGTCATATCAACGAATGCAGAGCCATACCACAATGTTGAATGCTCAGGAATGGAATCGGGGCTAACTGTTCAAGCTCATGCCGCCTTACGTTAATTGCATTGAATGGGTCAGGTTGAACACCTTTATAGAGCGGGCGCTTTGTCTCTGTCTATTCTCTCTCTCTCTCTCTCTCTCTGTTGTTCTCATCCTCCTTGACTGAGCTGTCTAATATGCTAATTACACTGCAGGCAACAATGTTCTACCATTGACCTCTCCACCAGCTTGTCTCTTCTCTCATTTCACTCTCTCTTTCTCTCCCTCTTTCTCTTTCTATCTATCTGTGTCCGCTTCTGTATATGCAACTGCAATGCGTTGACTCTCGTCCATTTTTGTTGGGGATTTGTGCAGGTTGAGAGACATAACGGTATCGGGACCTTCTTCACTGTCCTATTATGGCCCTAAGCCGCTTTACCGAAGTTCCCTCCTATGCTTCACTTCCACTAGCATGTGCAAACCAACACTGCAACTGTCTAATTAATTATACTTTTCAATTGTATCGCAAACAATGACAATGACATTTGCAACTTTTTTTACTCGCTGACTGTTTTTCTCTGTCTCTCACTTTTACCCATTTTATGTCAGTTTTATCTGTATGGCTTACTCTTTGGCGCTTTCGCCTTTCGACAATGCAGTCAAAAGTTTTTCTCACACAACCAAACAGAGAGCTTCAGAGAGAGTGAATGAGACAGAGAGAGAAAGTTGAAAGAAGATGAAAAGACCTCAACATTTGCATGTGGCGCAGATAAATGTTTGTCTGACTCCTCATATCGCTCAACCTATTTTCATTTTAATCCAACAACAAGAGTTTCCACTATAAAATTAGTTATAGTTTTCCTTTTAAAAAATAATGAAAACGACGTTTGTAATAGTTTAGGTTAAAGGAAATACTTATATGGACTTTTTACTTCTTTTATATGTAAATTGAGTAAGTATCTATAATATTAAGTGAATATCAAAACCCGGCTTATCGTCAAAAAGGTCGAAGTCCAGATGAAAATTTTTAACTAAATATTTAAACTTTATAAAAAGTGCTTTTAAACAAATGTTAAAAAATAAAAAACGCAAAATACAAACGCATACATTATAATTAATTATGAATCTTGTCTTATCAATACATATCATGAAATCAATTCAGTTGGTGAAACTTGCCTACTTTTTGGCGCAATGTATTAATATATTCCCACTTAATATCAAAATTTTATGAGTAATTAAAATATAGAGTTCTATATCTTTAATAGAACTTTATATAATAGAAATTTGTAACTTATATGAAGAAATAACGTTTAGTAATTTCAACAAAAAGAAAAAAAGTAATTGATCTTTCATAATTAAAAACTCTACAAAGTTTATAATGACAATTTATATCTTTAAAAGTTTTTTATTCAAGAACATTTTGAGAGATCACAAGCATAATATTAAAACAAAAAAAAAAAAAAAATTGTCTACAACGGCTCTAAAAAGAATACTCAAAAGCTGAACAGAATGAAACGAGGCAACATTTGTATGTTCTTCCTACCCCAACACTCTATTTCGAAAATTTTATAATGTTAATTTTAGTATAAATAGAGAAAATCATTTTACAAAACGTTGAATTATATTATTACCATATTCCATTAACATTTGATGTAAAATCGATGAAAAATGATTTTTACTGCCATGTTATTTTTCATAAAAACCAATCATTATAATTCTCTTCTATGTCTATGTGTGTGTAATCGTAACATTATCATATTTATTATCCATTTAACTATAATAAACAAAAGGTTCTATTTACCACACATCTAAATTAGAGACTACGGACTTCAATCAACCAACCATTGACAATGCAACTTTTGCCAATTTGAACTGTCGCGTATGGCCAAATAATAATCCAGTAACCAAATGTGGTCAATTGTTTGTTATTTGGTAAACACTTTTAGTTTATAGGAAACCTCTAAATGATATATGCAAATTTATACGGAATACCACAGCTGTCAATAATATTGACTGAAATAATATTTTTAGTCATTTTAAAATGTTGCCCAATGCCCGCAGCCAACAAATTAATTGGCTAAGAGAAAAGTTTGCTCCATAATGAATGCAAATGCAAATGAAATTATGGTCTAATGAATTTTCACTACTAATCAAAATGTACAAATGCGAGTTTGTTCGAATTTTTTTTCTTTTAATTTTTGCTTTTGTATTTTTTAATTGAAATGTCTGTGTGTGTATGTGTGGGCTTGTTGTTTCATTCATTAGCCAAAATGATAACTAACAGAACTTCCATTAGTCAAACATTCAGCAGATTTTGCCACTTAAAGCAACAATTTAGTAATATGTGTGTATGTGTGTGTGTGTGTGTGCTTTCATCGCCCCATGACTCTGTCACATTCAATGTCACGCCAGCCTGAAGGCATTTTAATAAAAAGAAACTCTCTCCACTATGTCACAGGGACAGGGCACACGTGCAAAATGGAACCAGCCGAAAAATATCATTCAACCATTCCACCCAATCCACACCCCCTCCAATCCCAACCGACACACTTCACACTCGCTCTGGGTCCTCCCTGGGCGCACAGCATGTGGCAAAGATATTCGTGTAATAAATAATATAACAACAAGTGGATGGATAAAGTTGTTGCGGAGGGCATGAAGATAATGTTAAGTGCCAAATCCAAAGAATTGTCCACGAACTTAAGATGCTCTGTTTTAGCCAATACTCTGAGAAAAACATTGGCCTCTTTTTGTTAATAAAGAACTAGTACCCAACGAAATGCAACAATTTTTCAAATACTAAAAGACAAAGCGTGCACTTTTTGGTAATTCTTTGTCATGAGGTATTTTTCTTCATGCTTCATAGATTTACTGAATCTAGAGTATAAAAATTCTTAATAATGCAAACACATTGGTAAAATTCTGCCATTGTAGGCAAATCCAATTATACCAATTATACCAAATTTGAAAGGAATTTAATTTGACATCTGAAAATTAAGCTTGTTTCCAACAAATTAACAACATTTTGCTATAACTTTAATATTTAAATCAATATTATTTGAATGTGATAAGGATTTTGCCAATGTCCTTAAATTTCAGTAAACATACAAAATGTTTTTCACCTTATCAAACAAAATGAGATTCAAGACGAAACTTAAAATAATTCACATATTTTTTTCAAAAATTATCAAGTTGAATCGTTTACTTTTCTGCTTGCTTCGTATGATGGTTTTCAATCCAAAATACAAAAATACAACATTCTTTTTATTAATTTTAAAAATTCTGACAAAAAAACAGCATTTTGGGTTTAAAGTTTTATGTTTTTAATATTATTTTGGTTATAATCGTTTATCGTATTTATTATAAACAAATGTGTTCTTATTTTAGTTGCAAAATAATCGCATTTAAAAATAAAAAAATCTATTATTGAATTTATTATTGGTTTTACCTATAAACATGTATAATATCGTGTGCCTAAAATTACAAAAAGTATTAATTGTATAAATTCAAAAAATATCAAAGGAGGGGGTTAAAAAAATTAAAAAAAAAGTATTAATTGTATAAATTCAGAAAATACCAGAGTCATTTTTTTTTTAAATAGCTATGTTGATTTGAAAAAAAAGGAAAAGGATAATCCTTTTAAATTCGGAAATCTTTGGGTTTTGTTTTTTGCTTATCTATTTGCCAGTGTAGCCAATCAACCTTTTCCAATGAAATTTATTTAATGGAAAATACAAAAGCAAAATAAGATATAAAAAGGAAATTTTTACTCAACAGCTGAGATTTAATTCATTTTTATGAAAACTGATAAAACGTAATTCAAGTAACCAAAGACAAAAAAGAAAAATATATGTACAATATATATGTGAAAAAAAGAAGAAAAGAAGCCAAAAACATAAGACCCCGAAATACACAAATGTAAATGAAATCGTGCGTAAAATGCTCACAAAAGGAACAACAAAATTGTTGGTAGCCTTTGTTGTTGCTGTTGTTGGTGCTGCTCCTTCCGCTGCTCTGACTTCTTCTGCTGCTCCACCGCCACTGCCGCCTCTACTTCCCCTCGAGTGGGCAAAGAATATTGCACAATATGAAAATTGATGTATGAGAAAAATTGCAAAGGACACGCAAAGCATTTGATATTGCCAGATTGAATGGTTGAGGAGTCAAATTGGGATTCTGATTGAGTGAGTGAGCGAGCAGCGAGTTGAGGGATGCGAGATGGGTCATGTGGGAGGGGTTTTGATTTCTGCCAAGGCAGCAGTAATAAAAATGAACAGTAATAAAATTCTGCTTCTCCTTTTTTATGTCCTTATGTGATGGCATGGGATTTGTATGAGATTTACAGCTACTTTGCATAACTAATTGCTATTAGATGAAGTTTACTTTTGATATACACCTATACAGAAAATATATCATACTCTGCTTTTGCATAGAGAATGAAAAGGCAACACGGATGATACACAGATGATTCGAATTTCTGCCCTTTATAAGGAATACATCAAACCTACTAAACTAACATACTTACTAAAACTAATAAAATAAACTTTGTTTTCTTTAAAAACTTTTTGCTTTTTGCTTTCGCTTCCTTACAAAATATGGTATATATGTATGTATACATATCTTCTACGTCATGAATCATTCTTGAATCTTAATATGACCAAAAAGCAATTATAGAAAATATGGCAAAATTAAATACCTGGTTTGATTCCTAAGAATAGTATAGTATAAAAAGTAGTTAAAGATCAGCTGAAAGACTACCTTCTGAGAAGGATATGAATAAAGTTGTAAATATTTATCAATATATTATGACTTAAAATCTAGAGTATTTATAAATCGTCATATTCATTTCTTAATTTATTTTTTAAGAATTTTTATTTCATTTCGAAAATTGATTTGCATATTGACTTGAAGGGGAATACGTAAATATTTCTTGCATATGAAATTTTTGACAACAAAATGCAAATGTGAAATATGATGATTATTCAGTGAAGTAAATTTTCTTGCAAAACTGATTTCTGCTCAAGTAATTTCATTATATTTTGTGTATCATACAATTCAATTAAATTATGCTCAAGCTAAAAAGGCATTCTCTTTAGTTTCTGTATTTATTTTCCTTATAAAGTATATATCAAGTTTTATGTACATACATATATAAGGCAAAAATTTTAATTAAAAAAAAACATTTTGCCAATTGCAATTGCTGCTGCTGCAAATGCATTTTTATGGCACATTGTCACATAATTTTTCAAGTGTTATTTAAAATGCATTTTCAAGTAAATGATGTGCGCCATTTTAATTAGCTGAAAGCAACAACAACACTGAAATAAACCAAAGAAAAACAAAAAAAAAAAAGCGAAAACTAATTGAATTTGTGCACTTCTGCCAAGCAGAAGAAAACAGTGAAGAAAATTTGTGAAAAAAAAAACTTCAAAGACAAGTCGTCGAGAGTCAAGTCAGTCAACTCGACTTTTGACTTAACG
This sequence comes from Drosophila equinoxialis, assembly GCA_018150345.1. Taxonomy (NCBI): domain Eukaryota; kingdom Metazoa; phylum Arthropoda; class Insecta; order Diptera; family Drosophilidae; genus Drosophila; species Drosophila equinoxialis. The sequence goes on from JAECWI010000703.1 coordinate 1,073,222, forward strand.
ACTTCTGCTGCCTGGCATACAAATTAGTTGAGAGATGCTGCAGCAAAGATTTTTCGGCTTCAAAGTTTGGTTAACCGAAAGAATTAAAACATCATCATTTCGTGCACTCAGTCGCATCGAGTTGAGTCAACTCAACCCAACTCAACCAAACTCAACTCTCTACTCATCGCAACTGAGATATAGTCCAACTCTCTGGGTTGTGTGTGTTGCCTGAATTTCAATTTCCCTGGCTGTCACTTTAAGGCCCAGGAGTTGTTAAGGCCATGGAGTTCATATGAAAAAACATTACGCATACGCACGGTTGCACAATTTTAAATGGCACGCGCAACAAGCCGCCAAACTGAGTCAAAGACAAAATTCCCGTTATCGTTTTGGCATTTTTCGTTTTTGTATTTTGTATTTTGTTGGTTATTTTGACTAACCAGCCGTGTGTTCTGTCAGGTTTAGACCAACTACTTGACATCTTGGTCCCCTGACTACTCTCTGCGTTGCGTTGTATCCTGTGTTGTCTCTCCTTTGACCCAAAGTTTTCCCATGTGAATTTGTCTTTGCCAAATACGGAAAACATTTGCAGCTTTTTCTTGTTGCTGTTGTTGTTGCTTGTTTCTTTTTTGCTTTTGTTCCTGTTTCAGGTAATTCGCAAATAATCAAGAAACTTTTCGTATTAATTTGAGCAGAGAGTTTATGTAGCTTTTTTTTTTTTTTTTTTTTTTTTTTTTTCTACTCCTCTGTTTATGCAGACCACGTTGGATACAATTGAGCCACAGCAAATTGCCGAGGTTGGCTTGCGCTTTTTTTTTTTTGCTTGTCTACTTAATCAAGATTATTATGGCAGACAAGAGATTCTTGAAAAATATTTATAGTTTTAATGTGAGAATATTTATTGAAATATTTACTTTTATACTTTTTTTATTAAGCGAATGTTTGTAAATGTGTGGTATTATATTTAACTACCTTTTACCTCCATTTTAATTGAGTTATCGATAGAGAAAAATAAGGAGAAATAAAATTGTGAAACACGCTGAATACTCGATACTAAATATTTTCTCTATTTGCTGTTATTCACAATCAATCTGATTTGCACTTGCAGTCTGTATACCCTAACAAAATTGGGATATATCTACTTTAGTTGCGCTTTACTATGACATGCTGACAGCCGGTAAAATTGTGGATACCTTGCTCCTTAACGTATGCAACACTGGAAAAGTAGTTATTGTTTTCAACAAACTTTCGAGTTATTGTGTGCATAGAAGGTTAATAATTGTTCAGCAATCTTCCCCATTTCTGGACACGCTGATATTGCTGGAAATATGCAAACGTTTCTTAAAACTTTAGCAAGAACTCTGACGACTATGTATATGAAAGATTGAACACAATAAGTTGTTTAGTTAAGAAACACTTCTTGTATTGTGTTTCCTAAACTGTTTTATTCTATTCTATCCGTAAATATAAACAGGGCAGGCCCGGTAAGAGTATGCAAACTTCGATCGAAGATAGTCAAGGAGTCTCTTTTTATTTGTATCATATCCTTGTTTAAACCAACGTTTGCTTTATTCTGCGCTCTTCGCCATTTCGTGTGTGTGTATGTGTGTGTGTGCTCTTTTTCTGTTTTCTGGTTCGTTTATGGCTCAAACAAAGATTCAGCCAACCGTGCCTGGTATCTCAATCAAAATCAATTAACGCGCCAACGTTAAGCTGCAGCTTGTTGCCATTTCATTTCATATCTACATGCATTCCATACATACTTACATACATATGTATGTATGAATATATTCCATGTTGCCCGTGTCATATGTTGTTCGCCATAGAATTCAAAAACAATAACAACAACTCGAAGTGCAACAACATCAACAATGACAATGGACGGCAACAAAAGCGCAAGGCATCAACTCTTCAAAATGTGAAGCCAAAAAGCGAGCAAGAGCCAAAACCCAAAATGGCCAAGAAAAAATGTTGTGAATATGACGAGAAAGGGAGAAACTCCAAATTGGGTACCATAAAAGCAAAAAATAAGCCAAGTAGACTTGTGTAGACGACTCTTGAGATACCCTACTATATGTAAATCAACTAATATATATATATCAGCATTTCCAAGCACTTTTCTTCAAATAGTTTAGACAAATTGCTAAAGTGGATTGCTGATAATTACATTCGTCATTCTTTTTATCTAAATACAGAAAACAAAACCAAATGAAATTTGCATAAACCCTTCTGCATTCTGTTATATAGAGGGAATGAAGAGACAAAAATGAATGAAAAAAAAGAAACCCTTTTGTCAAAATAAATGAAATGCGCCCACAATTTCAAGTTTGGTGTGCCGGCACGGGGACCTCTCTGTCTCACAACTCTAAAAAGTATAAAATGAATGAAAAGCGAAAAGTACAACATCCAATGTGGATTAAAAGTGATGCAAGGGCTAGAATGGAGCGGAGCAACGGCTGAAGCCAAAAGGAAGGGAGTTGTTTCTGGCAACCAAACACACAAAAGAAATGACATTCGAGTGCAGTGTAGTGAAAAAAATGACATAAGAATGCATTAAAAGCACGCGTCAACGTTGACTGACTGCAGGACCCGCACGGTGGGGCGTAAGGCGAATGACACAACGAAGGATGCCAGGACACGAGTACCCACAATTATATGGCAGATTCCTAGACACACAATTGTGAATTAGCATAAGTGAGAAACATTTCAATGCATTTTGCCGAGACACAAGTACAATGAGTTTTATTTATTTGTCTCCTGGAAAAGAAGAAAAAACGATTTTAATGGCCCCCCTTTTGGTAATGCCTCTGGCCCAGTCAGTCGTCTAGCAAATGTTTTTCCCCAATGCAACAGACGAGACGGCGTCAAGCTGACTTCATCCCGCCACTGTGCACCCATCACCTTGTGTATATGCTCACTCTCGCACTCGCCTTCCTCCGCTTAGCCAGGAGACTAAGGACACAAAAAAAAAAAAAAAATAAATAAAAAGCAGAGAAAGGTTCTTGCACAAAATGACAAACAGTCATACTGATTGAATAATGGTCGTAAATCGCATTGGTTGACATGGTGCAAGAACGCGGCAGGCGGTACCACAGAGGCGTGACGTGTGTGTGAGTGTGTGTAGATATGTGTGGGTGTGTGTATGTTCCACTGATAGCCCTTGGTCCAGGTTCAAGTTTTTCGGCCCCAGTCATCAACTAAGTGACAGCAATCGCATTTAAAGTGTTTACTTTTCCAGACATTCTCCAATTCTCATCCTTGCCCTCCCTGGTCACCTCTCTCTCTCTCACTCTCAATGTGAATTTTAAAGTGTCTCTAGTGAAAACTCTTTTTTCCGCGTTGATTGATATCCTCGATGTTACAGCTGCAACATAAAATGGATTAGAATCGTAAATTGGTTGACAGCGCTTTTTTTCTTTGTTCCCTACCAAAACTTTTCAAAACATTGATGTGTCTTTGATTGGTAAGAACTGAAACAATTCTGCTGATGAGGACAAAATATTTTGTGATTTTTTTTTGGGAAACATATTTAGTTTAAAAATTTAAAGCTAATTTTGCTAGGTTCTATAAATTGATTTAAAACGCGGGTTCTGTACAATTTAGCTTGCAAATTTTCTAATTTCACTTTCCTGAAATTGATGTATCATGATTTTTACGAAAATTTGTTAATTTTTAGTTTTTCAGCATATGAAAACTATGCATATGCATTTTAAAAAATGATTAAAAATTAATAAAAAATAAAGATTAGAGTTCGTTTAACAAAGTGAGAGTTATTTAAGATATTTTCCAAAATTCCTTTGCGATTTCACTTAATTTCCTTAAACAGCATTTTAGCCATTTTCTAACCGATTTCAAAAAGTTTTATCTTAATTTGATAGCAATTCAGTACATGTTAAAATGGTATTTAGCAATTGGCTTATAATTTATTTCTTGAGATTTAAATGCTTATTGAATGATAATATTCTAACTTGAAAATAGAAAGACTTATTCGAATACACCAACAATCGACTAAGTTCAAGCTTCAAGTAAAGATTATTGGAAGCGTAGAATCATTATTCCCAAATTTCTCGTCTAGCTTGAAAACATAATTTAATAATAAGCAAGATTTGCATTCTAATTTAAAATTGAAATCTGAAAATTGACATATCTCTTTAGAAAATCGGTTAAAATTTGGGTAAGTTACAGATTTGCAAAATAAGAGTTCTTAATCATTTTCAGAATTTTTATAACGAACATGGCTAATCCGGCACTGTTTAAAAGCAATGGGAGTAAAGCAATAGGAACTGTAATGTAAAACCTTTTCTAATATGTACAAATTTAATGCACAATAATTTTAGTTGAAATCTGAAATGTGAGTGTTTTTTTTATCGAAATCCCAACTCACTTCTTATCTAACAAGAAACTCAAACATTTCCAAAACAAATTTATAAGAAATTATATTTAAACCACTCTAAGATATGCTTGTTTGGGATCTAAACATTTTTAAAGCTGCTTGAGTTATATACTTTATAAGTCATTCAACCCTCTTTTAATATAATTTGGTTCAACTGCTTGACATAATTTTTTAAGATCTTTTTCCTTATTTATCATATCTCTGAAGTGCTTAACATCCGCCACACTTCCAAGCAATTTAGTTTTAAATCCTTAATGGTTATCTTGCTGTTAGCACCCCTGCCCTATTGGTCGCCCTTTTCTAGGATTGCACCCCATTTTGAGTTCTGAGGAATACAAATTTAAAATGCATTGTAATATGCACACACACGACAACTAGAAATTTGTCAATTCAACAGATATATGTCTCTATATACGACGTATAGTTTTCCACCCCTGTCATCAAATCAATAGATTCCTTCGGCACATTTCCCCTCCCCCGTTCGAGCGAACGACTGAAAGGAAGTCAAATCAATAGCCACAAATTTTGACATTTGGCCAACGACTTTGCCAGACGCATAGACAAATTTGCAATTTTATTACAAGGCACCCACCCTCCATTAGAGTACAAGTCACATTCCCCTAATCCATATCCATGGGATCCCCCCTCCCCAACTAGACGGAATTAATACATTATACAGATATGCCGCCCTCTACTCCCCCTCTCTCCGTGGAAATCGAAGTAAATTGTAAGCATGACGATGTCGAAAGTTCCATACATAAGTCCTAGAGTCAGAGTATTTTGAACGAGGGTGGCTTCTCATTTTCCTGGAAGACTTGTGTGGAGCTGTGTGAGGGGAAGGAATGACTCAAGACACAAATCAATTGATTTGTCCAAAGTCGGGCTAGGAGGGCGATTCTTTGATATTTGTTTGGCAAATATTTGGTGGCTATTAAGTAAAGTTAGTGGGCATTGGACCATTGTTTTATGTTCCGGATATTGGTCTTCTCTGGAATATTTTGAGGGGGGGATTTTAATTGCCCTCGGGCAACATTTACAGATTTTAAAACATTCACTTTATTAAAACTTTTTCTTGTGCCGCATAACAAATCATTTATTTCAATTTTGTGTGTTCGTGTTTATGACCGTTTTCCCTACTTTTCATAATCGAATTTCGCTTGCTCTAAGCCGCTTTTTCCGACCATTCACACAATACAAGCAGAAAAAAAACAGCTAAGTATATCGCCAAGAAGTTTTTTTTTTGTAATATTAGCACAAGGCAAAAAAAGGAAAGAAATATACCCAAAGAATTGCAAAGGATTAGCGCTTGTTTGCCAAAAATATTATCCAAGCTCTGTGTTTTGTATTACAGAAATTGATAAGGAATAACGCACTGGCACTGTGGTAAGAAAGCTTTAGAAAACAGCATTAAATTTATTTACATTTTTAGTAGTTGATAGTAGTTTTAGTTGTCGGATTGAAATTTTAAAGTATTCTGTTACAGCTTTGACATAAATATAAAAAAACTAAGTTTTTCATTGTCCCATATCAGATATTCCATTTTTCGATTTATTCCCAATAGAATAGTAAAAATATCTTTCTTTTGGTCCAGGAAGAAGGACCTTTTCGAGCCCATAAAATATAAACGTTGTTGATCAGCATGGCCGGCTGTCCGACTGTCTCCAGTAAACTCTTGTCCATAATTTAAAAGCTAAGAGTATGAAACTTGGTATATCAACTTTAAATTGCCATAGATAGGTAAAGTTCTCGAATTCGAAGGGATTGAATTACTATAATATACTGTTTCCACATAATCAATTTGTTGAAAAATTCTTTTATGAAAGCAAACTCGGCTTAAGTGTGCATTATTATTACCCCTTTCACTAAGTTTTGTTTAGATCGGACTTCAGTTTGGTCTTTTCTGGTTCTAAAGACAAAGTTGAAATTTAATCCCAATATCCTTTTAGAGAATATTGACATTCTACTTATTGTTAGCTTATTTAAAATTGAGACATCGCATCATATAAAGAAATTTTCTAGCTATGAAATCTAATTATTTATACAAGTGAAATTCATTTCGTTTCTCATATAAATAACCAGAGTAAGCTGGAAAGTTTCTGTCTCTCTTAACCTGGGCCACCTTTATTTCATGTTTTTTTGAGAAAAGAGAAAAAAAGTCTTATCACTTGCTTATCATTTATCTTTATTATGACCTAAGCCCTTCAACAAATACGGCTTCATTTACTTTTCAACACAAAGTACCTTAAAAAATAAAGATGAACAAAAAATGCGCAAAATGAAAAAAAAATATCAAGAAAATGAAGAAATAAAAACAAGAATGCTGTGAGAAGACGGCAAACTCGATGAAAAGGCAACTTCCGTGTGCGTAGCATTTTCCTTCCTGCCTTTCCTTTCTTTTTTTATACTTTGGTCTGCCCATTGTCATTGAAACTTTGTGGCAAGAGAAAAGAAAGGAATCAACCGAAACAAGTTTGTTATTTAGCTTTAGCACCTCTTACTTCACCCTACCCCTGCCAGCATCAAATTTTTTTCTTTGCTTTGGTTAGTGTTTACAATGTGGAAAAAAAAGGGAAAACCTAAACGCCTTTTCTGTTTTTCTTTCGTTGAAGGTAAACACTTGTAAAAAAGGATAAAAGATGAACTGGACTATTTATGAGTCGCTTGGTTGCCAGTTCAATCTTTGCTAATTGATTGCCATTAAGTGGTTCACTTTTTTTTGTTCAGATCTTAAAGAAATGTCCCCATACAAAAGGAGCAACGGAGGCAGAGAGCAAACAAACGCATTGAATGATGTGGCATAAAAAACCGATTCCCTTTGACAAAGGCAGCGGAAAAATGTCCTCTGGAGCTACCTTTGTCTAGCTTCTGGTCTTTTAGACCCTATTCAAACATATTGAACTTCCGTTTATGTGTGTGTGTGAGTGTTTGCGTATATGTGTATGTGTGTGGACAATTCCAGCTTGGTTTTAGTTTGGGACTTCATTGTTTGCACTATTTACTAAAGGCCAAGCGAAATATTTATTATGCCATCAAGCAAAAGACATACGAAATTCTCAATAAGCTTCTTCTATTAAATCTGGTGAAGGACACACAGAAAAGGTCCTGGATGGCATCCTTTACCCATAAATTACATTGATAAATGACGAGGTATTTATGCATTTTTAAGAACTTTGTTGAATATTACATATTAAAACATTACTTAACTCAAAATATTAGTTTTGAAATATAATAAGGTTTTCAAACCTTTTCTAGACTCCATCAAAAATATTGATTACATGAGATGTTAGTCGAATTGGATCGATCTGAAGTTTATTAATTATGATTAGTTTAAAGTTCAATTACCTAAACGAGATTCACTTGGCCTTAAATCTTTGTCGATAAGCTACCAATTTATGAGAAGTTTAAGTCCTAAAGACTTATTATATGTATTTTTCAATATTTATTATTATTTTTTTTAACTTTGTATATATTAAGAAAATACCAAAAGTTTTAAAACTAATATATATTCTGTAGTAATTATTTACGATACAATTAATGATTTTAATATATTTTTATAGCGATAAGATTGAAATTCTTTCCGACCTTTATGAGATAAAAATCAATTGTATTAAAGGGCAATTCAGTTTCTATGACAGTTTAATGACTTACCCAAAAGAGTATTTCAAAATGAGTCATGATTAACCCACAACTTTTTTGGTTTTTTTTTTTTTTAGATCACAGACAAGTAAATACATTTCAAGAGGTTTATTTTCCTAGATCGAGTTCGTTTTTAAAATAATCTTCCATAGTTTTTGAGCTTCTCCTTTCGTGTGTTCGGGTGCAGTAAAATATTTAAGGTTGACAAATATTTAAAATATTTCTCTATTTTTTAATAATTCTTGCTCTTTGCTTTCTCTTTCTATGCAGCTATTACTGAGCTCTTTGTCGTCCGAGGGCATTGTATGAGAGTTGGCCATTAGGCGTAATTCAATATTCCATTTAAAATGGGGCACATGCTAGAAAAAAGAAAAAAAAAACGCACACACACAAGCAGTGGCTAGATGAATCTTTTTTTTTTTTTTTTGGATACTGGACAATGGAGATGGAAGACCGTCAAGCAATTAGGTCCTGCTTTTGCCCCAGCATCCATTGCCAAAGGGATGCAAACACCCTCCCTCTGTTCCTGTTCCCTTTTATTTTACTTTCATGAAACGTAACTTAAACTCATTTTGTGATACTTTAGCTTTTTTTTGCTATGACATTACGGCCACGTTATGGTATATTAACTTTTGACAAGGATAGGTTGTGCTTTTTTTTGGTAGATGTTTAGCCTAAGGGTTTCCTTGCTTAGGACTTGGGTTAATCAATCAATGTAGAATGAAATTATTATGCTTTGAGTAAGTTAATCTTGATTTTTGGAGCCATTTTTATGGCCTGAATATGAGGTAAATGAAATCTTTTTCTTTAGAATCATTTTCAAAAATAGTATTGTTTGTAGCAATTAGGTTTTCAGTATGTTAATAAGGTCTGGGTAAGAAATATGAGCATCAAATGAAGATGCTCAAGCTTTGCAATTTGTCAATTACTAAGAAATACGTGAATAAAAATTTTAATTTAATTTATTTTAGTAAAATAAAGTGGATTCTAGTTAAATTGCAGTTTCTTGTTTTGTATAATCTAGGTTTATGAGGTTCTATAAATATAAAACTTAATACATGTAATATCAATTAATGTCAACTAATATTTGGCTATGGAAATGGTATTTACATAAAAGTTAATTAAGACTTACTGACTCTACTTCCATATTAAAGTTTTCCATGCAAATGGAATCTTTCCAATAGTTTTATTTTTCATAGATGCCAATAAAACAATAGACAAAAAAAAAGCTGTCAAGCAATCTCGTTTCAAACGGCATTAATGGCAATTAAAATGAAATCTGTAGAAACGAACTATGCCCAAAAATGTCAGTAGAAAGTAAGAAAATCAAATAATCAGGTCAAATAATTAATGACTTAAAACTAACCCTTGCTATGACGTTGATGGATTTTTTTTTAATGGAAGAAAATTAGAGATGATTATGCATAGAATGAAGATCTAAAAGCAGAGCAGAGTTTAATAAACTTTTGTTTTTGTTTTTGTACACTTGTGGTCGAATTTTGATATAAGCATTGTATAAATTAAGCTCTTTGTCTGTCTCTTTCGCTCTCTACATCTGTATATACGGGAAATGACTATCGAAGCGCGAATAATACAAATGAATTCGATTTGTGAAACAATAAAGCTCAATGACATTGCATTCGACACTTCCGCTGACTGCCAATAATGATGAGCATGATAATGCCAACGATGATGATGATGAACATCATCTGCAAATAAAATAACATCACGTATACGGCTGGTTGTTTTATCTGTCTATGTATATATATATATATATATATATATGTGTGTGTATGTGTTTGGCCAATGCAAACTATTTATTTGCCTACTGCAATACGTGACAAATAATGCACAAATTTTCATTTTCATTTTCATTTCCATTTCAAATTGAATGGGACCGGAAACAGTTGATTTCCGTTCATAATGCCACCACGTATCCTTTTTGTAATCCCCTAAACAAAAATAAAGACAATGGGAAAATCTAACAAAAAGTTTACTTCAAATGACATATAAGTGACAAAATACAGGACAACACCAACAACTGGCGTGTGAGTATATTTATTTTATTGTCTCTGAGAGTTTTGCCAAATTATTGTCATTAGGTTTTCGGTCTTTTGTCTCATATCCTTGTTGTTGTTGTTGTGTGTGTTTTTGGGGTTGTGATGAGCTTGTTAGGTAGGTCACAAAAACGGCCTAAGGACACGAAGACAATTCTGTGTGTGTGTGTGTATTTTCTGCTTGGTTTTTGTTCTAGTTAATTAGCCAATTTGGCTTTGCCAGCAACCTACGAATAGTTGTAGTTGTATCTGATGCTTGATAAAGGTTCTTTTTATTTGTTTTTGGTTGTCTGGAAAGCTGTGGGCTATCTAATAATATCATACATAAACAACTAAAGGTGGAGATGATGGTTGTTACAACTTTTATGTGACGTTGATGAGGCAGATAAAATGAAAGTTGGATACGTATTGAAGATAACATTCAATAACTCTCTCTCTCTCTCTCTCTCTTCTCTCTCTGTCTCTCTCTATTCTCACTGTGTTTATGGACTTCATCAAGTTTCTAAGAACATCCACAAGTTTTCGTATAATTTACCTCATTCAATGTCAAAGAGATTTAACTAATTTTCATGCTAGACTAACAAAATGGAAAGGATGCATTCATTTTCCGCCGCTGTGTCATTTTATGCCTCTTTGAACTTGAAAGTCGCTTAACGCGACGTTTTGCTCAGTTAAATTTTCAATTTGCCATTTATGAAAAGCGCAAGAAGCCGTTATAAATTGATTTCCATTCTATGCCTGGGGAGTTTTACTCGTTAATCACTTTCGTAATTAATTAGTTAATTATGCCAGAGTGTGAGCAAAATAAATAAATGTGTTAATACGTAATGAAATAAAGGATTAAATGGTGTTTGATGAAAACCGATTTTTACAAGTGTGGCGGTTTGACAGTGTGGCAATTGAAATTACTGCCAACAAAATATTTTCAATGGAAAATTGTTATTTAAGCATAGGGAAAGGGAGCGACTCTTGAAATAAATTGAAATTAATGAATTAATCGTTGAATGTTTCTGCCTTCTAGTGACTTATCCAAGCCCAATAGTGAAGCGACAGTTGATGTTGGCATCAATTTAGGTAAAAACTATCAATTAAGTTTCTTGATTTTGGTCCTAAAATGTTTGTTATTGCTGTTGTTGTGTGCTATTTAATTGTTGTTGTTGTTGCTGCCAATATATAGGAAAATTTCAATTATCGTTTGGTAGGCCAATTTGTTTGCCAATCAATTCATTACAAATATTTTTCTTACTATGTGGAAACAGAAGGCAAGCCGAAGGCATACTGAATCAAGTGGAGAGAGAGAAAGATAGATAGATAGATAGAGAGAGAGAGAGAGAGAGAGAGAGAGAGAGAGAGAGAGAGAGAGAGAGAGACAGAGAGATAGGTAATAGGCAGAGGCAGACAGAAATGTATCTTTGCAACATGGCAAATAACAATTTTGGTTCAATTAACTGCAATTATTAGAGAAAGGAAACGACATACGACACATTTGTGGACAGAAATGGAGAATATGAGGCCAGAACTGCCTCTTTCAGATGGTTGCACTTAATTAGTCACTTTGGCAAATGATGTTAGAATATTCAATAAATAGTTTGGGTTACTTTCTAAGTCAATTGATTGATTGACTATCTGTGTATGTGAGCATTTGTCAGTGTTACGCATTATCGCACAATTAGCTTTCAATTAAAGCCAGTTTCAATTTGCAGCGACAGTAAGACAGGACAGGAAAAAATGTGTTGCCTACTTTCTGGCACTACAGGAAATGTAACAATTACATAAGTAAACAAAACACTTTTCCTCAAGATCTCTCTCTCTCTTGCTTTCTCTCTCTTTGCCTCTGTCGGAACAATGTGTTACAATTTAGCCAAACGCCTCTGAGCCACGCCCCTGGGCGTAATAAACACTTGACCCATAAACTGCCACGTACCTAAACCTCTTCCACTCCAGCGTTTCTCTTCCTCCCTCTTCCATAGAGTGCAATGAAGTCCAAGTGAAGTGCTTACGTGTGAAAGCATCAGGTTTTGAAATGAGAATAGAGGGACTGGAATGGATAAGGGATTTGGGGCAGGAAACCGGGTAAACGGATGCATGAACTATGCTAATTTGTCCATTTGTTTTTGAGTCTGCTAATGGGAGAAAGTGGAAGTGGATGCACTCGCTTTGAGCTACGTTTAGCTCTCATCTCATCTCGTCTCATCTTATACAAGTAACGCTTAACTTTGCCATTTTGCAATTAAAAACTAAAGAATCAGAACGAGTTTTGCACCCGTGTAAAATGTTTTCTCATTTATTTTCAATTTCATTAAACTTTGTGCCCGGCCATTTGCCCGATGTCACTGGGCAAATGTTAAATGTGCAATTGCAATAGCAGCAAAACAACAAAACTTATAATTGGTTTTACTGCTTATTTATGCCGCATTTCTTCTTTAACTGCAATACCCTTTAGCTGAGAGTTAACTTACAGTTATACATTTATAGGGTAAATGTATAGAGCCTGATTAGAAATAAGGTCCTCATTCCCAATATACTTAACAATCTTCAATATATTTCAAAATAACTTCTTAAAAAAAGTCTCTAATTGGTGTTCATTTGACTTATTCTTTTGTTAAATGTTATATCATAAGAATGACTAGTAGACAAATTTCACAAGTTCGAAAAAGATATACCACATAAAAATATAAGCTAAGTATTATACAATGCAGTTATATTTATATCTTAAACTCACTTAAAATTTAAGTGAAGGGATAAAAGACGGTAGTGAAAGGATCACATTATTATTAACTATAAGAAATAATTGTAAAACTATCATTCTAACTATTTTTTATAGGAACTGGGCAACTATGGCTAAAAAGATAACTAGATCCATATACGAATCATTATTAAGTTGCCTTTTCAACTCGGTCAGTTACAACTTATCTATCGAGGACTGCTGCCATTAAATATAAGATGCAAGAAAAACTATATCAGAAGTCCTTAAATCTAAAAAAAAAAATCCTTATGTATCAGAATTTATTCTAAATTTTCTCTCTTTTAAATTTACAATAGAGCTCAAAAAAATTTTAGGTTTCTTAATATCAAGAGCATATAAAATTCAGTTTTCTGGTCTTCAATTTAATTGCTTACTCTTTTACTGGCGACTGAATGCAATTACAGCATAAATCTCTGTCATTAGACTTTGTTTGTGGGCCAGTGTTCAGTGTTCTTAGCTAAACCCAAACCAAACAGGTCGAGTGCCGAGGTCAACTTGTTGGCCCCCTTCTCCTATTCGCCCTTCACCTCATGCTTCTATCCCAACATAGTACCTTGCGGTTATTGCGGAATACACGGCGTATGAGTTATGTTTGCTCTGTTTCTGTATAAAACTTGCATACCAAGCAGAATATTTAATAATAAAAAATATATGAATACATACCTCGAAATATATAAGTATATATATATGTATGTACATATATACAAATGCTGACAATAATTTAATACTCAAAGCCTAACACAATGGAAAAAAGACTGGCGAAAGGATTTGGCTTTATTCGCCTTTTTTTGTATTTTTTTTTGTTCTCTATTTTTTAGAATTTCACGCACGTAGCGTAGCTAAAACATGTCACTCTGCGTTTTATTAACTCTGTCTAGCTTCTCCCCATGCCAAATAAAATACAAAATCTCAGCTGTCAATACAACCAGATATTAATCAGAAACGGGAAAGACGACAACGACGAAGCTATTGTGGCAAGTTGTCAAACCCCATCTATGAGGTCTGCGCATACCCACATACATACCGCAAAAAGAAAAGAGAGAAAGTGTAGAAGCACATGGGAGGCATATTAATAAAATATATACGTACATACATAAATGTATGTATATTTGTATTTGTGTACGCAAAAATCCAAAGCATATACTGCCAACACACGCACATCAATCCCAGTAAAGAAAAAGTGCTTTATTGACAGGTGTCGATTAAGAATTTAGCATTATTTTTGCTTGTACGCAATGCATATAAAAAATTTATTACACGCACGAAAACACACAAACGTGTCACATTTGCAGGGACTTTTTTTTGAGAGAGAAAGGAAAGGGATGTCTGAGGGGCTGAGGTGGTAGATTCCTGGGGATGCTGCTGCGATTGGCAGCACTTGGGGAAGTGCGCTTATGTCGTGACATGTAAAATAAATCAACCATAGAAGCTCGCTTCACCATAGTCCCAGCTGCACAAAGACGAAAAGAAAATGTGGGTTAGTTGTTGTGGTTCTCTCTTTGATTTTTTGCCATAGAATGGCAAACAATTGATCAGATGCTTGGACCACAGTGAATAAACCATTGCTTTTTCCCCAAAAATTTAACATAAGCTAAACAAGTTCACTGGAGATTACCCCAAAATGTAATTAAAGATATAGTTTGAAAAATCTAATTTCGAATAGGATATTTATATTTAAAGGTGATTTTTTTGTAATATGGGGTATATTTGTTCCCTATAAGTAGTTTATAAATTCCCCCTTTGAAAAATACAAAGCAATTTGAAACGGTTTGTGGTAAAAGTAACTATTCTTATAGCAACTATATTTATAGACAGTTTTGTAATTAAACGGCAAATGAAAGGTTACAAGTTTGATAAAAAAATGAATACCTTTACGGTCAATTGAATAAGGAGCAAAGTTTTCCCATTCCAAAACCTTAGAACCGCCTATGGTTGCAATGGAAAAAGAATAGAATTTACATTAGTGTAATTTTAGAAAGTCAGTATAAACAAATTAAGCAAATACCTAAACTTATTAAATTGATTCTAAAAAGTTTCATAGAGTCTTGGAGTAGACGTAAGATACTTATTATTGTTGCAACTACAGCGCAATTTTCAAGTCTTTCAAAGGTCAGCAAACTCTTCGGTCTGTAAAAAGACTTATGGTATATGTATGTATTATGTCTTTTTCTTAATGAAAAGTTAAAAATCAAACTCATTGATTGAAGCTACTGAAAATGTTCAACAAAACACATAATCTAAACTTTAATTATACATACTTAAAATAAGAATTTGAACACTTATATTTTGGTTTTATGTATCACCCATTAGCCTTGACACAACCTACACCTGTCACTTGTCTCCTTAATGCCAGCGTAGACATTATTTCTATTTTTTATATCATCTTCTACTTTTTTTGTCGGTTTTGCTCGTTTGTTTGGCACAAAAATATACATAACTAAGTAAGTACATATATTTCAAGCATCTTGCATACTACTTACCTTAGTATAATCCAAAATGTAACCACATTTTTGTACTTTGTGCAACTTCATAAAAATGAAAATTTACAGCGTATATCCTTTATGCTCATATGGTTACCAACAGGCGTGGCAGGAGTTGTTTGGGGGCAGAGTTTGGAGGGAAGAGTTGTAGTGCCTGCTGCATCTACAACAACTGCGATAAACGCTTCTCCCTCCTTTCCGTTAGGTTGAGTTGGTTTTTTTCTTTCTTTCTTCTGCTTCTTCTTCTCTCGATTGCATCAACTTTTGTGGCCGTTGCGACTTCCCACTGATGGGGCCGTGGCAGGTTCTTATTCCGTAAACTTTGTTGCATCACAATACCAAACGAGTAGAGGAAGGGTTGCAACTGAATGCTGATTAGGTGTTGAGCGATTACGTGAAATGTTTACGCATTTGCTGAAATGGTTAAGGAGTGAATGGGGGAGGGAAAGCGGGCAGGGTAACGATGGTTAAAGGGTACTTTGAGTTTTGAATACGAGTGTTAAAAAAGTTTCATTTTACTTTTTGAGTATTTGCCAAGTGCAGCAGGTGAAGTGCAAAAGAAGTCTAAGTGGCTGGAGGTAAGTTGAAGAAGAGAATTATTTTTTTAAAGTTTTAAAGATAATGAACAAGAAAAGGAGATGAAGCTTTCCTGGTGATAATTTTGGAAAACAAATACATACATATATGAAGCAAACATCAGAATATTATGCGTTATAAATTAGACAGCTGCATGATTGGTAGAAAAATCAATTCGAGTTAACAACATTCAAAACCAAATTAAATGTCTTTGAAAATTGACTTCAACTGAATGAGCGTGCCGACGTAGAACTCACAATCAGTCGCACAACATTCAAACAAAACAAAACGAATTGAATGAATGAAGTATTTATTTGTATTTTATACTTTTGAGCCATATGTGATTACTTCACTCAATACTGTTGTTGCATTTTTTTTCCAACTAGTGAAGTATGATGATGATGGATTAGCAAATATTATTTTTTATAAGATATTTAGATATTTTTATATTTATATTTAGATATTTAAGATATTGGGTTCGTGGCGACTTCCTTCTAAATAAGATTTTCCAATATTTTTCCCAAAATGTCCAATCCAATCCTGCGTACTAAAGTTTTTGTGTATAGCTTATTCAAATTTTAATAGCCCTCATTTCGCCATTATTTTCCCTACATTTTTGATAAAATAATTAGTTGTTGCTTTAAAACGTCCCAATAAAAATGAGACAATTCGAATAAATCGAATGATTCGAGTGCCTTAGTACACTTCGATGCTTGGACACTCAATTCATTGCCTTTCATTAAAGAGAGTTACGTATTTTTAAAGAATTGACAAGTACTAGTACTCATTCATTTAAATTCATTTCGAGTGGATTCATTCATTCTCTCATTCATGCAGCTCTCTTTTATAAATAGGTAAGAGTTAGTTAAAAATCTCTTCTCATCACATTATACACCTGACCAGTAAAAATCAGTCACCTCCTGCATTGGACTTTTCCGGTATCGTTTTGACCCTCTAGAGGGGCCTATCCGTGTTTAGCTGATTCTGGAGCTACAAAGTAATAGATAAAGTAAAAGTTCTAAAAATTATTGTAAAAAAAAATTGCAAATTAAAAAGTACACAACTATTTTAAACCTTTTATAGTCTTCCATACCAGCCAATTTCCAAAGTTCCAAAAAAACGATTTCCATTTATAATTTATTCTTGGAAATAAAATTTAAAAATAATTGCATCAAAAAACATAAAAGTTTAAATACAAGGTTAAATTTTAAGCATTTATTTACAAAAAGTAAAAAAAACTTTATAATGAATTATAAAAAACCTCCCATCATTACTGAAATTCTTCTTTATAGTAAGGAAAACTAATTAAAAAATTCTCTTTATCATATTTTATTCACAAAGTTTTCGCTGTTTTTAGAAGAAATCTGCTTTTATGTGGTATATTCCATTTTACGTCTTTTACTTTGCTTCAGTAAATTTTATTCTATAAAATTTTAATTAAAGTATTTTTCAATAGTTTCGACGCAAAATGGGGGAACATCAAGGAAAAACAGTTGAATCAAAAAGATTTATTTACCAAGCGCAAATTTATATTCATTTACCCCTCCTCCACTTAATGACTTTATGCAGGCAACGTGCACACACACACACACTTATATATATTCACACCGGCAGCAAGATACTACTGAAGGTAAAAGGAGACATAACATATGTCGCTTGAGTATCGTTCACTATGTTTCACTCGACGCTGCACACTGCCTGCTACTTCTTCCCTCTGTCTTACCGTTTGCATTAAATCTCCTGTAGAGCAACAAAAGCTGCTTGAGGCTGCCTCTTAAATAAAGGTGCCACAGACTTCACTTTCACCAAAAAAAAAAGTGAAAAAACACACACATTCTACCGAAAACAACAACAGTAGAATGACAGGAAACTTCCCTTGCCACACACACACAGACACACACACACACACACACACACACACACACACACACACACACACACACACACACACACAAACATAACATAAAAGAAAGAACTTCTTGACTTTGCTCAGTTTCAGGAACAGGCAACAACAAGTTGTATAATTTCCTTTTTCTTTGCATTACAATTTTCGAAAGTTTCGTTAAATGCATTTTCTTAACTCCTTCCCCTTGACTGCTTTGGCCCCCTATTCACCCCTTTCAGCAGCTTTTACGCTACTCTCTCTCTATCCTCTCTCCATTTCACAAGAAGTTCATATAAATATCCTTAGCCCCATTGCGAGGCACACGTATGAGAGTATCTAAAAGATACTTAAGGAGCATGTAATGCGAGTATTTCCCAATCTTCTTGCTTACAATTTTGCCATGTTTTTCTTTCTTTTTTGGAAAATGCAATTTTCACCTTGCATTGTCTAGCATGCTCTGTAATTATTTATCAATTTTTTCCGCTTTCGTTTTTCCTTTGTCCGTTTCATGTTACCAAATTCGATTTAGTTTTGCCTTGCTTTCCTTTTGTTGGGCTCTCTTATCGTAGCAATTCATATATAATTAATTTGCCTTGAGTCTATAATGAAATAAGATTAAGATGCTAGTTTTTGGGAAGTGGAAATTGTGAAAAGACTCTGCTTAGTATATATTCGTTTGAAGTACTTGTAAGATTGTTAGATTGACGAAAAATCTTTGAAATATTAAGGATTTTTCTTTTTTGATTTTCATTTCATATATATATCTGAAAAATAAGCTTAATTCACCAACAATTTAGAATTAGACACATCTTTGATTAGAAGATATAAAGCTTAAACTGAAAGTGACAAAAGGAGGCGTTAATCGGCTGTTCGGGAGTGTAGACTTAACAATTGGTTTGTTGTTTATTGTCCTGAGAATTTGCACCATACATTTAAAATTTAAATGAATATTTAAACTGGATATTTTCACTAAATTACCATATACTGCTACTTAGTGAACCTTACAAATTCCTTACACTTTAACCCCATTTGAAACAATTTTGAATCTTTCGTCAAACAGTTTAAAAAATATTTTTTTATCTGTCTCAGATAGGGAAAAAGTGTATGGAAATCTTTTGTGGATCTAACAATAAGTATATCTCCAGTGATAAGCGATTAGTCTATGAAGTCAGATCACCTGAAAATTGTTGTCGTTGACTAAATGTACGTAGATGTCTGAGAACTTACATTATGTAACTTTTTTTTTTAAATTTTTAAACTATATTTCTTATTTAGTTTTGTTGATAGCCTTAAACTGGAACCTCAACCTGCCGATCATTAAGACCCGTTTATATACTTTTTTATTTACAAATAAACATATAAACATAAATGTCAGAAATCTATCGTAGTTAAATAAAATTAAAGTTGTATCGCAAAGAGAACAAGCCTTATTTCATATAATTTTTTTGGATTTGTCTCTTTGCTTATATAAACAAGCTCTCTGTTTAAAATAGTAAAGTAAATATTGTATATAGTAGTAAATAAATACCAACAACTGACTAATAAGAAAACGTAAATGTTCTTTTCCTTCACATGCTTCAGGTGGTAATGAATTTTTTGGGGCGTGTCTTGATTGTAAATTGGAGCATGAAAATTGTTTTACAAAACTCACAATTCATATGTACATTTTTTTATTTTTTTAATTTTTTATATTTTTGCCGTGTTTAAAAATGCATTTATATTGTTATATATACATATGGCTATGTTCATGTGCATGCGGGTGTTTGTGTGTGTGTATGTGTGGGTGTGCCCGCCATATACATATGTGAAAAATGCAAAGGAAATATGCAATTGCAATTGCTGTCGCTCTGCCATTTCTTGCATAATGACATTGACATGTTTGTAAGCTGCTGTGTGGCATACTTTCAGGCGTTCGACAATTTTAAAAACAAGAAGAGAAAAAAAACACAAACGAGAAAAATGAAAATATTTTTTAAATTGCATGTCATTAGTACAAGAGAAAGAGAGAAAAGTAAGCCGTCTACCGACGACATCATCTTCAAGTCAGACCAAGAGAATCTTGTCAAGAAACAGAACTTATCTACCTAGACACTCGTACCTTTACGTATGTATATGTATGTGTGCACAAAGCTCTTGCCTTGTTCCTGCATCCTTCTGGCAAGTGTCTGGCCTTTTAGATCTGGTCGGGCATCGCCATTTTAATGAGCTGCCCAACTTTTGGATCAATTACCCATGATATGCAAAGACCATTAATAACTAACAAACTAATAGTTAAGTTTGGTTAATGGAAAACTTATAATTTTATATACCTATATATACGATACGCAAAGCATAGCAAATTTGTATTTTAGCCATATCAAATTTATTTCTTTTACGCCTTATTAAACCATAACTAACTAAAATGAGCTACAAAGTGGGTGTATATGTTACTCTATATATAGATTTACAATAAAAATGAACACAATACTTTAGTAGGCACTTAACAAAATTCCATTCAGCCATTTATTTATTTCATTTTGCTATTTCAGTTGCCTTTCATTTGGCCTGATTGTGGCTACCAAAGCTCTTGGCGGTGAAAACAGAATTCCATTCAAAGGTCAATGTCCACAAACTATTCCTTTACCCATTAAATTATCACAAACAACTGCGGTAAGTTTTTTTATTAAATAAATTATTAATCTTTATATACTTAATGCTAGCGACACTTGATTTAATGGATTGACTTATAGATTCTAAGCTCACTAATGTCTCTATTATTGTAGTTTATGGGAAATTGGTATCAATATGCCGTACATCCCGATTATCTTCATGACAAATGCATTAGACGGCATTTTCATGGTCTAGAAGCCTGGAAACATTTGGCTCACACAGACAATGATAATTTTATAATTCAATATTACTGCTATGAGCATACGATGCGGCATAAAGGACGCCAACATCTAAGTGAGTGCAGAGAGAGAGAGAGAGAGAGACAAGTAATAAACTTTAGAAATATTAGTTAACACAATGGAAATTTCATTCAAGGATCCATTAGCATATTTGTCAAGGAACGTGAGCCAACTCCCACGACAATTGCAACAATAGCAAATGCCTTGAAGCGACACTTTAAATTCCCGATGCATTTGCTTAATCATACGGATAATACATTTTGTACGGAATTTGAGGTCAAAGAGGCTATGCTGAGAGCCTGAATACTAAATTAACCATTCTAAACTATAGTTGTTTCACTTTATCTATAGACAAATAAATGAATTTTCCTTAAATAAATCCTGAAGTATTTATGTCTGTACAATGTATAGGCTTCATTTGATCCTTGAGACCTTTAAATAACCGCAAATTCTGAAGGCATGCGTAAACTTTGAAATTTACAGAAAACAGAGAGCAGAAACTAAACAAAAAGTTCAATTTACTTATCATTTAACAATTCTCGCATTTCGAATCAAAGTCACTAAGCGAATCTTTACGCTTATTTACTTTCATTTCACCGACTTTCAATGGCAAACAACAAGGAGCAGGGAGAAAGAAGGAAATAGCGAGGAGCTGAAGTAGCTAAGAACCGAACGGGGCAGGGGGGGTAAATGGCAAGTGGCAAGGCATTCTGGCCGCACATAATTCATGCTTGAGGCAATTTGAATGTCCAATAAGCACAAATGCCACAAGTTTTCTGTTCTGACTTTTATTGACTTGCCGGGGCCGACTTTTTGCGATTTGATTATAAATTAAATAAGTGCCATGAACCACAATTTGCCTAAGAGAATTTTGAAGGTTGTCTGCCTTTTGCATTTGATTAAAGTTTGCCAGTTGGCCAAGAAAGGTGTGTGGTATGTCTATATATGTATGTATGTATATATGGTTTGGGCCATAGGCCAATCAATGAATTATTAAACTTTGCTTTAATTTAATATTAAGCTAGCAATTGGTTTCGGTCCCAGCGTAATCGAAGCATAATCAATGCATTGAACTCTCACTTGCCACGGTTCGAGTTGCCATCGGTAGGCATAAATATGCCAATGATATGGCTGCTATTTATTTCACTGTCTGTATGTATGTGTACTTCGGTGTGTGTGTGTGTGTCGGTGTACTCTGTGCAACTGGCGGGCTTTTCTTTTTATTCTTTAGCATGTCTGAAACGTGTATTTAGATATTTTTGCTACGAATTTGCCTTTATTTAAATTTCTGAATAGGTCTGCGCACAATGGTCGAAATCGAAATAATATACATGTATGTACAGTACGTAAGATCCACTATAGACAGTATAGACAGTATGGCTCAATACCAAAATGGTAATGAACAAAAACAATTTAATTATAATCATTACTTCTTCTCTTAGTACATGTTCAACTTTTGTGAATAATAATATTGAATATCAACTAAAATGTTTCATTTAATACTTATATGTTATATATGAAAGTACATACATACATACATATATGCCAATATACGTTTTGATGAAGTTCATATGACTTTGTTATCTTTCTTTGGTATATTGTAAAAAAGTTTAAAACTTTAGTGATCCGGTAATCGAGAAATAAAGGACTAGTCATCCTTTAATTTAGTATTCTCAAAAGAAAAATGAAGTAAGTAAGTCGTCTCGCCGACTTGGGTATACCATACACCAGTAAAACAAATATTTCAAATTTGTAATAACTAATGCATTTGCCTGTTTTAAAAAATTCTGTTCACGTGCTTTTTAGAAGCATATCTCAGTATCTCGCGCACTTATGCATATAAGCACCCTAGCGCCCCCACCCATCAACGGCCATCTCCGGCCTTATGCAAAAACGTTTATATGCAAAACTCAGCTATTTTTTGTCCGATTTTGATCAAATTTGGTATTTAGCTGGGTGTTAGTATCAAATTTAAGTGTGCCAAATTTGATTGCACAAGGTAAAAATTACGGGATATAATCGAGTTTTTCAAATTTCGGGGGCGGAAAGGGGCGTGGCAAAAACTTTATATATACAAAATGTGCGCATTTACTATGCAAATATACATACCAAATTTGGTATCTCTAGCTGCAATAGTTTTTGAGATAAACGTTTTTTTTTTAATTGCGGGGGCGGAAAGGGGCGTGGCAAAAATTTGAAACAAACTTGATCACTCTACATTTTACACGAGCCTACATTCCAAATTTGGTGGCTCTATCTCTATCTAGGCGTTCATACGGACGGACAGACGGACGGACGGACGGACATGGCTAAATCGACTCGGCTATTGATACTGATCAAGAATATATATACTTTATGGGGTCGGAGAAGCTTCCTTCTGCCTGTTACATACATTTTGGCGACTTTAATATACCATTTTACCCTATGGGTGTATGGTATAATTAATTTTAGAAAAAATGTTAAAATTTTAAAACAAAGCAAAATAAGGCAAACCAGATTTCAATACAATAAACTTAAGATTTTAGAATTTATTACAAGCTTAAGACGAATGAAGTTTGTTGTATCATTTAGTATACATACTAATAAACTAATATTAAAAGAAAAAATACATTCTACGAAAATTTTTGTTTAGTAGTAAAAGTTTATGATTTTGAAAAGCTAATATATTTCAAGAAATAAAAGTAACAGGTTAACTTCATTTACCAACAAAATTTAACTTCTGTTTATTGTCGACAAAATTTCATATATTTTCATTCATACATATGTACATAAATTTATGATACATAAATTGTTTTTGCCTTATATCAATATCTAGAAGAAATTACTCGGTAACATTAGTCTTTGATTAAAACCTTAATTCATTGCTTTAGGATCTAGTGTAATATTTACAAGCTTTGTATTGAAAATCCAATATTTATTAAAAAATTATTATCAACCACAAATCTTGTTGATACACCCATTGTTCAATATTTTTGGTAGCATTTGTTGTTTATGCTCTTTGTGCCAAACACGGAGTCTAGTCAGGCTTATAACAGTTCAATGCTTTTAGTTTGATATGGGTTTAATTTGCTTGCTGCATTCAGCAATGATTGCCAGATTGCTTACTCTTAAGATTCCTTACACCGCCCACCACATCTTGACCGAGCGCTTGTATTACCAAACTGGCTTGACCATGACACCCAGTAGAAGCTGGGATCAGGTGGGCCACACACACACACACACACACACTGACAAACACACCTCTGTATTGGGTGGTCCTCGAACTGGTAGTGAACATTGGAGTTTCAATGCTGGGTGCCTCTGGGTGCTGGTACAACACGCTTATTAGTTGCCCAACCAAGCTTTGCGTATTAGTGTCAGCTCCAATGCTGTGGCATTTACGTTGTGGCCAGCCAGTCAGGCCCCATATCTCTCTCCCAACGCTTTCATTTGGTATTCACGGATTCCCTCCCGCTGTCTCTCCTATCACCTTTGTGCCAAACACTGTCAGTTGCAGGAGACGCTCACCCCATCCTAACAGCATCGTCCTTATCGTAAATGTTAAATGATGCATATTTCATGAGACTTACATGCTTTAGTTGGAAAAATTGCAATGAAGAAAATCACTCAGGAGTCTGGTGGCTGAAGTGGATGATGTTGATGATAAATTGATTTTGATGGACCTTGCATGAGTTTGTCATACCAAAAAATGGGAGTTTATGGTTTAAAGTCTGTGTTCGAATATTTAATGAAAAACCAAAATCATCCCGTTTTCATTTTCGGTTTTCATTCTTTTTGTTCGTATGTTATTTTGCATACACAAAAATTGAATCTTTTTATACCCTATGACCTTAGAGCTCAAATGGGTAGATCTGTACAAAAGTTAAGGATATGCCAATCACTAAATCAAAAGTTTTCGAAACCTGCTGATGTTAACATTTCTTAATCCCTTTTGAAATTGTCTTCAATTTGCAAGAATATAAATATATTTTTCTTTTCTTAAGCACAGGGTATCTTAAGGTCCATAATCTGACAGTGCAAAATTGTTGTTGATTTTTGTTTTGTCGAGTTTATAAATATTGAAATAGACGTCAATAACATTTTCACACGCTGTGTTTTGTTTCACATCTCTCTCTCTCTCTTTTCCACTCTTCATCATTTGTCTCTTTTCAACCACTTCGGCTCTAGCTCTCCACTCTGCATCCTTCCTGCTCTCTGTTTAGCCCTTGGGCCAAAGGACTTTTTGGGGTCTTGTGCGTGTCTCACCCGAAAATCTGTTAATAATGATGCTTGACATATGTAGGCAAAAAAAAAAAAAGAACAGAAGAAAAGGCAAACAAAATGCTAGCCAAAAAGCTGACGCATTTGTGCGTGTGAAATATGTTTTGTCAACTTATTAAATATGCTCACTTTTTCTTCCTTTTTTTTTTTTGGATTTTATTTTATTATTTTTTTTTTTTTTTGGGTTTGACTACGTGATGCGGCATTTGAATGGGAATGAATTGTTGTTAGGTTATATTAAGAATCTTTTTTATGTTTGTAGGTGTGTGTGAGTGAATCTTTGAGTTTTTGGATTGATGAAGATGTTATAAGGTGATCAGTTGAAAGAGAACTTAATAAACTTGTCTATTGCTGACTAATTAAGATGTGAAATGATGGCGTTCTATTGAGTGAAAATATTTCCCTTAAGTTTTTATTTTCAATTGATCATTTTTTTAAAAGGGTTTTAGTTTCAAGAAAGTGCTGCATGAATGATAGAAAAATCAATTCGAGTTAACAACATTCATAACCGAATGAATTAATTGAATGTCTATGAAAATCAACTTTAAGTAAATGAGAGTGCGACAAACCGAATGAGTTAGAAAGTGAGATATTGAGTTGATATGATTCGAATGCATTCAAATTTACCAATACCAATTCTATTTAGTATTTATTTGTATTGTATATTTTTGAACTGTATGTGATTACTTTACGACTAAACTAGTGTGGTCGGTGGCTAAGAAATCCTTCTAAATTAGATTTTGCAAGATTTGTCCCAAAATTTCCTTAAACAGTCTTACGTATTTTTAGAGAATTGACAAGTACTAACTCACACTCATTCATTTCATTGTGTAGTTGTCACTCATTCATTTCAATTCAATCAATTTCGAATGGATTCCTTTGACTTTGACTTTTCTCTCATTCATACAGCTTTTATCTAAGAAAATATTTAGCTTTCAAATAAACTAAAGTTAATTTAAAAAGGACCCAAAAAATGTAATAAAAGCCATGCCAACTATTTGGATATTTGGGCTACTTCTTTTATATTTAGATCAAACTCGAGCCATATGGTTTCCCTGGTATTTTCAAAAATATGGTTTGGCATCTCATAGCTTGCGACACCATGGAGACGCAACGAGTGGCGCTCAGCAACCAGGTAAGATCCCAGGAGCACCACCAAAGCCTAACAACTCGGGTAAAGATAAAGGTAAAGAAAATGAGAAGCATAAAGAGAAAGGCAAAACCAGTGACACTTGTCCACCGGGCTATGAACATCGTCCACCTAATAGTAAGTCTAAATCAGCGAATACTTCAGGCGCTCAGTTCTGCGATGACAATCCTATCCTATTGCAATTGGCTCGACTCTATGCGGTTAGTCCGGAGAGAATTGTGCTCTTGTTGGCTCAGCCCTCGCTCATAGACTCATGCGGGGAAATCGCTGATGTGCTTTCGCATATACAAGCGTCCACACGGGATTGTGTCGTGGCCGAGGATAATATCTATGGAAAGTTAACCAAAGGCTTGGACTATTTCAACACTGAAGTATGTGATGGAGGTGATGGTAGTAATAGGAAGCGTTGCACTCATCTAACCGATGCCCACAATTGCATCAAAGAACTGCGCACCGATATGATTGAGTGTGAGGCACCAGCCGATTGGTATGAGCGGAAGAATGCCACCAAAGTTTGTCAGCAATTTAACGGTATACTTGATTGCTATTATACACGTACGGCAATGTTGTGTGGCCTAGAGTCGGCTAAGCAGTTAAGATCCTTCGCTGGCGATAATATGCGACGATCCATGATCCATTCGTGTTCGGTTAACAAGCGTTTGCCCCGAGTGGATGATGTCATGCCTTCGAAAGGATCTGTTGTGCTATCATTATCATTTGTGATTTCTATTTACTGTTTGATTTTTATATATTTATTTAAGTAAACGACCAAAAGTGGGCGAAACTATTTGGAAATACATTATACATAGATATATATTGATTCATTTATCATTTCGAGAAATGACCAGAAATGGCAACTTAAGTGTTTTGCTATTTTCCTCAACTAAATTTCAATAAATACCCAAGGGACTTAAGCTGTCGACAAAATAAGCCAATTTACCAATCCGCCTGTGTGTTTGTGTATGACTATGTGAGTGTGTGTGTGTGTGTGTGTCACAACCGCAAACACACAAACAGGACACAAAACTTGAAGCGAACACCAAACCGATTTCGAAGCCGATGCCAACGCCAACGCTAACGCCAACGTCAACGCAGACGTCAACGTTTCTTGCTTAGAGCAAAACTCATCAATTATGTTGACGCGGCTGGCAAATGTATCTGGGTGAAGGTGGGTGGGCCTGAGTGGGTAGTTCAACTCTTGGTTAGATTGGGTTGAATTAGAGTGGTTGGCTGGTTAGTTGGGTTGCCTCTGCCGAGTGTGGCCTTTGTTAATGACACCTTAACCAATCGCATACGGGAGATGTGTCAAGTGGAGAGTCCTAGTGGGTAGACGATGAAACGAACAAACTGTTGAGACTCGCAGTTGCAGGTGAATGTTGATTGCGGTGTTTCCATATTGGCAAACATTTCGCGCAATTTGCACGTTTTGATCAAAAGAGCAAATACGCCAACTGCTCGAGGGTATCATATGTATATGCAGGTTTCTGGCATTTGACAGTCGCATTTAAAGGAGTTAAACACTATAAAGCTGCATTTCATTTGACAAATTTAAAGTTTTCAATAAGGTAAACATATAAAAGGTTCCCCGAAATTAATTTATTCAGCAGATATCTGAAAATTTAACAAATGTCGCAAAATAATACTAAATTTCAAAGCTTGTAATTTATTCAACAAACAAAAAATCTATTTACATAGGCAAATACCTACTAAAAAGTTTATTGAAAGAAAAGAATTGAAAGGAATTTCCTGCCTCGTTATAATATTTACCAGCTAATAATATATACATCTATGTACATATAAAAAAAAAAGAATCGTAATCATAAGCTTTTGGTAATTTTCACATTAATTGAAATTATGCCACGAAATTGCCATCAGTAAAACGAAGGTGGCAGACAAGTTATGAGTGTCAAAGCTAGAAATTTTAATGTCATTATTAAAAAGAAGAGGAGCAGGCAAGTGCTTCATCCCTCCCCTCTCTCTCTCTCTCTCATAGATACAGAACTAGACGGGCAATGAAGAGATACAGATACAGACACACACAGGTCACTCCCACTCACTCAACTCGTTAAAGGCACGCACAAAAGGTGCACACGAAGCTTACGAGCTGGATGGATCTCGAGGCTCGGGGGAGGGCAGTATACTGTGGCGCCCATTTTGTGTCGCCATGACGTTGCTGTCTACTCCATTAAAATGGAGTTTGTCCTCTTGGTGGCGCCAACGAGACGTTCAAAACAAAAAGCAGATTGTTGGCACTACAAAACACGGGCCACATTTCAATGCTTTTTACCTGTAAATACTGTGAACAGAGACAATGCCGAGCAGCTGTCCTCCATAGATAAAGTATCCATTTTTTTTTTTTTGTATTCTCTTTTTGTTTCTACTAAATAAAAATAAGTGCTCTGCCATTTGGAGAGTATTTTTTTTTTGTTCTTTTTGTAGCTATCTTTCAGATCTCTATCTCCTTCCCTTCTTCGTTTGTTGCTGCTGCTGCCACTTCAATTGACAATAAACACACGAGATGTGGATAGCAAAAAGGGTCTGAAGTGCAAAACGTTGGTCATTACCTTAGATGAATTTAATTTTGCCAACTGACAAGGCCAACTCTGACTCATCTGATTCATATAACTCGGTCAGGGTTTAGCTCATTGTGTCTCTCTCTCAATTTCGCACTTTGTTTGACATTTTATAGTTAATTTCATATTAAGAGTCTGAAATTGAAGCCGTGGTATAAATTAAATTTCAATTAATGCTCAATTATAATATTAAACAAGTGTGTAAAATTACACATGATAAATACAAACCCTTTACGACCACCAACAATGCGTATGCGTAATTTTCAATAAAGGCATTTTTTAAATTGTTCGAATGAAATATTTTTTAATAAAAGTTAATTTTAACATTCATTGAAATGCATTTGAATGTTAAAGGTCATTTCTTGGGAAGTCATTGATATTATTTTCCATTCGATTAAATACATTTTTCACATAAATTTAAAGGTTTTATCCTCTGATGTCTGCAGTAAGTAGAATAATATTTAAGGCAAAGTTAGTTAATCAATACTTGGATTGGATTGGGAAATAACAAACTTCTAAACTGATGTAAATTTTCTTCAGCAAATTCACAATGAAAAATCAAAACCTAGAATTTAGTTTAAGAATAATTTTGACCAATTGAGCCCAACAAAATGAAACTTTGTATATGGTCTAACTCATTTGTATAGAAAACTTCATCAGTCGACATATTCAAAGTGCATGGCATAAGGATATGTTCCATTTAGTTGCTGACATTGATCAAGATAAAGAGGCCAAATGCAAACTAAGGCGAAACTAACATTTTCCCACTATAGAAGTTGGAAAATAGAGAAACACACTAGAAGAAAACTTTATTGCAAAGATGAACTTTTTGGTTAAACTTTATTAACTTTTGGCTTAAAACACTTAACCCAGTTGGTCCCATCATCAACGTCATCATCTCCCATCCCATAACCATTCCTATCCTCATCGTTCTCACTCTAATCTATCAATAATATTATTACTTGTAGCACTGGCAAAGCTCTCAAAAGTTCCAACCCACTCAACTTGGTCTTGTGTAATTCCTTAGGTAAATTTCTAATTACTGCAAGGCAACTTGAACTAGTTACGCCTGCAATTGAAGTCCCCTTTCAGGAGGTCCTTTTGCTAGAGCAAAAAAAAAAAACAAAAACGAATAAAAAAAATTTCAAAAAGTTGTATCAACTTGTTGTCTGGCTAGCGCCAAGGCAATCTAATTTCCATTTGCCAGGTGGAATTTCTCTCCCCTGGACGACCAAAACTCAAACCCAAACTCAAAGCCGAACCCTTTGTGTCTCTACTCCTTTCCTCGTCTTTTTCATTAGTTTTCAGTGCGGCATCTGAACGTAGCTAAAAGTTCCTTCTATGCGAAATTAAGTGCCAGGTTTTCATTATTTTTTCTTCTTTTTTTTTAAATTTTACATTTTTTCATTTTCCATTTTTATTTTCAGTTTTTATTTTTTGGCTGAAAAGTGCCCTTAGTAGTTTTACATAGAGTTTTGCCCCACGTATTTTTTTATTATTGATTTTAATGAAAATGCAATTAAAAATTTAGCATACTCACTGGCGCAAGTGCATTAACATTAACATCAAATGATTTATGCCGTGTTTGACATTTTAATTATGCTCGTCGATGGCAGGATAAAGGATAAACAAACAATAATATAGATAGATGGATAGGTGGGTGAGCAAGTGTATAGCAGGCCAGCTTTATAAGTAGGTGGGTTAATAGGTGGATAGGCTTCTGGCAGTAACTTTCATTAAGTTTTTCCATATTTGTTGTGTTTTCCATTTTTAATAATTTATAGCCATTTGTTTGAATTTTTAATGTTAAGTTAATTGCATTAACGTAAATTATGTGCGAATTGAATGCACTTAAAAGTGAACAAAAATCTCTGTTTTAAAATCACTGTAAATTAATCTTTTTTTTTTTTTTTGTATGTTTTAAAATACAATTTTTAAGTTCAAAAAGTGATTGATGGTCATTAGAGAAATATTATCAATATATTGTTCTTTTATCTTGAGTCTAAAAAGGATTGCTATACTTTGGCACAAAAATATAATAGAATGTGGATTATTAACAGACGGTTATATATATGTGAACGAGGCTGTTAACATCTACGATTTAAGATATAATAAGACTGCGTCTAACTAGTGGACAATGGGAAAAACTTTTATACAAAAAATAGGATACTTTTTATAAGGGAAGCATCAGTTCACTGGTGATCATTTATTAGATTATGAATTGAAATCACTTTCTTAAATTCATCAGTATTTTTGAACTACTGCTAACCAACTTTATCATTTTTTGAAACATGATTTCAAACGTATAAGTAAAATATTACAATAGAGAACCAAAACATATTCCGTTTTATAGCAAAGATCGGTCACAACACTTAGAAAGAATCCAAATTAAATCTAAATACATGTTCTTTTGATCAACTTTAATTTTTTTGGTTCTTGATCTTACCTGAAATAAGTTTTCAAATGCAACTTCAGGACCAAACTTGTCATAAAAAATTATAAAGTTGACATTAGAAGAAAGATTTTTTATTTTACTTAATACATTTTTCTTTTATACAATATTATTTGCCTTTTGTTCTACCTACTTTAATTTCCTTAATTTTCATTTGTTTTTCTCTGGATCTCTTTCTGGTTGTGTGCGGCGCATCAAAAACCAATTAATTTTTACATCAGCCTCCTGTCAGACTGTTTTTTTTTTGGTCATAAAAATAGTGGAAAGGCCGCACAACATCAAGAGCCACTAACTAACAACATCCTGTCCACTACAGAATAGTCGAGGATATGTGAAACACACTCAGATACACAAACACACAGACACACACACGCAATTAGTCACAAAATTGAACACAGTTCATTTAACAAATTTCAACATGGCCAAAACCTAATGACATAATTTGCCATTGACTGAATTAGATAATGACAACGCACAATGCCAGGGACTGAGGGAGAAAGTGAGTGAGTTGGAGAGGTAGAATAAATGTTATACAGGTCCTTGGGGCAGGAGAAACACATTATTACAATCTCGTGCTTGTGTTTTGATCCTTCCAGCTAAAGATTAATGATAAGAAAATCTTCTAATAAAGCGATGGACAATGAGCGAAATGGCAAGTGAAGTGAAGGAGACGTAAGCGACAGAATCACGAGAATGTATTGACTAGCAGAAGGAAAAAGGAGAAGAAAAGAATGAATGACAGGTGAGTGAATCTGTTTTTATTTTTATTTATGATGCATTTAAATTGCTGCTCTTTTGCATATTTACCTTGCTATTTTATTATGTGCCGGAAATGAACAAAAATATAAAATAAAATAAAAAAGAAGCGGAAAAATTTTACAGCAAGAAGACGAGACGAAAATCGTCTACCCACATAAACAGCGCGAAAACATTGTCACAGCATGAAGTCGAATGTTTTTTATATGCAAAAATATTTCATTTCCTACAGTCAGCAAAATGTTAAATAATAAAAAATATAAAAAAACAACACCAGCAACACCAACAGCAAAAACAACAACAACAGCGGCAGGAGGAGCAACCTCATTGGCAAAAGGACCAGCAAAATGAGCAACAAAGTATAAAAAAAGGAGGAGCAAATGCAAATAATAAAAAAAGAGAAGCGAAAACTGCAATAAAAATCTGTTCAACATGAAGTGAGGCAAACGCACAAAAGTATGCTACAATTGCACAAGTCCTTCTAGATCCTTTGCCCATACACTTTACAACTTATGAGTGCTAATAAAATTCACTCGGCATATCCTTGACAAAAAAGAAATGAGAAGAAGATGAAGTAACCGAAATGCGAGTCCTTCAAGGTGTGTGCTTTGATAAAAGGGAGCAAAATCCTCTTACCCCTCCATACCCCATCAACTGCTCAAGGACAATTGTGCGAAGACATCCCCTTGCGGCGACCGTGTTCATTTTAAATTTTTTCACAATTTATTTTATATAGAGAAGTCGAGACTCGTTGAAGTGGGAGAGCTAACTGAACAGTTGCTTTGTGCAATTTCTGTGACACAACAATGAGAAGTAGAAGCAGGGAAAATGAGAAATATGTATTTTATATTGTCCATTCGCCAAAAAAGAAAAACATACTAAGCTTATTGGGGAATTATGAATAGTTTACCAGTTTTCCAACAAAACAAAATGAGTTTTTCGAATTCTTTGAATTAAATAAATTAAATCAAGTACGTAACGAAAACTTCAAGTTCATAAATCTTAAAGCAATGGATGTAAGCTCTTTTCGGTAAGAAAGTCAGTTCAAATCGAAAAGTAAAAGGCTAAAAATGTTATGCCTAGGCCACACAAGAAATAATGCGGAAAGAAAGCGCAAGTGAAAGGTGTTAATACCCAAGAAAATCCTCGATGGCAAGAGCAGAAGCAACAGCCTCGGTTTAGACTTTGAGCCAAGTCTTAGTTTTGGGTCACGATGGTTTTTGCTCACTGCACTCATTTCATGGGATTTTTGTCTTTTACTTTTTTCACTTTGCTTCTTTCTTTCGTTTCAGATATTGTCTGATTGTGGGAAATGAAGAAGCGAGAAGAAAAAAAAAAACGCCTGATGAAGCGCATGACGAGCGATAAAATTCACAATGTTGATGAAAGTGTGTAAAAGGTTTTTTTTTGCTTTCTTTTCGATAAAACAGATAAAGCATTGCAATGTAAGTTCGAGAAATTCTTTTTCTTTATGCAAAAGGCAATTAACAATTATCACCGAAAGCGATAAAATTGATAGCAAAATCGTTATTTGTGTTTATCTTTTACGCTCGATATATATTTGGAGAAGAGAATAAAAGTTATTCTACTCCTTCGAAGTGGCCCAGCGACCACGAAACCAATTTTCTTGTCAACCCGTTAATCTCGACAGCAATTTGCCCTCTCTCTCTAGCAATTGCTGGTCTGTCTAAAACTTTATCATCTTCTGTTGGAAATTATGCTTCACTTTACTTTACTTGAAGAAGCGTCTCCGCTTCTCTAAGAAACTTCCACCTAAATTACAATCACTTAGAACACTTTTAGCAGACATTATGCACTCATTTTAGACTTCCGTCTAATTTACATGCTATTTAAATTATGTTAGCAGGGAGTGCCGCACTCCCATCGAGTCTTCCTTCCCGTCTCTAAGCCAAATGTACGTTATAAAGCAGCTTCATCAAAATGCCTGTCTGTCCCTATCCCTGTCCCTATGGGTCTCCATTTTTGGGGTCCATGCTCTTTCCTTAGACGCCTGTTCAAAGTTGCAGCAGCTGCCGCAGCTACTTTGTAAAAACTTTTTGTATAGTGAAAGGAGTGGCAGCTGGATCTGTAGCCAGAGCTGCTTGTCGGAGTTGGTTCAAGCCGAATGCAAGCTACATATACATCCAATGCCCCCTAAAAAGCCAAGACCTCCACATTCATTCCCATGGCAAGTGTATAAAATTTTTGCCCAATATAATTTTAAAGAGCCCTAGCCAAGTGGCCTTCATCCTTTTCGTACCTACGCCAGCTAGCCTTGCCGTTATCTGTCTGTAAGCTTTTGCAATAAAAATGAATTAAATGCAATGAAGCAGCAACGTAGCTTCATCCTATCCACATCCTTAGTTTCTGTGAGTATTTTTTTTCTTCTATTTCTTTTTTTTTTTCTTGCTACCTCCTCCTGTTGACTTTGCCGGCACCTCGGGGCGCGCAAATTGTTGCAACAAAGTGGATGCAACCAGCAACTGGTGTCAGTTATTGTTGGCAACTCTCTCCTTCAGGTAGCGGATAGTTAAGTACAAAGTACAGGGAAGACTACATAGATTCGTTTACTGGCACGCCCACATAGCTAACGCCTCTTTCTCTCTCTCTCACTCTCTCTCTGCCTTTCTCCATTTTGCAGTGCTGCATTTAATGGCAATTTGTAGTCGAAGGCGGCAGAAGAGGCAAGGGCAGTAACAGCGGCAGCTTCATGCAAATTTTGTGGCTTATAGTTTATCAAGCCAAGCTTCTTCCCGTTTCCCCGTCGTCATTGCCTTCCTTTCTTCTTCCGCTCTTTGGTATGCCAAATGCGTAAGTTTGCATAAACTGCGTAAGTGGATGGGTTTGCCTGTAAAAGGGCGTGGCTTCTGTTTGCCTTTGTTGCGGCTTTTACGGCTTTTAAGTTGGTTAAAACACGTTAAGCTACATATTTTGTTTTCTCGATTTTTTCTACCTTTCTGCCCCCCGTTTTACCTTGTATATGTTTAAGTGAAAAGAAGTTTTATTAATAGTTTAAGTATAAACATAAAAAACTATCTAAAAATGTTACAATTTTTTTAGAAGGAAATGTTCAAACGATTGAAGGATGTTTATACAGACCTTGAGAATATAATCAATTTAGTTATTGTTGTTTTTAAAATT
The DNA here is from genome assembly GCA_018150345.1 of Drosophila equinoxialis. Lineage (NCBI taxonomy): Eukaryota > Metazoa > Arthropoda > Insecta > Diptera > Drosophilidae > Drosophila > Drosophila equinoxialis. Next base: position 1,108,197 of record JAECWI010000703.1, read on the forward strand.
TTAAAATTCTGAGATCAATTTAAATTTAGTTTGGTTTATCTTAACGTAACAACTTATATATTCAGAAATAAAATCTGATTAATTAGATGACTTAACTTTTAATAATAGCACATCGATATTGAAGAATCAGATCAATTTTGGCTGCTCGTTTGTTACCAACTCTTGTTCCTAATTGAAGCAGTTTTAACAGCTGCATGTGGTCTACTTTCAGCGCTTTTGCCGTGTCACATGTGTTAACTTTTGCTGTGGCAACCACGAGTTGTAGCCGCAAGAACAGCTAACGCAAAAAGCAAGAGCAACAAATAAAGTGGCAACAAATTACGCACACGGCTCGACCGCATGCTGGGACTGACTTGCAACAGGAAAAAGCTTTTGGCTAGTTGTTGAGCGATAAAAGCAACAACAATAACAGCGTCAAAAACAACGACAACAACAAATGTTTCCCGCACTCCAAGGTTGTTTGGCATTTTCACTTTTAATAAACACATTAAGCGCACTTAATTGCATACTTCAGCATTGAAGTGAAGGTGTGTGTGTGTATGTGTGGGTGTGTTCGTGCGTTGTGAGGCGGAAATATTTCCACGCTCGCTGACGTTGACAATTTTCTATTGCCTATGCCCAGGGGCAAACTGACGAACCAAAAAAATATATATCAGGAAGAGAATGCAGTTTGCCTGTTGTGAGTAATTGACGTCCTGAGCATGTCCTGTCTGCTGTGTTGTAATTGTTTTATATACATACATACATATGGGTGTGTGTGTGTGGGTGTGCATGTGAGTATGCGTGTGCACGTGAATGCAAACAATGGAAATTACACTTGAGCTGGCACCAAAGTGTGTTGCCTCACTCAAGTGCTGAACGAGTGGCGAATGAAGAGACGCTGCTCACAGGATTCGTCTGCTGCGTGTTGCGTGCACTCAAATGTTTCAATATTTACCATTTATTAGCTGTTAAATGCACAAACGGCGGGTAAGCAGGAAAACAGACAATGGAAGCGTGGTGAACATTTAATTTTCTGAAAATAAAAAACGGCCACTAAAAGTGAAGTCTACATCCACATACACTTTATGGCAAGTAGGGAGAGTTGAACAAAATGCACATAGACTTGATTTAAACTTTAATTTCTGATATATTTCTAGATATTTTTCTTGAAGGTATTTTTTCAGGTGAAGTATTTGTCATCTGCTGATGGCCTACCATTTACCCTAATAGCTAAAGACTTGGCCTTGTCAATTGCACAATTCTATGTAGTCCGTTTTGGTGTGGCTGGTTAACTCGTTTTAAGTTAACAATCAAAGACAAGTCAAAACCAAAAAAAGGAAAGAAAAAAAGAAATCACTACAGCTGCATTCTACTCACTTTCAAATCAATTTGCCGCATCTGCTCGGACAATGCAAATGTTTTGATACGTTTGTTATCCTTTTTTTATTTCCTTGCTGTTTTGCCTGAGATTTCGTTCTCTAAAAGCCACTGACCATGAAATTGAATGACAAGCTAAATCAGTCAACCAACAAAATAAAATGTCACACATGGAACATGAAAATGGCAGAGAAGCAAACCAAGGTTGGAGATTCGAGGTATGCCACCAAGGATACAAGGGAAATGCATGTGTTTGTGTGTGTGTGTGAGACATTTGCAACTATTTTGCGCACTGCCTCAATATCATTTGCCATCTTCATGGATATGTGGTTGTGGGTGTACATGTGTGTGCTTGTGTGTGGGTATATTTGTATATTTGAGTGTGTGGGAAAGCAATCAAAGCAAACATCAAATCAAAATAATGCCATCATTTATTTTCAATGAACTTCAACGACTTCCTACTCTTTCTTCATTACAACAAGTTTCACTAGAAATTGCACAAAGACATGCAAAAATTTCTGCGCAAAAATAAAAAGTTATTTATATAAATAACGATATTGGAATACTCTACTTATCTTATAAAAACATGTAGGCAGAGTACAATTTTGGCTTTTCGGTTTATACAGTTAAGAAAAACATGTTGTTATATTATTTGATTTTTATTCTTTATTATTCTAACATTGGAATCATCAAAGTTTGTGGATATATAATTATGCCAAAAAATTAGCAGAAGAAATTAATAGAATTGATTTGAAGGGCATGCTTTTGTTATTGTTGCTAAATGACATTGACTTCAATTAAATTTACTAATAAACTTGAAGTGACATGCCTTAGTTAGTAGGACATCAATATTAATCGGCTTATGGGAAGCTCATAGTGTGGCTTAAAGGACCATTCTGTTGTGAGGGTATAATTCAATGGAGGCACAGATTCCTTTCTCTTAACCAAACGATTTACACAGCCTCACTCTAGTATATTGATTGCATAACAATAGATAAACATTCCTGTACCTAGGAACCTACAGCCCGACTTCTGTTTCTACTCTCTCGCATCATCTCTTCGCACAGCTCAACAACATAAAACAAAACAACCAAAATTTAGAGGAAGAGCGAATCGAAACGAGGGGTGGTAGAGAAAAGTGGATATAAAAACAAAAAAAAAAAAAACACAAAAAAAAATCCCATCTGTGGATGCTAAAGCATTTCGCATCAAAATAGTAATGAAAGTCATTCATATGTTTGGTTTTCTATTTCCCCCAGTTTTTTCCTATAAAACTTCCGGCAGGTCGCGTGGTAGGCTGAAAATTTATTGCATACTTTTAGGTTCTATATATAGATGTGTGGTAAGGGAGGGAAATGGATGGAATAGACCATGGCATTGTACAGAACATGTGTGCGCTACTGTTCTTTCAATAGCAATTAAAGTGAATGACGTTTTCTCTTGTTCGTCTCTCTCTCTCTCTCTCTCTCTTTCCCGCATACTCTTTTTTCTCTCTCTGTCTCTTTGCAAAGATGTCGATTTAAGTTTTAATAGCTTTTTGCAACAGGATTGAGATGTGTTCTTAACGCAATTGATGAATTGGATGGGCTTGATAGGCAAGAAGAAATGGAAGCATTTTTAATGAAGATGACTGGATTAGTTAGTTTGGAATTCGAGTGCGCATTTTTATTATTTTGTTTGTTTTTGTCAGTTTGATTTGTGTGCATTGAGAAAATATGCTGAAAAACAACTAGAAAAATCAATCTCTTTTTTTATTTGCCTTCTTAATTAGTCAAAAAGAAAAAAATGTTTTTCCAATTGAAGTTTTATTTCAAAACAGAATTTTCACCAAAAAAAGAATGTTAAGTAAAAATATTTCTACTTGTCAGTCAGATTTTTGTTTTTCATTCACACAAAAAAATTAAAAAAAGGAATAAAAACAATTTATTTTTTTATATAAAAAGAAACATAACAAGGCACAAAGAATATAAAAAGCTAAGAAACACAATACAAAAAATATTAAAAAAAAATTAAATACAATTTTATATTTTTTGGCACTCGAAACTTTTATAGCTTTAGCTTGACTTTGCTTCATTCCTGATTCTCAAAGAACCTTGCAAATTTTGGAGAAAAATAGTCCTTCTAATTGGCTGAATTATTTAATTTAGTTAGTAAGACTAAATGACTACATTAACCAGGAGAGAGAGTTAACTTTAAAACATTTCACTTTACATTATATTTACGAAGACAAGCGCACAACTGTTTCACTTTGACTACTTCAAAGCGACTCCAAAGATGGCTGAGCTTGTTCCCTTTTTGATTAGAAATCGTCAAACTACTTTGAGTTTGCATTCATATTGGACTAGTAAGTCGCCTTGTTTATCCACAAGTGCCTAAAGATACGTATTGCAATTAAAAGGCAACGCACTTTGAGACTTGAACTGACCAAAGTAGCGAATCAATAGTCTGACATTGCAGCAGACTCTCTCTCTCTCTGTCTCTCTTGATCTCTCCCTTTCTCTTGTGACAGGACTGCAAGCAATACTTGACTTATGGCTGTCGGAATTTGGTTGAAAATTTGACAAGCACACATTACTCAAAACGAGAGAGACAGAGATGGGAAACCGAAAGTGTGGTCGGGGTCAGTCAAGAATATATCTCACATCACTCCAGTCACCTGCAATGGCACGCACACACCTCTGACAGTTTAACTGTCATTAATAAAGAGTAGCTGTAGTAGTAGGAACTTAGGCATACGTAGTGCGTACATATGTAGCTACATCTTTGTATGCATGTATGTGGTGTACTCACTCACACAAATACATAGAAGCCTCGCATAATTGATGTGTTTTTGTGAGTTATGGTGAAGCTTTTCGAAACACACACACAAACATATATATACACATATGAAAGTATGGGTAGCTGACTTACCAACTTTCCTACGGTCTCTAGCATTCACATTTTGGCAGGGTCAGGACCTTTCACTCATGCTTATCGTTCAACGTTGTTTCGGGCGTCTCCGGTTGGTCTCTGTCTCGGTCCTTAGAGTTGTTTGTCAGCGGCTGAGTGATGACTTCAAATTGGCCATCGCTGATGTTGACGGCCACTGCTCTACGTGTAGATGATGTCTCCCCCTCCCATTATATCCTCGCTAAAACACATGTGCTTTGAGTGTGTGTCTCACATATATGGGAAGGATTCAACTTTGCAATGGTAGTTGGGTATATAGATTTCGGTAATGTGTTAGATAAACATCATCATAGTCAACATTTTCGATTTTAGTTTTTTGTGCTCTTTAAGTTCAAAACAATTTTTTTCTCGTTTTCAATTGCTAATTATTAGTGTTTATGTTCTGTTTAAGAAAGAAGAGCATCAGCCTAGTCGATCCCTCTTGATTTGTTGTGTTTTTTGTTAGGACTCCATCTATATACTCATGATAGTAAATTCCACACCATTTACCTAACAATTGCCCAGGTGTGTTCTGTCCTGTACAATGACCCAGTCGATTGCCCCTCTTTCTCTTTCTCACTCACTCTCTTTCTACTTTAGTTGTAGTGATAAATGATTTGGCATTTGTAGGCGCAGCTTTGTTAATAGAAACAAATTGTTTGGCAGTGTGTTTGTATGTGAATATTGTGGGAAAAAGGTGCGATGATTAGTATGGCATATTTATAAAAATTATACACAATTTTCTGCCAAATTAATTAAAATTGATTAAAGTTGTATGGGCGTGTGTGTGTGTGTGTGTGTGTGTGTGTGTGTGTGTGGGGGGGCGTGTGTAAATACCCAAAAGCAAAAAGGAATAAAGCAAAGTATGCCCACGAAAATTCATTTAAATATTATTTCACTTTGCTTCAATGCACATTTGTTACACTTTCATTTCCATTTCATTCAGCTGCTGCATTTAATTTCATCTAATTTTCCAGCCACGCCCCACATCCCGTCATTTCTTGCTAGTCATTTCGACAGTTCCACCTTGCTTAACTCTTACAGCCTCTACTCGTTCCCATACAATCTCTCTCTCTCTCTCTCTCTTTTTCTCATTCCTTCCTCTTTCTCTTTTAGTTTCGGATTCGACTGCAGTTGTTGTTGTTGTTGTTACATTGCACGCTTTTCACTTTTCATGAATAATAAAGTGAAAGTCTAGTTAGTTTGGCGTTTTTCAGCTGCCGGTACGAGGTTTTTTCTTTTTTCTCTCACAAGCTTCCTGTTCGAGAGAAGGAAGCCTTCTGACTTCATCCAGTTGGTATTCCTCTTGCCGGGACCTTCGTCGACTTTTTCGTATGTTTTGTAATTTCGTTGCATACTTTTGTGAGCGAAAATACTCAGAGAAGGCGGCATTTCGCCCAATTGTATTTGTTCGCTTTTTGTTGCCTTTCTGTTCTGTGTTTCAGTGTGTTTAATGAATAATTTTTAATAGTTTTACCCTTCTCAGTAGGAACAGAAAACTTTTCGACCAGATATAAGAGAGCTTAACTCAATATTAAACCATTTCAAAAAACAATACCTAACTGACAACTTCTTTACTAAATGTGTGTTACCATAATTTAATAAAAAAAATACTAAAAATCTTCATAATGATCATTAATGAATATAGACTAATGAATATAGACAGCCAAGAAAGATCTTTAAATATCACATACGAATCAGATTATATAAAATACCTAAACCATTCTTAAATTTTTAACAAATGTCTGTGCAAATATGCTAATCTGACACATTGTCCTTGTACACAAGCAATTATTGTTATCCTGAGGGCCAAGAATTGACCCCAGCTGTTATGTAAAACTCCGTCCAAGGGCGATTTAAATATTTTTTAGGTCAAAAAACAAAACTTTTTGCCATATGCTTGTGATAATTTTATCATCTTTGGCTATATCCTTCATGTGGTAGTGCCAGTGTAATTGTACTTCATATTTATATAATATTTCGTTTTTTTTGTGGTTTTTTTTTGGTGCCCAGGAAATGCCATGTCTCTTTGTGTGTGTGTGTGTGTCGGTTGAACAACAAGTTTGATTTTGCTTATGTTTATACATAGAAAGTCTCAAAGGAAATGCCTTCGTCTGCATTTGCCAGTTTGAAGCCAAGAGTTGAGCTAGAAAGTGGAAGACATATTAAACTTTTGTTACAGGACATGAAACAGGATACACAACATATACATAACAGTTGCAGTGGCAAACCCCACTTGAACTTTTGCTTGATGCATTTTTGAAGTTTTGCTAACTTGGCAGCCAAGTTTAAAACTTTTATAGTCAGATTAAATGATATGAATTATTATTTCCATTGTTTTACATTTAAATTATGATTAAATTTTCTGTCAGGATTATGAAAAGGCAAAAAAAGAGATAATATGAAATAGTAGAAATTTTCAACATTCGTAGAATTTTCAACTGATTGGAAAAAACTTTAATCTAAATTCCCTAAAATGTCTGCAAACTTTTTTGGTTTTGATTTTCCTTTTTTTATTCTCTCTAAAAGTCAAAGCCACAGACAGTCAAAAATATTAATAAACCGCATATGCCGTCTCGCTTTTCCCCCTACATATCCTCGCCACGCGTCTTTCTCTCTCAGAATGATACGACCGCAGCATAAAAAGGCAAATATGCAGAATCGACTATTTTGTACAGTTGAGATGAACGCAAGAGCGGGAGAAAAGGGTAACTAAAATCATAAATTTTCCACAGGCTGAAAACTTTAGCGCTGACTCAACTCCCCATTCAATATACACTCATATTCACATTGAGAGATTGAAAGGGCCAAAGGTAGGAAGCTGATTATCCAAATGATGCATTTTCGAAAGCATCAAAAAGTCAGTTAAGGATTGGCGTTGCCTCTTTTAACAATTAAAAGCACTCGATTGAGATAGAGAAAGAGTAAGGAGAGTGAAAATAACTGGGGGCAACAATGCAACAAGTCAAGGGGCCCCTCTCAACCAATATCCACGGAATTGGTAGCCCGCTCACTAAAAGGTCAAAATTGCGGCACTCATTAAGGTTAGCAAGCAATTTACTTGATGAGAATGCCGCACATGTCTGAATCGAGGTCGGTGTGAGGGTCGTTAAATGTGGGTATGGGGGTCAAAAGGTTTTCAGCATAGTTACAGCACAGTTAGAGAGCCGGGGACTTCTTAATTGTGCTTTAATTGAGTGAACTTTAAGATACCAACGCTTTGATAGTGTCGATTGTCTCTCTGGGCGTGTGTGTGTGTGTCTTTGTAGGAATGTGTGCCACCGGAAAAAAGAGATTAGAATAAGCGTTTGAAATGGCCGGGTGGTTGAAGTATAATTTAGATATTAGTTAAAGGGAAAAGCGAGTTAAAAAAGATATTAGCTAAATGGAATGGAAAAGTTCTGAATAAACTACCATTTAGAATTATGGAAAAAAACAAAATTTAAGCCTAAATAAAAAACATAGAATTCAATACTTAGTTAAGTATATCTATGCAAGCTTTAAGGAATGTTAAATATATTTTTTAGTAACAGTATTATAAGATTGCTAGACCTTTAACTATCGAACGAAAACCATATTACTAATAGGGAAACTTGCATACATCAAATCTTTGATACAGACATTTACTTTAACAATACAAACCTGAACACAAACTCCGACAAAGTTCGAAATATATTGGGGAAATGAAAAATAAAAATCGTGTAATTTTTATTCTAGATCATCAAGAGAAATCCAGAGCAAAACATATAACAAGTTATGCATATGCATTACATACTTGACCTTTTATTTAGTACATAAAATAAAGATCTATCTATAATTAGTTTGGGATGTGTAATGTGAAATAATCGACACCATAGAAAAAATATGCATAGAATTGAATGTTTTTATAATATATTAAATTTTTGGTTGTGTCTTACAGAATAAAAGTTATCTATAAGCAATGTTTCCACAAAGAAACGTGTCTAGGCGAATTTAAAAACAAAAACAACTACAAAGTTTAAAAGTAATCCCCTCAAGACGATCTCCAAAGGAGATTTAAATATATTGGTAAGCGAAAATGAATAAAAACTTTGTATTTGTATTTATTGACCCCGAACTGACATACAAAAGGTAGGATATTTTTAATGATTAAATTCCAATTGTTATTTCTTCTTTAAATGACTTCTAGAAAATGTTTAAAAGTTTTAAAATTATAATAAAAAATTAGTCAACCCCTTAACAAACTGAAAGGAGAAATTTCCAGTTAAAATAATTCGCCTAGTGTCGCTCTTGAATAAATGCTAAGAAAATTGTTCAAGTCTGTCTCAAATATTTGCCACATAATTGGTGTTAGTATCAGGTCTTATGTTTCCTCATTCTCCAAGCTCATTCCATTTTAGTTTTTTCGACATATGTTTTTATGTCTCTGTGAAGCACAGTGCAGCAAGACGAGCAGGCAGCTTTCACATCTTCATCTCCAACTCAATGGGCATGGCTACAGCTTGCCCACTTAAGTATGCAACACAAAATTCTAGTACGCTGCATGCGTACCAAAAATTCACCAAAAGCAAAGCCAAAGCTTCTCACTATAAGTATGTGTGTGTGTGTGTGTGTGTTTGCGTGTCTGTGCTATTTACTTAGCCAAAACGTGCGTAAAGTTTTAATTATAAACTTTTTCTTGCACTCCTTTTTGCCAGTTGGTGTTTTTTTTTTTGTTTTTAGCTTTTCTTGGGCAATCTTTTGACAAAAGTTTTTATTCTCTTTTATTTTTTTATTTGTAGTTCTTGTTTTTGCTTAACCTCATGCATTTTATGGCATTTTAAAGAGGGCAATTTATAAGATTTATGTGAGGTGTGACATCTGTTTTTGTTGTTTATGCACATTTAGCTACAAAATTTAGATTAATTAGTTAAATGATTTATTATGCGCCTGGCCCTTTAGGCAAACATTTTCGGTATAGAATTTTAAATGTACGCCACTTGATATGCATTTTGCTTGAATGAAATGAACGGAAAAAGCTTTTTGTATAATTGCATCAGAAATGTTTGCAAATAGCAGAAAAATCAATTTAATTTGTGCAATACTTGATTGAAAGATAAATTGATAGCTAGATAGATAGATACCTATAAATATATACACACATATACATATATACATACATATAGTAGTATCGATGGAGAAGTGTGTGCAAATCAATATGGAATTTTTCAAGGGTCATTATATGCAAATGGAATTGAATTGCAAAAAGGTGATGAAACAAAATTATCAACTCACGACACGTTCAATTGAAAACAAAAAAAAAATATACAAACTTCTAGAAAAGTAACTGAAGAAACGAGAGCACTTTTTAAATGTTTCACCTAAACGCTCACAAAAAGATTTTATTTTTTTTAACACTACATTGGCTTCACACCAAAAGCTTAGCATACACAATACATAATAAAGATAATTCTAAACGATAGGCAAATTGCACTTGAGCATATCATTGAATTTAATAAAATACAATGCTCTGGCTCATATGCATTGCCTCATTGCTGGATTGTGTCGTCGGTTGAGTGAGTCTTCAAGTCGATATTCACTATAAGATTGAGTGAGTAAATGCATTTCAATAAACCATTCACTGCACGTCAACAATGAGCATAAGTTATGCTGCCACTTTCTACTCAACATCAATGAACCGATTCTAGAACTTGACTCGCACTAATTCCTTCAGAATGACGACGATAATCATGGACAGCAAACAGCAAACCCACAAGCACTGCTTGACTGACTGGCTGACTGACTGAATCCCTATGTGTGTGTGTGTGTTGATAGTCATCAATGACGGCAAAGGCTATGCCTTTTGTCTGCGTTGGAGTATGTTTTCATTGACTTCCACAGAAGTCTTCGTTCCTGCTATTTAATGACAAAAAGAAGACTAAAAATAAAAATTAAATAAGACGATAACAATCACACCAACAAAATGTAACCACTACATAGAGAATGATTAAAAAATATCTGAAAAGAAATAAGTGGATTAAAATATTTGTAACAATAAAAATGCAACTGAATTAGGGGCTTAGGTAGACTTTTCTCCTTGTACTAAAACTAGTAGATTCCCTAAATATATCGCAAACTTATAAGCCATTTTCTAACTAGAAAACACTTGTATGGTTTAAATTCTATACTTAGAATATAAATACTCACAGAAACATATAAGGATGTAACTTAAGATTGTGTGAGTAAATGAAATGATTGAAATAACAATTATACAGATTTTTTTTTATATTACTTATGCATTTTTTGAATTTTGATTTGACGTTGTTGTAGTTATTTTGCAAACATTCTTAATTTAGTTATTTGCTTTGGGAATTAGTTTACAATAAAATTAAATTATAGAATTTCTCAATGCAAACTTATTACTTGTCTAAAATAACCTTAAACAAATGTAAATTGAATATTGCATTTAAATCAAAATTAGAATTGTAGTTAAGAGTCTTTAAATATGCAATTAAATCTTTATATTATTCCTGTCTCTATTTCAATGAATATTTTTTATATACATATAAATAAAAAGCAAAGAAAACAAATAAATCAAAATTAAAATAACAACAGCAGCAAGGAAGTTATCGCAGGACTTCCTGTTGCACGGACATTTTGAATGGGGACATTGAACTTCTGCTTCTTGGGCTTTCCTGGACTGGCCCCCGGAGGCGTTGGCCGAAATGTAAAAACAATAGCAGCAACAACAACAACTGGAAACATCAACACGTAACATTAAACTTCACAGTCACAACATATTTGGGTCTGGGATGTGCTATTTCCCTACGTTTTCCTCAGTTTAAAGTCGCCGACACAGAAGCAACAGCAACAACATCGCATTGAAGTTGAAATCAGAAGAATGAGAGCAAGCGCCCGCAAGTATGCAATGTTTGTTGCTTAGTTGGTGGTAATACGAAACCGGCACGCGATCAAATGGCGGGAATTAAAGATTAGGAAGCAGGCAAAAGAAAAAACAAAACAAGTTAAAAATTTAGAAATAAATTTAATGTTTTCCTTTTATTATGTGCTGTTTTTTTTTTTTAAATTTATTCTAACCAAATAATCATCTGTCTTTAAACAGTTTTAAATTCGTTAAGGTAATCAACTCAATTAGCCAGCCCACACAGATGTACAACATACACACACACACTCACTAGCGCCAAGTAAAACAAACACAAAACTCAATTAGTTGCCATAACTAAATAATCACAAACACATTTAAACAAACAACAACTCGGCCAGAGTTGACTTCACTTCTAGGCGACCAAGCGTTGCTGACGACGACGACAAGAAAGAACCAGGTCAACAACAACAACAAGAACTACAGTAATTGTTTAAACAATAACTACACAAACAACAATAGCAACAACAACAAACAAGAAGAGCTAGAACAACAGCTGCCTGGAAAATTGCTTAAAATGTACAGAAGCCATTCCAACATGTGACGCACGTGACAAAACTTGTCAAATGACTTTACTTCACTTTGACTGAAAGGAAGGAAGTACAAAATCAAATAAGAGCAACAATTCGCGAACCGTGCCACTTGTTGCTCTTCTTACCCTCAACTTATTCTCAGTTGAGTTATGACCAAAGAACGCTTCGAGGCGTAAACCTTCAGGGCTAAAATGTCTCGCAAGTGCAGTCAAGTGGATTTCTATTTGATATGCCAGCAACAAGAGTCAAATATTGTATACACATATTTCCCTTGCATAATGTTCCTGGAATCGAATGCTTTTTGATGTCAATTATTTTGTGTTAAGCATGAATTTAATAATGATTTTTTACCGAAATGGAAATCAAATTCGAGTATCCAAGTAGGCGTGTGAAGCCATCCGAATAGGCCATGAGCTTAAACTTCAGAACTGAAAAACTGTAGACCCTCGGATCGGACGAACAATGCTCATTCATTCACATTTAAATCCAGGTGAAACAAACATTAAACACTAAAAAAAACACAATCTTTTTCGAAAAATCCTACTTCCGTAAACAGGCTACACGGTAAATAACTAAAATTAAAAAAAAAAAAAAAGAAACTATACATTTTGTATTTAATCATTTACGAAATTTTCGTTCTTTTAGAAGATGTGCAATCCTTGGATGGGTTCTATGCCCGGCACTTGCTGTGGACCAACTGGTGGACTGGGACCTTGCGGACTTTGCGGCCCCTACAATGGTCAGTGGTTCAAGGCTATCAATCATTGCTGCGGTCCATGCGGGCCCTATGGTTGTTGCTCCTGCTATGGGCCGCACGGTGGTCACTGTTAGCCTGCTTAGAAGGAAAGTAGGATAAACACAAAGCTAAATTATCCAGAGAAGTGGTCTTGGTAAAGATAGAGAAATGACGGGATACAATGGAATACGAAGAACACTGCAGTTCAATCAAAACAATCCAAGATTATTTAAAACTAGACAAAAAGAAACAACCAACCAAAAAGAAATGGCTTAAGTTACTAGAGAATGTGTTTACGAAGTTAAATAAATTTCTGTTATAGTACGTAATTTTATTTTGTTTTCACTTTTTAAATGCCTTTTAGCGATCCCATGTGTGCACTTGTTGTTGTTGAGTAGCAATTTCAGGCGAAATTCGTCTGGTTGGCATCATGTTGTCCGCGGGGTCCATTTAATGCTAAACCGATTTGGGTGTAAAAATATTTGGCTCTTGTTCGAAGCTAATGACACGCCAGGGAACGGGGAGGTGGGATAACACATTAAAATGATGGTGAGATGAAATTATTGCTCATACATTTTTATTTATTGGTTTTACAATTTAAGGTTTTGCTAATTTGTAACATAAACTAAATTTAAATTGCAGCTACTTCCTACGCTTCAAAATCTTCGAAGCGCTCAGAGCTGGAAAATACTCTGAACTATTGAGATCTGGCGCCTGACCTTTGCGTACACCTTTGGGTATCAGTGATGACATCTTTTTGCTGCTGCTGCTGCTGCTGCCACGTGAATTCGAATTACCTGATTTGAAGCTCATCTGGCTCTGGCGTAGAGCTGGTGGTACATAAACTTGCTTTTTCGGTTCTGCCATCTCCATGGTCTGCTCCATGGAAATCGACTTCATGTTGCTCAACACAGACGACGGATTCGTTTCAGTCATTTCAATCATCATGTCCATCTCCATGGCCACTTCAGAATTGACATTTGATGGCTCAGATTTTTGCCAGGGGCAAGATACCGAACCAGAATTATCTTCCGTTTGCTGTTGACCCAAACCCACAACTCCCAGGCCATCTCCACCACAATCCTTTTGGCGTTCCTTCTCCAATTCACCATTGTCACTACCATATGTTCCCACGCCAGGGAAATTCAAACCCATTTGAATGATGCGAAGCTGACTTGAATGTGTGTACTGACGGCGATTCTCTTCATTAAAATCGCACCAATCATCCGCATCGTCTTTGGCATCGTTTGGGAAACGCAATCCGGTGTCCATTGAAATACTTGCCTCCATGGAAAAGCGACTTGATGCCATGTCCAATTGTGTTGCACTTGTGCGCACTTGCTCGGGATTAGAATCCATCACTTCGGGCATCAATTTGGTGGATTCTTCCAGCGTTTTGTACAGCTCATCGGTAGCCAAAAATTATTTTTTTTTTTTTTAGACTTTTTATCTTTCTTGGCAAAGAAATCGTCAAGACCGGACATTTTGTATTTTTGCTTTTATTAATCTCGTAAGAAACTTGTGTTTTCCTTTAGTTACCAAAAATTTAATGACTAAAGTTGTCAAACTAGAGAAGTAAAGTGGAAGCAAATTGCTTGGCTAACTGGGTTCCCAAAAAAATTGGAACTTTTCTCAGAATTCGTTAAAATGACCATACATAATTAAAGCAAGGAAGGGTAGTCCTCGGTATCTTCCAACTCATCTGAGCAACAAGGATCTGGCTTCGAATCCCAGGCTATATTTGCTAGTGTATACTTCACAATTATATCCCATACTGATGATAATAATAACAAATAATAAAAGTTTAGAAAGAAACCAAACTTACAAGGCTTTTTAGGGGTATATATTTATTTTTTTTTTTTCATATTTATACCCTTGCAAAAAAAGTATATTAATTTTAATCAGAAATGTGCAACGCATAGAAGGAAGCATATCCGACCACATAAAATGTCCGTCCGTCTGGATTGATGCGAACTCCTCCTAGACTGTTAGAGCTACAGAAATTTTGCATGTAGGCTTGTATATACTGCAGCAGTTGTATATCTCGGATTCAGTCGGATCGGTCCACTATATCGTATATTTCGTATGCTAAGATTGTAGGCCGTTCTTTCGTAGACATTAGTTCTTTTGGATAAAACGTTTTTACACTTGGATGGCTTTGATGGCTGATGATTACAAAACAGTTGCAAGGATATTCAAACTTCGACGCGGTCGAAGTTAACCCCGGCCCTCTGTTCTAATGTCCCCCGGGGGACGACTTCCTACATGGCCCCTAAAAGATGCCACATATTTGGCAATATTAAGTAAATGTGAATAGAAATCACATCTAATATTTTCACTCTTTTACTTTTTCTTTGTTTTAATTCTATATATAAGGGGAAAATATTTTAGATAAAGAATGAAATCAATGTAACGAAAGAAATATGTGACAACGGATGAGAGTGAATGGAATTTGTGAAAGAACATTTCATGTTCTGCATCCTTGATGACAATCTCTAGGGATTATCAACGTCATAGGCATAAAACTCATATATTTCAAAAATATTGTAACGTGTTTTGCCCGTGGCCGAGCGGTTGGTTTACGGTTGGGCGTTTGATCGTCAGGCCTCAGATAATTTGGCAGAATCGCAAAGAAAACAGAGATGATTAGTTTCTTTCGTTTATTCAACTACTTTCTTTTTCTCGTCTTGGCAACAGCGAAAACTTTCAAGCCCCCTCTTTTTCTCTCCCTCTCTTCATCACCTCTTCGTTAAGTGGGCCGCGCTAGCTCAAAAAAAACTATCTCTCCCTGTGGCGCCGTTTTTAGTGTGCCCAGCCGTAGAAAATGGGACCGGTACTTAATGGGAACAGTTTGCCTACTACTCGAGTTGCCACCCAGGCCGTCTACGTTACAAAATCTTTTGAAGTCGGTTAGAAATTGACCTGAGAAAACTGTTTAGTTAAATGTATTTTCTGAATGTCTGAAATACCCTTAAGCTCACATCCAATAAGGGTACCCCACACACATCTTTTTATTTTTACAAGAAAAACGTCGGGAGTAGCGATAATTAATTTGACTCGATTATTTGGCTATTCGATTATGTGTGCTAATTATCGTAACAATATCACCACTAGCCCTGGAAATGACTTGCTAAATTTTAATCTTAGTAGGCTGACTTTTGACTATAAAAGGCGCACCAGCAGTCAATACTTTCTCAGTTATTCTTTAGTTGTTCAAGAGTGTCGTCCTAAAGTGTATCCGGTAAAAATATATATATATATATATTTTTTTTTTTTTGAGTGAATAAGCTGAAGTTAACCTACGTTTTATTTTTTTAAATAGGACTTATACATTTTCTCGTCTATAACAATTTATTTTTTTTTATCTAATTTGTAAATTATTTGATTTTTTATACAGCAGAAAGGATCAAATCCTTAAATGGATTCAATTCGGAAAGGACGATGCAGTTTCCGTTCATCGGTTTAATGTGGGCAAATGCGAGTTAAACTTTTTGGACATCTTATGCCAGAACTCTGCACATTGATTTTCCTTCTTTTTAAATCATATTGAAAAAGAAAAATGGGTGTTTTCGCCAACGGGTAAGTCTATTAGTTAGCTATTTTTAACAAACTATTTGTGAAATATAAATGTGCTAATAAAAAAAATTCTTACAGCAACTGGTTGATACCAGCAGAGATTATCCTTAAATTTCATTTTTTTCCTGTAATATCTGAACTCCATCAAGACAAATAATTGGTCCATTGTCCGATTCCATTCGCCAATTTTCATTTTCCTTAATATAATTATATAACAAGATTATAACGTCGTTATTGTTGCCCCAATCTTCGTTGTTGTTGTCATTGCCATTATTAGCCGAGTAGCTTTTGAGATGATTGCTTCCAGAAGTTATTTCGCTACCAAACGTTTTTTCTTTACAACTGGTAAGTCTTATACGTATTGTCTCAGATCGTCAGTTTTTATTATTTACCAGGACTAGTTCAGACTTTTATACAAATTTCTTGCATCAACAGGTATTGAAGCTGCTTACAAGTATCAACAGACCCATATGTATGATTTTTCCTTAATATCCATAAATTCTATCAATTAAAACTATTAATTATTGACTTGAATTGGCTGATTTTTCCTTAAAATCCTTACAACTCATGGGTAAGTCTATTAGTTTTATAACTTCAGTTTTTAATATTAACCCGTTAGTTAATCAGAATTTTGTTTAAATTTCTTACAGCAAAGAAGATGAAATCTGCCAACTCGTACAATCAAATATGATCAACGATAAAGACAGCATTGTGCAAGATTTCTGGCTTTTATTCTCCTTACTTATAACCAAAATAATTATCCTTATCATAATCTTTTGCATTATTATCAGTAACGTCAGTCAAGGACAAATGTGTTTGTGAGTGTCCAAATCTCAATGTCCTGATCCTCCACTAAAAGACATGACCGAAAATCAAAAGTTGTTTTTTGATGTGATTTTTGTTTCCTAAGGGGTAAGTATAGACTTATTCGGTAATCCATTAGCTTTATATGTACAAATATGCACAATATAAATGTATCTATAAAATTCTTTCAGCCAATAATATTAAATCGTTAACAGATTCTAGTCAATACCAGGCCATGGTAGTTACTTTTTTTTTTTTTTTTTTTTTGGATTAAAGTTAGTATTGTCAATCTCCAACTAAAACTGACACATGGTTCAAAGAAATAACGGGGAAGAACCAAGAAGAAACCGCTTAAAATTTTGAAAAGAAAAAGAAACAAAAATTTTAACTTAATAAAGTAACGATGTTGTTGACTTTGTGATAGCGATAGCCGGGTGGTAGGAATCGACAATAATCGGAAAAGGTGAAGGAATTTTGGGCTCCGGCCGACAATACAGCATAACGTCCGGCGATGTCCACATCGACACGGACATTGCCTATCAGCACGACATGATCCGGCAGGAATGCACGGTCAAAAAGGACTACTGGTCTGTTGGGCATGACCACTGAACTAGCGACTGCAAGCTGTCTCGCAATCGTGAATGAGACAAACTTCTCGACATTAGACATCCTACAAATCAATATCGTGACGCGAAGGATCGAAGTTAAGCACAAAATGGACTTCGCAGTTGTAGAGCTTGTGAAATTCCTTCTTGTTGTTGACAAGGTATAGTATCGAATCAATGAGTTGGAAATGCTTGGTATACTCGGTCTTGTACCTCTCGGTGATAGCGCTATTGAGGGAAATTTCAATATGTGCATTATTTAAAGGGGCTGTGACGTCCTGCATAGAAGTTCTATATTCTTCAAACATGATCAAAGTTTCGCAAGTCGCGCCTGCCCATTTTAGTCACTGTCCGCACCGGATCGGGAACGATGTAGACGTAGGGACCGGACTGGAGGAGGAATTTGCCGCAGAAGTAGGGATATTTCAATTTGGCCAACGTTTTCGCCTCGAAATTGAAGAGATCAGCAAATACGCCTGCCGTGTCGTACGAAATGTTATGACCGAAAATAAGATGGTCGTCCCCAGCGTACAAGCCACAAGTAATATTCTCCGGATTATAGACAGCAACACAGGCAGCTTGGTTGATAATGGTGTTACCCAGAAAAGTACGCCTGAACGTCTTTGGAAATCAACAACCGCCGAAAACCCCGAGCTTCTATCGCTATAAAGACTCCGAACGTGGCTGTTGTACCATATCTCAGCCAAGTACGGATCCAAACCGAGCTTCATAAACAAAGCGATTTCAAAGATTAGGTAATACGCGGGCATGCTCTTGTCGTATTTGCCGATGTCGTTTTCTACCCGTTCACAGGAGAACAACGTCTCTGCGTCAAAACGCGAGTTTATTTCACACTCAGTCAGGAGACATGCCAGTGTAAAAAAGAAATTTCGGATTCATAACGGCCAACAGTCGATTACGCAGTTCAACGAAGATGGGGCAAAAAATGATATTCACGTCCTTAGGCTGAAACGCTATAGTCTGCACACTCTGATACTTGAGTGCGTCAGCGCCGGACGATGGAGCCTTAACCGCTTGTTTGATTATGTATGAAAACAGGTTGTAGATTCGCGTTTCGACCGGCTCTACGGACTGCGAGAGATAACGCAGTACTTCAGGATTATCCTGGGCCGCTCTCCAGTTATCTAGAGACTCCACCGACGGTCTTACGGGATGATTTACGAAATCCTCGAAGAGGGTCCTATCGGAAATCACACTTTCGATGTAATTCTCCAAAAGCAACTCGGCAATATATTGCGGAGGGTAACCAACCGCGAGTTTCGGAACGTTACTGTTCCTTTTAGCAAACCCAAGAATAGTCTCAAGTTGTGTGGCCGGTCGGCGGGCAGACATCATAGTGCGGAGTGTCGGCCTGAGGGTATCGAAGGGAGGGGCCATGTAATTCGCGCGATCCGTGTCCTGGACGATATTGTCGATCGCTATCTTGATATCTGAGTTCTGCACTATATCAGCTGGTGAGTCATACAACTGGTAAGTCTTATACGTATTGTCTCAGATCGTCAGTTATTATTTACCCAGAACTAATTCAGAATTTTATACAAATTTCTAACAAAAAAAACATTTAATGGAAGGTCATTTGCCGATCTTTGTCTTGGTTGCTGATTTTCATTTTCCTTAATTATTTCACAAGATTTTAACGTCATTATTATTGCCATATTTGTACTATCATCAAGATGATTATTTCCAGAAGTTATTTCGTTACCAATTTTATTTTCTTTACAACTGGTAAGTCTTATACGTATTGTCCCAGATCGTCAGTTTTTATTATTTACCCAGAACTAAATTAAAATTTTATACAATTTTCTTACAGAAAAACATTTAATGGAACGTCATTTGCCGATCTTTGTCTTGGTTGCTGATTTTTATTTTCCTTAATTATTTCACAAGATTTTAACGTCATTATTATTGCCATATTTGTGCTATCATCAAGATGATTATTTCCAGACGTTATTTCATTACCAAACGTTTTTTTTTTACAACTGGTAAGTCTTATACGTATTGTCCCAGATCGTCAGTTTTTATGATTTACCCAGAACTAAATCAGAATTTTATACAAATTTCTTACAGAAAAACATTTAATGGAAGGTCATTTGGGACTCTTGTCCAGGTCGCTGATTTTCATTTTCCTTAATTATTTCACAAGATTTTAACGTCATTATTATTGCCATATTTGTGCTATCATCAAGATGATTATTTCCAGAAGTTATTTCGTTACCAATTTTATTTTCTTTACAACTGGTAAGTCTTATACGTATTGTCTCAGATCGTCAGTTTTTATTATTTACCCAGAACTAAATTAGAATTTTATACAATTTTCTTACAGAAAAACATTTAATGGAACGTCATTTGCCGATCTTTGTCTTGGTTGCTGATTTTTATTTTCCTTAATTATTTCACAAGATTTTAACGTCATTATTATTGCCATATTTGTGCTATCATCAAGATGATTATTTCCAGACGTTATTTCGTTACCAAACGTTTTTTTTTTACAACTGGTAAGTCTTATACGTATTGTCCCAGATCGTCAGTTTTTATGATTTACCCAGAACTAAATCAGAATTTTATACAAATTTCTTACAGAAAAACATTTAATGGAAGGTCATTTGGGACTCTTGTCCAGGTCGCTGATTTTCATTTTCCTTAATTATTTCACAAGATTTTAACGTCATTATTATTGCCATATTTGTGCTATCATCAAGATGATTATTTCCAGACGTTATTTCGTTACCAAACTTTTTTTTTTACAACTGGTAAGTCTTATACGTATTGTCCCAGATCGTCAGTTTTTATGATTTACCCAGAACTAAATCAGAATTTTATACAAATTTCTTACAGAAAAACATTTAATGGAAGGTCATTTGGGACTCTTGTCCAGGTCGCTGATTTTCATTTTCCTTAATTATTTCACAAGATTTTAACGTCATTATTATTGCCATATTTGTACTATCATCAAGATGATTATTTCCAGAAGTTGTTTCGTTACCAAACGTTTTTTCTTTACAACTGGTAAGTCTTATACGTATTGTCCCAGATCGTCAGTTTTTATTATTTACCCAGAACTAAATTAAAATTTTATACAATTTTCTTACAGAAAAACATTTAATGGAAGGTCATTTGGGACTCTTGCCCAGGTCGTTGATTTTCATTTTCCTTAATTATTTCACAAGATTTTAACGTCATTATTATTGCCATATTTGTACTATCATCAAGATGATTATTTCCAGAAGTTGTTTCGTTACCAAACGTTTTTTCTTTACAACTGGTAAGTCTTATACGTATTGTCCCAGATCGTCAGTTTTTATTATTTACCCAGAACTAAATCAGAATTTTATACAATTTTCTTACAGAAAAACATTTAATGGAACGTCATTTGCCGATCCTTGTCTTGGTTGCTGATTTTCATTTTCCTTAATTATTTCACAAGATTTTAACGTCATTATTATTGCCATATTTGTGCTATCATCAAGATGATTATTTCCAGAAGTTATTTCGTTACCAAACGTTTTTTCTTTACAACTGGTAAGTCTTATACGTATTGTCCCAGATCGTCAGTTTTTATTATTTACCCAGAACTAAATCAGAATTTTATACAATTTTCTTACAGAAAAACATTTAATGGAAGGTCATTTGGGACTCTTGCCCAGGTCGCTGATTCTCATTTTCCTTAATTATTTCACAAGATTTTAACGTCATTATTATTGCCATATTTGTACTATCATCAAGATGATTATTTCCAGAAGTTATTTCGTTACCAAACGTTTTTTCTTTACAACTCGTAAGTCTTATACGTATTGTCCCAGATCGTCAGTTTTTATTATTTACCCAGAACTAAATCAGAATTTTATACAATTTTCTTACAGAAAAACATTTAATAGAACGTCATTTGCCGATCCTTGTCTTGGTTGCTGATTTTCATTTTCCTTAATTATTTCACAAGATTTTAACGTCATTATTATTGCCATATTTGTGCTATCATCAAGATGATTATTTCCAGAAGTTATTTCGTTACCAAACGTTTTTTCTTTACAACTGGTAAGTCTTATACGTATTGTCCCAGATCGTCAGTTTTTATTATTTACCCAGAACTAAATCAGAATTTTATACAATTTTCTTACAGAAAAACATTTAATGGAAGGTCATTTGGGACTCTTGCCCAGGTCGCTGATTCTCATTTTCCTTAATTATTTCACAAGATTTTAACGTCATTATTATTGCCATATTTGTACTATCATCAAGATGATTATTTCCAGAAGTTATTTCGTTACCAAACGTTTTTTCTTTACAACTGGTAAGTCTTATACGTATTGTCCCAGATCGTCAGTTTTTATTATTTACCCAGAACTAAATCAGAATTTTATACAATTTTCTTACAGAAAAACATTTAATAGAACGTCATTTGCCGATCCTTGTCTTGGTTGCTGATTTTCATTTTCCTTAATTATTTCACAAGATTTTAACGTCATTATTATTGCCATATTTGTACTATCATCAAGATGATTATTTCCAGAAGTTATTTCGTTACCAAACGTTTTTTCTTTACAACTCGTAAGTCTTATACGTATTGTCCCAGATCGTCAGTTTTTATTATTTACCCAGAACTAAATCAGAATTTTATACAATTTTCTTACAGAAAAACATTTAATAGAACGTCATTTGCCGATCTTTGTCTTGGTTGCTGATTTTCATTTTCCTTAATTATTTCACAAGATTTTAACGTCATTATTATTGCCATATTTGTACTATCATCAAGATGATTATTTCCAGAAGTTATTTCGTTACCAAACGTTTTTTCTTTACAACTCGTAAGTCTTATACGTATTGTCCCAGATCGTCAGTTTTTATTATTTACCCAGAACTAAATCAGAATTTTATACAATTTTCTTACAGAAAAACATTTAATAGAACGTCATTTGCCGATCCTTGTCTTGGTTGCTGATTTTCATTTTCCTTAATTATTTCACAAGATTTTAACGTCATTATTATTGCCATATTTGTGCTATCATCAAGATGATTATTTCCAGAAGTTATTTCGTTACCAAACGTTTTTTTCTTTACAACTGGTAAGTCTTATACGTATTGTCCCAGATCGTCAGTTTTTATTATTTACCCAGAACTAAATCAGAATTTTATACAATTTTCTTACAGAAAAACATTTAATGGAACGTCATTTGCCGATCCTTGTCTTGGTTGCTGATTTTCATTTTCCTTAATTATTTCACAAGATTTTAACGTCATTATTATTGCCATATTTGTGCTATCATCAAGATGAAGTTATTTCGTTACCAAACGTTTTTTCTTTACAACTGGTAAGTCTTATACGTATTGTCCCAGATCGTCAGTTTTTATTATTTACCCAGAACTAAATCAGAATTTTATACAATTTTCTTACAGAAAAACATTTAATGGAAGGTCATTTGGGACTCTTGCCCAGGTCGCTGATTCTCATTTTCCTTAATTATTTCACAAGATTTTAACGTCATTATTATTGCCATATTTGTACTATCATCAAGATGATTATTTCCAGAAGTTATTTCGTTACCAAACGTTTTTTCTTTACAACTCGTAAGTCTTATACGTATTGTCCCAGATCGTCAGTTTTTATTATTTACCCAGAACTAAATCAGAATTTTATACAATTTTCTTACAGAAAAACATTTAATGGAAGGTCATTTGGGACTCTTGCCCAGGTCGCTGATTTTCATTTTCCTTAATTATTTCACAAGATTTTAACGTCATTATTATTGCCATATTTGTACTATCATCAAGATGATTATTTCCAGAAGTTATTTCGTTACCAAACGTTTTTTCTTTACAACTGGTAAGTCTTATACGTATTGTCCCAGATCGTCAGTTTTTATTATTTACCCAGAACTAAATCAGAATTTTATACAATTTTCTTACAGAAAAACATTTAATGGAAGGTCATTTGGGACTCTTGCCCAGGTCGCTGATTTTCATTTTCCTTAATTATTTCACAAGATTTTAACGTCATTATTATTGCCATATTTGTGGTATCATCAAGATGATTATTTCCAGAAGTTATTTCGTTACCAATTTTATTTTCTTTACAACTGGTAAGTCTTATACGTATTGTCCCAGATCGTCAGTTTTTATTATTTACCCAGAACTAAATCAGAATTTTATACAATTTTCTTACAGAAAAACATTTAATGGAACGTCATTTGCCGATCCTTGTCTTGGTTGCTGATTTTCATTTTCCTTAATTATTTCACAAGATTTTAACGTCATTATTATTGCCATATTTGTACTATCATCAAGATGATTATTTCCAGAAGTTATTTCGTTACCAAACGTTTTTTTCTTTACAACTGGTAAGTCTTATACGTATTGTCCCAGATCGTCAGTTTTTATTATTTACCCAGAACTAAATTAGAATTTTATACAATTTTCTTACAGAAAAACATTTAATGGAAGGTCATTTGGGACTCTTGTCCAGGTCGCTGATTTTCATTTTCCATAATTATTTCACAAGATTTTAACGTCATTATTATTGCCATATTTGTGCTATCATCAAGATTATTATTTCCAGAAGTTATTTCGTTACCAATTTTATTTTCTTTACAACTGGTAAGTCTTATACGTATTGTCCCAGATCGTCAGTTTTTATTATTTACCCAGAACTAAATCAGAATTTTATACAATTTTCTTACAGAAAAACATTTAATGGAACGTCATTTGCCGATCCTTGTCTTGGTTGCTGATTTTCATTTTCCTTAATTATTTCACAAGATTTTAACGTCATTATTATTGCCATATTTGTACTATCATCAAGATGATTATTTCCAGAAGTTATTTCGTTACCAAACGTTTTTTCTTTACAACTGGTAAGTCTTATACGTATTGTCCCAGATCGTCAGTTTTTATTATTTACCCAGAACTAAATTAGAATTTTATACAATTTTCTTACAGAAAAACATTTAATGGAAGGTCATTTGGGACTCTTGTCCAGGTCGCTGATTTTCATTTTCCATAATTATTTCACAAGATTTTAACGTCATTATTATTGCCATATTTGTGCTATCATCAAGATTATTATTTCCAGAAGTTATTTCGTTACCAATTTTATTTTCTTTACAACTGGTAAGTCTTATACGTATTGTCCCAGATCGTCAGTTTTTATTATTTACCCAGAACTAAATCAGAATTTTATACAATTTTCTTACAGAAAAACATTTAATGGAACGTCATTTGCCGATCCTTGTCTTGGTTGCTGATTTTCATTTTCCTTAATTATTTCACAAGATTTTAACGTCATTATTATTGCCATATTTGTACTATCATCAAGATGATTATTTCCAGAAGTTATTTCGTTACCAAACGTTTTTTCTTTACAACTGGTAAGTCTTATACGTATTGTCCCAGATCGTCAGTTTTTATTATTTACCCAGAACTAAATCAGAATTTTATACAATTTTCTTACAGAAAAACATTTAATGGAACGTCATTTGCCGATCCTTGTCTTGGTTGCTGATTTTCATTTTCCTTAATTATTTCACAAGATTTTAACGACATTATTATTGCCATATTTGTGCTATCATCAAGATGATTATTTCCAGAAGTTATTTCGTTACCAAACGTTTTTTCTTTACAACTGGTAAGTCTTATACGTATTGTCGCAGATCGTCAGTTTTTATTATTTACCCAGAACTAAATCAGAATTTTATACAATTTTCTTACAGAAAAACATTTAATGGAACGTCATTTGCCGATCCTTGTCTTGGTTGCTGATTTTCATTTTCCTTAATTATTTCACAAGATTTTAACGTCATTATTATTGCCATATTTGTACTATCATCAAGATGATTATTTCCAGAAGTTATTTCGTTACCAAACGTTTTTTCTTTACAACTGGTAAGTCTTATACGTATTGTCCCAGATCGTCAGTTTTTATTATTTACCCAGAACTAAATTAGAATTTTATACAATTTTCTTACAGAAAAACATTTAATGGAAGGTCATTTGGGACTCTTGCCCAGGTCGCTGATTTTCATTTTCCTTAATTATTTCACAAGATTTTAACGTCATTATTATTGCCATATTTGTACTATCATCAAGATGATTATTTCCAGAAGTTATTTCGTTACCAAACGTTTTTTCTTTACAACTGGTAAGTCTTATACGTATTGTCCCAGATCGTCAGTTTTTATTATTTACCCAGAACTAAATTAGAATTTTATACAATTTTCTTACAGAAAAACATTTAATGGAAGGTCATTTGGGACTCTTGCCCAGGTCGCTGATTTTCATTTTCCTTAATTATTTCACAAGATTTTAACGTCATTATTATTGCCATATTTGTACTATCATCAAGATGATTATTTCCAGAAGTTATTTCGTTACCAAACGTTTTTTCTTTACAACTGGTAAGTCTTATACGTATTGTCCCAGATCGTCAGTTTTTATTATTTACCCAGAACTAAATTAGAATTTTATACAATTTTCTTACAGAAAAACATTTAATGGAAGGTCATTTGGGACTCTTGTCCAGGTCGCTGATTTTCATTTTCCATAATTATTTCACAAGATTTTAACGTCATTATTATTGCCATATTTGTGCTATCATCAAGATGATTATTTCCAGAAGTTATTTCGTTACCAAACGTTTTTTCTTTACAACTGGTAAGTCTTATACGTATTGTCCCAGATCGTCAGTTTTTATTATTTACCCAGAACTAAATCAGAATTTTATACAATTTTCTTACAGAAAAACATTTAATGGAAGGTCATGTCCAGGTCGTTGATTTTCATTTTCCTTAATAACTATTTCACAAGATTTTAACGTCATTATCATTGCCATAATTGTTTGTGTTGTGATTGGCAAAGCTAAATAGCTTTGGAGATGATTGTTTCCAGAAGTTCTTTCGTTACCAAACGTTTTTTCTTTACAACTGGTAAGTCTTATACGTATTGTCCCAGATCGTCAGTTTTTATTATTTACCCAGAACTAAATCAGAATTTTATACAATTTTCTTACAGAAAAACATTTAATGGAAGGTCATTTGGGACTCTTGTCCAGGTCGCTGATTTTCATTTTCCATAATTATTTCACAAGATTTTAACTTCATTATTATTGCCATATTTGTGCTATCATCAAGATGATTATTTCCAGAAGTTATTTCGTTACCAATTTTATTTTCTTTACAACTTGTAAGTCTTATACGTATTGTCTCAGATCGTCAGTTTTTATTATTAACCCAGAACTAAATCAGAATTTTATACAATTTTCCTACAGAAAAACATTTAATGGAAGGTCATGTCCAGGTCGTTGATTTTCATTTTCCTTAATAATTATTTCACAAGATTTTAACGTCATTATCATTGCCATAATTGTTTGTGTTGTGATTGGCAAAGCTAAATAGCTTTGGAGATGATTGTTTCCAGAAGTTATTTCGTTACCAAACGTTTTTTTCTTTACAACTGGTAAGTCTTATACGTATTGTCCCAGATCGTCAGTTTTTATTATTTACCCAGAACTAAATTAGAATTTTATACAATTTTCTTACAGAAAAACATTTAATGGAAGGTCATTTGGGACTCTTGTCCAGGTCGCTGATTTTCATTTTCCATAATTATTTCACAAGATTTTAACGTCATTATTATTGCCATATTTGTACTATCATCAAGATGATTATTTCCAGAAGTTATTTCGTTACCAAACGTTTTTTCTTTACAACTGGTAAGTCTTATACGTATTGTCCCAGATCGTCAGTTTTTATTATTTACCCAGAACTAAATCAGAATTTTATACAATTTTCTTACAGAAAAACATTCAATGGAAGGTCATTTGGGACTCTTGTCCAGGTCGCTGATTTTCATTTTCCTTAATTATTTCACAAGATTTTAACGTCATTATTATTGCCATATTTGTGCTATCATCAAGATGATTATTTCCAGACGTTATTTCGTTACCAAATTTTTTTTTTTTACAACTGGTAAGTCTTATACGTATTGTCCCAGATCGTCAGTTTTTATGATTTACCCAGAACTAAATCAGAATTTTATACAAATTTCTTACAGAAAAACATTTAATGGAAGGTCATTTGGGACTCTTGTCCAGGTCGCTGATTTTCATTTTCCTTAATTATTTCACAAGATTTTAACGTCATTATTATTGCCATATTTGTGCTATCATCAAGATGATTATTTCCAGAAGTTATTTCGTTACCAATTTTATTTTCTTTACAACTGGTAAGTCTTATACGTATTGTCTCAGATCGTCAGTTTTTATTATTTACCCAGAACTAAATCAGAATTTTATACAAATTTCTTACAGAAAAACATTTAATGGAAGGTCATTTGGGACTCTTGTCCAGGTCGCTGATTTTCATTTTCCTTAATTATTTCACAAGATTTTAACGTCATTATTATTGCCATATTTGTGCTATCATCAAGATGATTATTTCCAGAAGTTGTTTCGTTACCAAATTTTTTTTTTTTACAACTGGTAAGTCTTATACGTATTGTCCCAGATCGTCAGTTTTTATGATTTACCCAGAACTAAATCAGAATTTTATACAATTTTCTTACAGAAAAACATTTAATGGAAGGTCATTTGGGACTCTTGCCCAGGTCGCTGATTTTCATTTTCCTTAATTATTTCACAAGATTTTAACGTCATTATTATTGCCATAATAATGACGATTATTGTTTCCAGAAGTCAAGATTATTGTTTCCAGAAGTTATTTCGTTACCAAACGTTTTTTTCTTTACAACTGGTAAGTCTTATACGTATTGTCTCAGATCGTCAGTTTTTGTTATTTACACAGAACTAAATTAGAATTTCAAATTTTTCTATAGCAAATGGAATGAGTCTGCCATCTTGTATTAGCGGAGATTATCCTTAGAATTGGCTTTTCTTTTTCCTGATTGATTATAATGGCGGTTCGAAAGTCTGCAGTAATAGCTCCAAAGAGATTATCTGTGAAGCGTGTTAACATTTCTGGTCATCCGACTTTATATTATTCAGTATGGATTATACTCAAAATCGAGGGCAACCTATTGGAGACCGGCCCTTAATCTTATACAACCATTTCAAGTTAAATATGTAAACTATTCCATGGAAGCCATAATTTTTTTTGTACAAGAAAATAAACAAATGTTGAATAAAATGTAATCTATGTAAAATATTATTTCTTTAACATAAAGTTTTAGTGGAATGACGAGTATCAGAGTCAATCTATTGATGGGACCTTTTACATATTTCTTAAGTATTATAGTTTTTCGCAACAATTTCGTTAAAATATGACTTTCATTTTATAGCAAATCCAGAGAAAGAGAACTTAGCGGGAATATTTTCCAAATGAATTTATCTCTTCCAAACAATTTTCCTTTACTTCACAGTTTGTACATCTCGGATTCAGCCGGATCGGACCACTATATCATATAGCTCCGATACAAACGGCAAAGTCACGAACAGTGTCTTTTCTCAATGAGTTTATTTTTGTAATATTTGGTCAAGATCGGTGAAGGAATGCAAGATAAATATGTTAATTTTCGAGCTCTACAATATGTACCTATGTAAATGTAATCGAAAGCTCTTTAACCCTAAACAAATTAAAAATAATATGATAAAAACAAAGTTGTAAGTTGTAACTAGACATCATTGGACTGTAATTTACTTTTCATCTTTTGTGTTCTAATGCAGTTTATTCTAACACTTCATTTTGGTTTGAAAATGCAATTTAATTTTTCTAGTGAGAATTGTAGGTATACCTGGGAATTGCATGTAAGACGAAAACTAGGTTTGTAGCTATTTCGATATATTAACAAAGTAATCCTTGGTTAAAAATTCGCATTAAAAGATACATATATGACCCACTTGTGGCCTTCTGGTGTTGTTTCTGCTTAACTACTCACACTCATATGTTGACTGGATAACAAACTTAGTCGTTGTCTAATTTTAAACTACATCTGTAACAAAATTTTTGCCTAAGCCACGCCCTTTTCTAGGACCGCCTACGCATAAGCGGCTTGTGCTTAAAAAGCCGTAATAACATAATTTTGTGTGTGTTCTTTTCTTCATCCAAGAGAGATACTCGTTCTCCATAGAAGTAGGTATGTGGTTTTTTCTCTCTATTTTTCTTTTACTGTGTGTTTGTGTGTTTTTACCCATATGCCACTAATTAGAATTATGTGCGCGTAATGCGCCCAGCCACGCCCAGCTCTTTGCTGCCTATATATCACGAATATGAATGTGTGTGTTTGTGTGTGGCTTGTAGAACCTTTTTATGCCACTGTGTCGCATATGTTCATTATGTTTGGCCCGCCGACAAGAAGGTCCTCCAATTGCTCCTCGAAACGTCTGCTTGAGTAATTACCAGAAACAGAAACAGAGAATAGAGAACAGAAAACAGCAAACGCAACCTGAATGCAATGGCAAATGCAACTGGCAAACCATATAGGACGACAGGACGACAAGAGACATAGAATACGACTGGTGGCTGTCCTTGTCGCCGAGCTTTCTATGAAATGATGATGACATAAAACAAATGTGTTTGGCCAGCATCCAACCAACCACCGGAAATCAGGCTCTGAAATGCTAGCAGCAGCAGCTACAACTCTTATTTATTATTTAATTACTGTGACCATTTTGCCTGAGTAGAAAATGTCATTAAGTAATTTTCGTACGACAAATTTGTGAAAATTGTAAAAATATCTTTCATTCATCCAGCAGTCGAATAATATTACTCTGCTACAAAAAATCATTTTAAACATTGGCATAAATTTAATTTGATATGAAAGGATACTATAAACTCTATTATGTTCTATTTGATATAGAATAGATTGATTGATGATTGTCCAGGATATTCGCTTTGTTTGGGTTCTAGTGGAATCTTGGTATATGAAAAGAATAAGGCCATTGTACCAAGAAGAGCATTTTTGATAACTCGTGTTCCTGAAAATTAAATCTATAAGAAACAAATATGCGCGAGTATTTCAAAAGAAAATAGTTAATATGTAAATTCTTAACTTAAAACTTTCTGATATCTAACTCCAAGAAAATGTTCCATTGCATTTAAGATTACAATGCTTAAATAGTTGTCCGATATATTAAAGCGTACAAGAAGGTTTCACTAACTTTCTTTTACAAATTAGAAACGATTCGATGGCAAAAACAATCTTAGTAAATATTTCTTCAGACAACAACTCATCTGGCAATTACTGCAATAGCCATTTGCACATTATTTATAGGTTTATAAATTTCACTTCACTTCACCATTATTTATAATTTGAAATGCGATTAATAATCTGAAATTGGCCATTGATATTCTTTAATATGAGCTCTCACTAATTTGCAAAAACATAATCCAATTATTTATAGAAAATGGTTTTAGTTTCACTGAAATATTTCACTGCATAATTATAATGCCATTGCCATACACCATCGTTTCTTATGAATAATAAGTAATCATGAAAATATTTATGCAGTTGTCTTCTTCATTACACAAAAAAAAAAAAAAAAAATGTTAACCAAATTCACAAGAACAACTACAAAACAAATAATGCGGAGGTATGCCTTTTGGCTGCTAGGGCTGGGAAGAGGTGGCATGGCATAACACAGATTATTATAATAAAACAAATAAATACTTACCAAAACAAGGTTGGGAGAACTTCTTCAATGAATGTTGGCAAGTATCTGTGTGTTTGTGTGCATTACATGTATGAGTAAGTACAACGGGGCGTATGAGTATTTGTATTTATGGCAAAAAGTTGTGAGTGGAAAATACGCGACCAACTAACAAGAGTAGAAATGCTCAGAAGTTTTCTGTAAAATGCAAAAGCTTTTTGCTTATGTAAGTCATGTACATATACATTCATATGTCGGACAGGCAGAAAGAGAGTGAGAGGGAGAGAGGGTGATAGGTACAGGAGAGGGAGGTGCTCGAGGGAACAAAGAGTAACAATAGGTTAGAGAAGGAAAAGAATTGGGGTAAAGTAGTAAAAGGTCCCGCCAACAATACTAATAATGTTTATGTAGGACTTTTGCTTGGAGCCTCGCACAATAATTTCCTTTGTGTTTGTCTGTGTTCTTTTTTTTTGCCCCTTCGAATGATAATTAAGTGTGCATTATGCGTGTGAGTGTGCCTGTGAGTTTGCGGTCTATGTGCATGTGTGTTAGTCTACGAGTCGGAAAAAAAGAGCAAACCAAAGTTCGAGTTTGGCATTTGTGGGTAATTTTTGTGTACATTCCAATGCTGAGTATTTACTTACCCTCTGGGTTGGGAAACAAATACTTTCAAAAGAATATCCTTGTGGTTGCTTCTATATTTGGCCAGACAAACACACAAAAAGGTAAGACAAGGCAGACTCATTTTTATTTTTGCCTTACAATATAGAATTTCAGTGCAAATGGGAAACAATATTCGGCACCAGCAATTCATTTATTAAAATAAATATTTTTCAAATTTAAACCGTCATTTAAAACAATTTTTAAAAAACAACTACAGAAAAAACTTTTACAGAAAAAGTTGATTTTTGAGAGTCAAAAAAATTACTGATGTTTTAATTGCTATGAATATTTATAGTAAATACATTGGGTTAAATTTAATTTAGCAATAGTTTGATTTGCAAACAACAAATAACATGTTAAAATGCAATATTCTCTGCGTTGCAAAACAAAAATTTTTCTGATGGAAATTCTTCCAATGATGGCCGAGTAATAGCTTTTTGATTTCACTTAATTTAGACTTTTTAAATTCAAATCCAAGCCTCCAATTTTCTATTACATATAAATGCTCTTTGAGTGAAAATATTTATTAAAAATGATACGATATGATAAGATTTTAAGCTAGACCATTTCAAGTCTCCTAATCCTGTCACAAATATTTGCTGCAAACAGAAAAAAATATAAAATAGATTACTGAAATGTAAACCAATTAATGTACATTTCTTATAAAATAAGTGCTACCATTTTGTGTGCCCAATTAATATTATTAAACATAGAGTTTTGCAATTTGTACTCATCTAACGTTGACTCGACAATGTCAAGGTCCAGGTTGATTCTAATATATTGTATTATTTCACTTTAGACTCAAAGGTTTATCAAAAGGTTTAAAAGTTTATCGAATGACAAGCAGTGCATCTATGAAAGAGTCTATTCGAGATTCTGTAATGGGAACTAACTTTTAATTTGTCTCTATTTATTTAAAGCTTAAATTTACCAATGTCCAATCTATGAACTTATCTTACATTTTAGACAGAGTCGCTTTATCAAGTCTTATCATTTATGAATTCTGTCATCTTGGAATTGATTCATTTAAAAACTTTAAGGATTCAAAGCCTCCAATTGAATCTTGTAAAATTTGTATGCTTAGAGACTTAATTATCCCACCAAGCGTGCTAAAGACTCCTTTATTTTTGCCTTAACCCATGGGGAACTATTCGTAAACTTTGTAATTTGAGGAAAACGAACGAAAAGGAAAACCCCAGCTGAGTCGTGCATGTGAGGAAAATGCCTGGCAAATGTGCGTGATGCGGAAAAGTCTATAATTTAAATGTGCTGTAACACTTTAGTTTAATGGATTTACATGCGTTATTTGCTACAAAATTGTTTGAGCCCGCATCATACACACCACATATTCCTGCACACATATACATGCACATACATATGTATATGTATATGTGAATGAGTCAGTAAAATTTCTGCCACGATAAACAGCTTTAAAGTTATCGAATGTCCCAAAATGAGCATAAAATATTATGGTTCATATGCAGAAGACACAACTTTGGAAAATTGTGTTTACACTCTGCGAATGATGATGCTGATGATGTCATCAACACACTCCTCGCGAGGGTGTTCCAAAATTATGCATCATGGTTGGAAAATCAACCACCCTAACCACCGAATCTCGCATATATATGTATGTACGTACGAGCAACAAAAAACACACACAAAATCAATAACAATAACAGGAGAAGTTGAGATGAGCTCTCTACCATGCAACGTCGCCAACTTCACTGTCTGGTCATGGATCCAATGCCGACCAAGTGGCGCCAATAATTTTTTTGACTTCTTTTTCTTCCGGGTTTATATTTTTGGTGGTGATGGTGGTTGATAATTCCATGTGTGTGTGTGTATGTGTGTGTTGTGTCTGGTTCCGTGTTTATGCTGTTCCGTCTCAGTTGCTG
This sequence comes from Drosophila equinoxialis, assembly GCA_018150345.1. NCBI lineage: Eukaryota > Metazoa > Arthropoda > Insecta > Diptera > Drosophilidae > Drosophila > Drosophila equinoxialis. The sequence continues at coordinate 1,141,809 of JAECWI010000703.1, forward strand.
TCAGGACGTTTCATAGTTTTCCACAGTTTTGCTCTTTAGAACTTTTACTGCAGACTTGGCAACTGTCTGCTTTATTTCTTTTCTTTATTTTTTTTCCTCCACATTTATGACTCATGTGACTTTTGGTATGCATTTCCATCAAAACAAAACAACATCTTGTAGGAATTTTTACGCTTAAAGCTTAAGCGTGGCTAATTAACCATTTAGTTGCCTTGGAGCTATGAGGAGAATATTGTTGAACAAAAAAGAAATTGCTCTGGTAAAGACGTATTAATCAGATTTTTTGTTGTTGTTGTATTGTATTGGTTATTTGCCTGGAGGGCGATTTGCATTTTCACTTTTATCTTTTAATTGGCCGTCTGGTGTTAATAGCTAATTATTATCAATTAGCAACTGTCAATTACAGGTAATAAGGCTAAGAACTGCTTTTTTTTCCTCCCTCACTTTTAGTCTTTTTACAAAGCTTTTGGTGTATTTCTATGAATTTTTTCTGCAATTCGATATAAGAAAATATCTTTTAAGCTAAAGTAGTCTTTGTTTTTCCTTTGTTACTATATTCTTGTTGGTTGAATTGAGAAAGTCACTGTTCGTGACTTTGCCGTTTGTATGGGAGCTATATGATATAGTCACCCGATCTTGATCGAATTTGGCACAATCATTAACAAGAACATAAAACTGACAAATACCAACTTTCATGACAATAGCTATAAAATTAATGAAGTTATTGAGAAAGTCACTGTTTCGTGACTTTGACGTTTGTATGGGAGCTATATGATATAGTGGTCCGATCCGGCTGAATCCGAGATATACAATGCCTGCAGTATATACAAGCCTACGTGCAAAATTTCAGCTCTGTAGCTCTTACGGTCTCGGAGGAGTTCGCGTTGATCCAGACGGACGGACGGACGGACATGGCTATTTGAACTCGTCTCGTCGTGCTGATCAAGAATATATATACTTTATATGGTCTGAGATGCTTCGTTCTATGCGTTGCACACTTCTGACCAAAATTAATATACCCTTTTTGCAAGGGTATAAAAAAAATGTTGAATCTTAAGTACATTATTTCTTTATATAATCAACCATTATCAACAGTTGGTAAACTTTAAATTGTACAACATTTTAATAGATTCCACTCTCCTCCTCTGTTCCATACGGTAGCCTCATTGTCAGTGAGTCAATCACTCATACACTCACTCACTCACCCAACTTCTCGTTGAAAATCATTGAAGCTTACACTCATCAACTGAAAACGAAGCAAAAAATCATTGTACAAATATTATGCCAATGGCAATATTTACACTTTTCACATTTTCACGTTTTTACTTTTGACTTTTAACTTTTTCTTTCTCGTTCTTTGCCATTTTTGCCACTTTGGCACTTCTTCATCATCATCATCATCTCTTTCGCTCTGCTTGGTTTGCCAAAATAATATTCGTAAATGTTTTGCACCTTGTGATGTGATTTGTGTGTGAAAAATATTTTTCCAAATGATTTGTTTACTTATGTATTTACCTTTATCTGTGTGGAATGTACTTACTCTATAGACCAAGACCAGGACAGAGGTAGAAGCAGAAAAAGGAGCAGGTACAGGACCAATAGAACCAGCAGAACCAGAAACAGGAGCACTCAGTGTAATTGTGTTTGCATTTTGGCGCTTCCTTCGCGTCATTTTATGTTCACGCAGCAAAAGTCAATATAAATAAATAAAGCGTCAAGAGAGAGAAGAGAACTCACAGATAAAGGCAGAGAGAAAAGTACATAAAAGAAGACCCATGGATTGGCTAAACTATGCAACGATTGTGGATTGTGGCATGCTAATGCTCATTGATGAAGTCAAACATAAGAATAAATATCCTTAAAAAGTCTTTAATTTCCTTTGCTTTCATCCAACTAAAACTTATTTTAAGGAGTGAAAAGTATATTCTATGTGAGAAAGTAATATGGAACACATTTTTAGTTTGATTTGAAAATCAGCGAAAATGCAGAGACGTTAATATTGGAATGCGGGGTAATTCCTGGGTGTTTAGGAGATTATTGAAAAGCAGAAGAATTTGAAAAATGAATAGAAAAACCAAAGTAATGAGCCATTAAAAAACGTCATTATTTAGACATATACATAGATAAATATATCTATTAGATGTTTGTATTAACTAAATACAAACTTAAAGCTATCAATGTTTTGTTCAGTCGTAGACATATCTATCCGAATTTCATTCTAAGCAATAATAAAAATCATTTTTTAACTGAAGCTGAAGCTAAAAACTGAGAAGACTTACCTTATATTATTTCAAATAGACAGTGGCCAAGAGTACCCGCTAATTCAAAAAATTCAAATTTAAAATTACATAGCTATATCTTTTATGTGTCGTCCCAGATAGTCACTCATATTATGATCGCTCGGATTTTGATGACATATACAGAAGAGAGAAACTGACAACTCCCTTAATTAAAGTAACTATATTAAAATGGTATGCAAAACTGTAGATGAAAATATACATATACATACATATAGTCACACACAGTAAAAGATATATCTACATATATACTGTATATTTTAGTTTCTCGTTTTATTCTATAACCAACTTGTAACGAGCAGACATATTATTCATGACTCAAAACAACAACAAGAGCAATAACAAAAGCAACAATAACATTTGACTCATACTAAACAGAATGAAAAGTTCATATGTAAATATTTTTTGACCATGTTTGTTTTATAGTTTTTGGCCAACTCAGTTTTTGGCTTTCGGTCAGCTGATTGTTTGTTGCTCTTTCTCTTCTTATTATTATTGTTGTCATTGCATAAATAAATGTAAATTTTGTGACATTTTTCAAAATGTTATGCATTCATTAAATGAGTTTAGAAATTTGTTGCAACAACTGAGCATTTTTAATTTCTATAATTAAAGAAACTCCTTGCAACTGCAAGCATTAAGTTTTTCATATATGTACATACTAACTTTGTGAGTATAAAACTTTTTTGTTTTAAATGCAACGCCACAAGCCTTTGGCACCGACTTTTAAGTTAATTGTCAGTGAATGTTTCATTGGTTGTTGGTGTTTTTAAAATAGTACGCAAATTATTATAATTGTTGCGGTTTTGTCTTCTTTTGTGTCCAAACGGCAAAGGACATGCATTAATATATACCCTATATAATCGGCGGGTATATATGGTCTGAGAGTTAAATATGAATTTCAGTTAGAAATTCGAAAAAACTTAGTGATAATTATTTTTTTTTTTTTACAATTATTTAAACAACAAATTGTTGCAGTTCTTCCCATTTTTATAACATGCAGTTATCAATCAAGTATTAATTTAAATGCAATGAAGTATATTTTAACATGACATTAACCACTTGGATATTTGAAATAATTATTTTGGTCACTTTTTTGGAAAAATATTTTTATTGGAAATGATAGAAAATAGGCAAAATTTCAATTCCTGCGATTTTAGTGCGGATTAAAATACATTAATCTAACTGGAACATAAAGTCATGAATTACTCCAAACTGAAAGCTTAATAAAATTAAGGTTCATTGGAATATTTTCCTGTTTATTAGCATTCCTTATCTAGCTTAAAAAAATAACTTGAATTATGAATTTGCATTTCAATTCTAATTGAAATTAAAACCGAATTAAAGTTGATTTGCAAAGTTAAAAGTTTTCAGACTTTTTTAGATATTTTGTAACTTTAAATTAAAATTTTTGCGGGGCCCCACCATTTGCTATTCGTGTCAAATGGCTTATCAGTTACTGCTTATCACCTATGTAGATTATGATCTTTTAGAAATATAATTTGAACTTTTGAAGACCAATCTTAAAGAGCCTAAAATGTAAGGTTTGATACTATCAAATCTTATCAATTGAATCCTTACGTTTTTAAATTGGAAGAGATTCGAGTCTAAGGGGTTCTGAATTCATAAAAGTGATTAATTTAACTTAGAATTTTATGAGAATAGGATATTTCCTCTTTTCTTTGTTTATCATGAAATAGTAAGCACTTTTTACTGATCTTCAAATGTATTCAAATTCTCATTAACTCCATTCGAATTTTTAAGCTTCTTTTTTATGAATTTCGATTCGATTTGATTAAACCAATACATTTGCCTGAATTTCATTTGTAGGTAAACATTTGGTCGATCGTTTCGTAAATATTAAAAATTTAACACTTTAAATTATTTGTTAACCATTTCGCTGGTTTTGCTGTATTCACATTATTACCATGCTTGTTGCTGTTTACCATTGGCCCTGTCCCCGCTTGCTTGACCCTCTCCTACCGTCTGCTTGTAGTGAAAATATTTATTGCAAATGTATATATATATATACTTTATTTATTTGAATATATGTATATTTTATTGTACAGTGAAACCTCGATATAACGAATCTGAGGGGGATCGCAAAATTATTCGTTATATCTATTGATTCGCTATAGGTACTGAAATGTAAAACCTTAGTATAACAAGGGACTTAACAAAAAATTCGTTATATTGGGTTTTTCGTTATAACGAAGTTCGTTATATCGAGGTTTCACTGTATTTCATTGGCACTTCGTTGCAATTACACAACATGATGTAAACATCATTGTTTCGTATATGTATCAAATATTTGTTGCATTTTTCAACCAGCAATTTGTATAATATTTATCATATTTCAATATTTTTAACAATATAAATTTTCAATTTTAACACACACACACACACTGACATGTGGTAGACTTTTTCACTATAATGCTAGAATTATTATATTTTCCTCTTTTTAAACCCGAAAAAAAGAAATGGAAAATGGAAAATTATTATTCAACTGTCATCAGCACGCGGCAAAGTCTACGACAATGAAAAAATTGGCTGGTCTTTGAGCTAGATAGGATAAATAGGAGCACACAAAAAGTATATATATGTATGTATATAGAGAGAGACGTTAAACGGCTTTTGCCTCGGCAGCTGGAACATCATTATTCACATGGCACAACTCTGGATTATCACCACGTCAGCATCGAGAAGTCCTGGGGAGAGGCAAAAGGGTGGAGTAAAAGTGAACAGGCTCAAGTGAAAGTCAAGAATCCAAACGGAGCAAAAGAACAGCTTATACTTGGTATGAACAGGGGAAAAAATTATTGGCAAAAAATAAAGACGAAAGTCGCAACAAGAACAAAAAGAATAAAGGATAAGGGATAGAAAAAGTTAACATGGATAACTAATAGTCAAGGACATGATATTTTATCGATGACTTAACGTGGAAGGATGTCATTAAAATGCGCTCTCCTTTGAAGATGGACAGAAACAGAAAAGGAGAAAAAACAAGGGAGAAGTTAGTAAAGGATATTTGAGTATTACCTTGAACCAGACGGAGATTAGAATTTTGATTAATGATTGACTAATTTGAAATTTGACATTGAAATTAGGCTTACAGTGATGAAAAGATCTCACAATATTTAATCTAACTTGACTATAGCCAAAACAAGTCAGGTTGATGGGAGATGTTAACCACCTACTAACAGGAGACTTTAAGCACAGGACCCTCATTTGAAGTGCCTTCAATTGGAATACACATGGACAAATGGCTGGCTTGGCTGGCTGGCAGACAGGCAGAAGCCACAATTGGAGCAAGGAGGCGTGGTAAATATTATCTGTGTAATGTTGTTTGGCTCCTGCAATCTATCAAACAGGAACATACAGAGAGTCCTTTGTGTGGCCAATGTGTCGTTCCGTTTTGCATATATACGTATATGTGTGTAAGTGTGTGTGTGTGTGTGTGTGTGAGTGTCCTGTTCTTCACATGAATGAAGCGTGCGATAGACGATGAGAACGAAACGCATCGAAGGGTTGCCAAGTGCATGAGTTGCAAATGCATTCGCTGGTCTACCAATCTGCAATCATATCCTCTAGCGCTCCTCCCTGCAGTTGATGATGGCAATAAAGTGCTTTTTGTTGTTAATGTCGATGATAATGATGTGGCATCCCAACATCACCAGGGCCGGCAAAAGGCCTTTAAACCTTTTGAAAAGTCCAACCGATATCTTTAGTTGATCATAGGAATAAGCAATATTAACTGCTCTTAACCCAAACGCATTTTTTTATGAGTTTATGAGTTTTCCATGTAAATTGAGTTAACCCTTAGAATCCATTATTATATATGTATATGCGTTTTTGTCTTTTTTTTTTTTGCTTTCCTCCGCAGTTATTTTTGACCATTTATTAATGTCCTGAGCATACTTTTGGCCATAATTTATGAGCAAGGCGTAAGAAATTCCCTGCCAAACAACAACAAAAAAAAAAAAAAAAAAAGAAAACTCATTTTGCGGACATTCATTTCGACATTTTTTTTTTCTCTCCGTTTGCTACGTCAATTATGCATCTGCGTTATTGTAAAATTTCACAATTTTTATTTAATTTGTATTTATTTATTCATATGGCAGGCGTTTTATTTGTTGGCATGCCAACGCATAAATGTAACGAAGTAAATTATCCTTGATGGGGTACATGAAAAAAGAAATTGCGTTGGACTAGAGAAGAAAGAAAGCTGAAAGTGATAATGAAGATAAGAAACTCATATGTTTTAAGAGTCAAACTAGTTTAAAAGTTCCTAAGAGTATTTAGTTTATAGCTCTTCACAATATTTCAATTACCATTCTGTTTCTATCTGTCAATATTGGCTTTTAATTTTAGTTCTACTTTCCATCCTATACGATCTAATTCTTCTGAACCAAATACGAAATAACAATTTCATACAGCAGCATTGAAAGAAAAACTATTTCGAGTTCATAGAGTATTCTGAGAAATTCATGATAAATGTGAAATTGGCTGCACAGTTTTTAACTATCTGTTAATATGTATAAGAAATGTTTGCCTGAATGTATTACAACTCAGAAACAACGAACAACAAATAATAAAATTCTTTAATGTAAACACAGACAACAAACTCGCACACAGACACACAAAACTATATAAAGTCGTATATATGGACCATACATATCATGTACACATATACATATGTACACATGTACATATATATATTTATGTGTTGGCTTGCCAAATGTTCATCGTTGAATTTTTTAACGTTACTGCAGCCGCGCACAAAAGTGTTTCAGGACTCATGCAAATGAAGTTATCCTGCGGTTATTTGTCCCTGTCGTTATGATGTCAGTCACCAGGAAGCAAGGGTGCAGCGAGGGAGAGACAGGGCAGTAGTATCAACAGAATATATTCGTACACATACATACATATGTAGGTATATGTGTTTGGCTTGCAATTGATTAAAGTTTAATTGAATTTAAAGTCAAGTCCCAGTACTTTTCAAGATTAATTACAATGGACGTGAGGTTGGCCACCTCTCTCTCTCTCTCTCTCTCTCTCTCTCTCTCTCCCTCTCCCTCTCTCACTCTCTCTCTTTCTCTCTCCCTATCTTTGTGTCTCTCTCTTTCTCATTGAAATTGATGAGCCTCTGGGATTTTTGCAACATTTTTGCTTTTACGGCTAATCTTCTTAACAGGCACGCAAACTGATAAAGACTGAAAAGTGGATGTAGCCTAATTAATTATGGAAATTAATTGCATAATGCACTTTCCACTGACCAAGCCCCCAAAAAAGGTAACAGCGCAAGCAACTGACCGACTTTGATTTGTCTGAAAATTCCTTTACCTAATGCCACATATTCATTTGCTCAGTGTCATGTGACTTGACTTGCCTTTATCCTTTTGTCCTGAAATGTGAAACTGATTACCTCTGGAATGACTGAAACCACATGGAACTAAGTCAAGTGACAAGTGAATTAAGCTGCAGGAAAATAAGAGTTTGCTTAAATTGGAAAATTTAAATTGTTAACCTTTTAAGCCAGTGAATTAATAATTGCCTTTATTGGTGGAAATACTTCCGTTTAGACCCTGTCACAATCCTTTGTATTGTTTATTGGAAAAAAATGCGGACAACAACGTGACGCTTTGTGCATAATATTAAAAATATATATATTTATTTAAAAATATAAAACCTCAACAGAACGTTACTGTATGGACCCACTCTGTCTGGGTTATAAAAAATAAATACCCATCGACAAAAAGGAATAATGAAAAAATATATATATGCTGACATAAACATGTAAACAGGGTGTCTAAATAGAATACTAACTAACTAGCTTGATTTGTTAGAAAATATATCAATATTATGCTTAAATTTTCTAGTTTCGCGTTGGTTCTTGGGTCAGGATACTGCAAGCTTAGGCAAATATTAATGAAAAAATGCATTATTTCCATTATAATCCTTTACTTGTAAATCTTTCAGTTACACTTCAATTTAGACACCCTGTTTTGGGATGTATAGAAACCGAGACATAAACGGAAATCAAGTGAAAAGGTCAAAACACAAAACTCACAATTTGCCAGACTAAAAAGAAAGAGACCAACAAAAACCTGACAAGAGAACTGAGCTTGTTTTCTCTTTTCTCCCTCGTCTGTTACCTTGGTCAACACCAACCTCGTTCCACCTTACCCACACAGTGTTAATTTATTTGTCGGTTGATTACAACGCGCTTCCGGCAGCTGACGGCGTTTGGCGGCAAAAACAAATTAATTTTTATGTCTCTTTGCAAAGCAGATATACATATACATAAATATATTTTGAGTAATGCGAAGTAGAAAAAAAACGGAAGTGTATTAATTTCCGACAAGCAACAGAGATGGCAAGTGAGAAGGGAGAGTGAGGAGAACAATATGCTGGTTACCTTTTTGGGATAAAAATCTGTTAGTCAAGGTGAAGGTTAAAAAGGACTTGGAGAACGGAAAATGCTTTGTGTTAGGACAAGATGCAATTCAAATCAGTTTGAAGGCTCGACAGATTTCAATAGAATGAACCTGCTAACAAGACCTTTTAAAGATAATAAAACTTAATAATCAAAAATTTAAATTTATTTAAGGATTTGCAGCACATTTAGATTTAAGAAACGCAAATATATTTTTTTATATAAAGGTATTTAATCAGTCTGAGAAGCAATCAGAAATGTAACTTAAATTGAAATTAGCAAACGGCCTATATACTTTATAATTAAGATTATGTTTATAAATGTGTTAAGTTTAGAATATTTTGTTTAAGATCACGAGTATAATATTTATGTGTCTATTATGAAGCTAAAAATCAATTACTTCACCTAAACTTAATTACCCCAGACGTAAAAAGTGAATTTACCGGTCATGATGTTTAAAAAAGTTCAAAAAGTGCATTAAACAAAGCATTGTTTTAGTTTTGGCTAAAAACCAAATTAGTCCGGTGGGCGATGATTGTTAAGGCAACCAACTGCAAAGGGTTAAATGCCCCAGGACCAAAAACTAACCACAGCAATAGCAACAAAAATACCAACAATAGTAACAACAACAATTGCAAGTGCAACAGTATTAACATCAACTACCGCAACAACGGCAACAGAGGCAAACAATGTTAGTTGCTTAAAATGTTCACGAAGCTCACATTAAGCTTAATTATAAGCAAACAGTAGAAGATGCTGAAAGGGCGGAGTTGCTCATGGAAAATGACCAAAGATAGGCAAACACATCTATAGACGAACCAACAACAACAACAAATGAGCTGCAAGGACTCACAGTGTTGCACATGGGCATAAACTTTATATGCATAACTCATGGGCAAAAGAACATTTTGGTCAAAAGTTCTTGCCCTTTAATTTTGCAACAAGCAAAACGATCTTAGTTGCCAGCCTAGACCTACACACGCACACACATACACACACACACACATGTTAAAAGTTGTTGTTATTATGGTTGTTGCTGCAGCATGCAAAACTTCATCCTTAACAGATTCCTTTGGCACATCTTCTAAATCCTGTGTGGTTTTTCCGCTGTCGTCGCACTTTCCCACACAATCCCATATCAGTCTGTCTTCTGTGTCTCTCTCTCTCTGTGGATGCGTGTGTGCCTCATTTAAGCATTAATCATAAGCTTTGCCTAAATGAGGGCGTGGCAGGTCACGATTGTACATTTAATGGCATCACGTTACCAGCTCTCAATTTCTTTGCCTCAGTTCTTTGGTCTTGAAAAACAACAGCAGAAAATTGTTTGCCACATAATTTGTAATGCCCTTCGATTAGAGCATACTAGACTATTAGACATCAAGAAAATAAATTATTGATACTATGATAGAAACTAAGTTAGTGTTAGTGGTTTTTAATATACCAATCAATTAACTTTAATGATTAAATAATCTTCAGCAATCGAAAAGTAAAAAGATGGTAGTTTCTGAATATAAAAATATAATTTCATAAACTTTTTTAATTGAAATTTGACATATTTTTTGTATTTGATGTGTTTCTTAGGGCATTCCGAGTTCTGCTTGAAGTTAAGGCAAAAAAATGTAGCATACTTATGTGGTGAGCTGGCAAGCTAATTGTTTCCAAGCTTGTTGCTTTGCCTGCTTGGTGCCTCATAATTCTTAAATGCTTTATTACTCATACACTGCCACAAATACACACATTCACAAATATACACTCACACACACATTCACAGTTGCCCCCAGAGTCAGGCATCCTTGTCAGGGGCAATAAAAATTAAATAAAACGCATTCGCTTCCTACAAATTTCTTAATGTTTGTTTGTGCTGCTGCTGTTGCTGTGTATGTTTGTTTGTTGTTGTTGTTTATTTGTTTGTGTTTCTTCTTTTTGGCGCTTTTGTGCGCTGCTGTGGTTTTTTCTTTTTGTCTCTCACTCTGCACATCTCCCTCTCCCATTTGCCCACCCTACGCTCAGTTTGTCATCTCCTTTGGGTTGAAGTCTCCCTTCCCCGTGCGGGGACTTGACATTTATAGCCCAAACATTAAAAGTCAAGAGTGGCAAATGGAGGTATAGTGTGTGTGTGTGTGTGTGTGTGTGTGTTTTAGGGCATGTGTGTGTTATAAAGTCACTTAAGGTTCGCTTGGGGATCATAAAATAAAGAAAAAACAAAATATTATTAAGGTAAAGGCAACCAATCACAGGCAAAGTAATTGATTAGCCCAAAATTAATATTGAACGAAAATTTATTGAAAAATTTTGCTAAAAATATATATAATAAAATAAAGCATCAGGGCAAATAAATTTTTCTTCTCTTACTTTTACTTCCGGAAAAGAGAAAACTTTCGCATACTTTTCAACTGCTCAAATAACTTGAAAAGCTCTGGCAACCGGAAATGATGCAGAAAAAAATAATTTTTTTAGGAGAGAGTGTGAACAACAAAAAAATTTAAAAGTTAAATCCTCTTACGAATGTTATACCCATTTTGACACTCGACTAACAGTAAGGAGAAGACTTTCCTAGAAAAATTTGTATGTCAGTTCAAGTCGTTGAATAAAATACTTATGACTTCATTTAGTTAAGTAATTATGTTTTACAAAACGGATTATAAAAATTAAAAAAAAAAACTCTAAATAGTGATTTTCAAAACAGAAAGCAAATTTCATATTATAAAGATTTCACATTAGAAAATTAAAAACAAAATTAATATGACTAAATCCTCCGAAAACAATTCTATTACATTTGTTTAATGCGAGGATTAGACATGAGTCAAGTACAAATGAATTCAATTCCTTAAATGTAATTCAAACTTAAGAAACTTTGAAGAGATTTAAAAATTTATGTTAACTTTTTAAGCATTAAATTTAATTAAAATTTTAAGCCCTGAATTAAAATTAGTGTTTGCGTAATTAGAACTTGTAATCAATCTAGAAATAATCATGAGGATTGCTCTCTTTTCCTTAACTGACAAATGTGATGTCTGTCCGGTTGAAAATGGAAATGCATAAATCACGAGTATAATCAGACAATCAGACACACCCATTTACGATACATATATGTACATATGTATTCCAACTGTGATATGAATCGCTCAGGCCAATTGACAATTGAATTGCATTACGTTTCCAAAATCTGACCGAAGAACTTCCGCTGGACGTTAGGTCGATGAACACTTGCACATAAATACTTAAAATTTTATGTACAGATTGTTGGCCCTCAAACCCCATCGACTCCCGGTATGAATACCCACACGCTGGGCTATACAATTACAAAATGAAAATTGATTTATCACGCACACAGCATTTACGGTCACGCATCCAACATAAATTTTCATTCACTGTCTTTTTGTGTTGGTGTTGCTGTTGCTGTGTCTGAGGCATTGGGAAATTGTTTTGTACGCAGCATAAATTGCAATTTCATATAGAACTCTCTCTTTCTCTCCCTTTCAATATGTTGTATATGTCTATCGATATGCATATATGTATATCATACATGTTGGTGTGAGTGTAGGTGAGCATGCTATACGCCAAGTGAAAAAATATTGCATACTTTTTTGAGTAAGATATTAAAAAGCCATAAAAGAAATTACGAAGAAAAATGCCTATTTGCAAGTACTTTAAGGCTGCACAAGACATAAGCGAGTTTAATGTTGGCTCTATCTACATGAATTAACATGGGCTCAATTTGTATTTATTTAATTGACCTTTGCGATGGTTTATTTTATCTTTGTGCCAGGTAAAGCTAAAGAAATAAGGTTAATAAAGTGACAGTTCTGATAGACAACCTATAACCAAATGAGAATAAGCCAAATCGAAATTTAGTCTAAGATTAATATGGTAAATCGAGGTAATGGAAAACAATTAAGTATGATGAATTAAATGGGATAAAATACGCAAAGAAGCTAAAGGTGGAACTTGAAAGTTTAAGTCTTAAGTTTAGCTATACAAAATGTATAATAAAAAACTTTTAATTAATTTTTGTTATTTCGGTTTAGTTTCTATTTGACTAATTGAAATAAACAAGTAAATTTTGACTTTGTTGACATCTTCAGATTAAATTACTTAAGCTTAAGTCACACAAACTTGCATGCATGAACTTTTATTGATTTTAAATAGTCTTATTGTTAGTATGTCTAATCTTTATTTAACTCAAATAAAGCCATTTACACATGTCTAACACTTTAAAAGGAAATTAAAATTGTTCACTAACATTTTCTGTAATACTTAAACTGTCCTTAACCCTTATGTGACCCTAATGATGGTTACAACAATAGCAACACCACACACAGTCACACACGCATACAGTAATTCATATACACAATACATGCGAGATTTGCATGCCAAAAATTCATTAGCACTTTAACAATGACAATTTATGTTATACATATTGTAGGACCAACCCTCTTATCCTCAAATATCAAATCTGCATTCCGAATCAGGTTCTACATATATGTATGTATACATGTGTGTGTATATGTGAGTCTGTGTGTGCATACATGACTTTGGCTCACATTAGACGGATATTAGATTACATACCACCCATAATTATTGCTTCCTGAGGTAACAATGCGCATTACATAATACATTTTAGATGGATTTCATATGGTACATCGATTGCATCGATTGGTAAGTCGTTTTAATGCCTCACTCAACCATTGTGGGCAAATGCAGTCCAACGTTTGTTTGTTTAATTTCAATTTAAATTGTAGGCATAAATCACTGAACTGGAGAGACACCAAGAGGTTTGAGAGTTGAAAGCTTAAATGAAATAATGCGTAAGGCAAAGAATTTCTGTTGACACTTTTCTGGGTAAATGTCTCCCAAGACGCCACTAAACAAATTAGCGTTAATTTAATGACAGACGTTTTCGGCCTGACTCGGCTATGGCCTTCCTTCTTTTTCTGTCTGGGTTTCCCTTCTTTTTTGCCCCTTTTTTCGTTTGTCAGCCTTTTGGCTATTGCATAGCTGAGAATTTATAGGAATCTAAAAGAGGGAAGGGTGCTAAGACCATAAATTTTATTTGATTTCCTACGAAATGTTGGGCGGCAATGTCAGCAGCGACTGTTGCAAGTAGCATGCCAGGCGTGGCATGTTGAATGAATGTTAAAAATAGAAATGGCAGTAACATTGAGAGGTGAAGATAATAAAGTTGTTCCATGGCAGATGAGAATGAATGGTTAGATAATTTAATGATGCCAACAAAAAAAAAAAAAAAAATTGGATGACATCATTGAAATAAAAATCAAGTAGACAGGAACTTTAATTTTGGCTCAATACTTTTACAATTATTTTAATTTCCAATCGACTTGCCGCCAAAAGAAAACTAATGGTAAAAAGTCACCTAAACTTTAACAATAAATACTTACACACTTTTCCCAAGCAAACATAGATCTCCTTACAGCTCTCTCTGCATGGGTGGGACCATCTTTTGTGAAAGTTTGAAGTACAAAATAATATCCCACACATTGCACTATTTTAGATCCTGCTTGCCACTTGCAACACAACTTCTCCTTCGACAAAACAAAACAAGATGAACAACAACGGGGAAAATGGAGCACAATAGCGGAAGTGCACATTAGTTGTATGCAAAAGTTTTTTTCCCAAAGAAAAGTGCAGGAAAAAGCAGAACTTATGTACAGCAGCAACAGCAGCAGCTAGCCCCGCAAACAAATAGAAAATTTGTGGATGAGAAAGGTTGTCAGCTGGCAGGAGAACTTCGCCCAAAGAAATAAAAAAAAAAAATAAGGTGCGAACATTTTTGTACACCTGTGCGAGAAAAAAAACAACTCGAAATGCTTTCAAAAACTTCGATGCATTTTCTTTTTGCTTCAACTTGTAAATAATTTTCGACATTGGAAGTTTTGCATTTCAATTTTCATACATACATTTCCTTATAAATATACGTGTGTAGGTATAAGACCGTACCTTTACCTTTTCGGTTATTAAATTTTCTGGCAGAAAGTTTAAAATATGCATGGGAAATGTTAGACCAGTCACGATTTTTAAGTACACATCGCTCCAATCTAAAATGCAGTCAGGCAGTCAGGTTGGCTGGCTGGAAGGCTGGCATACAGTTTGACTGGATGTAATTCAGCTAGCTGTTCCTGGCTGCTCATTTTGGATTGTCGGGTGGCCCCCTGTTGCTCCTTCTCCTCATTCTTCTTCTTTGATGGGCTGCTGGTTGTCTGTCCAAAATATTGCAACAGATTTATTATTTACATGCAGCGGATGTGCTTCGTAATATGAGTGAAGCAATTTTCTTTTCCAAAAAGGAAAAAAGAATCTGCACTGCTCATTGGCTGCTTAACCAATAAAGATTGAAATGCAATAGCATTTGAGCATCATATGTGATTTTCCCTTTATCAAAATGTTATTTTATTGAAAACACTTTTTGATTCTTCAGTTCAAAACAGAAGGAAACATTGTATAACTTAAATACAATATCAGAATAAAAAATATATCTTTAAAAAATAGGAAAGCAACTCTATAAAAAGAATACAGAAGAGAGTTTTCAAGAAGGTCCCTGATCTAAAAATCTTTTAATATCTTGAAACTACAAAAAGCTCAGGAGTTTGGAGTCTTATTGTCTGTTAGGTGATGGAGATCATTATTATGATCAAGATAAATAACTGGCAGTAGCTTAACTCTTTTTGAGAGCTATATGTATAAATGCAAAAGCATACTTTCCAAAATTGTATGCGATATTCCCAAAATCATCTAAAATTTTAGGCTATGTACCTATAGATTTGCAGAATTGCTAGTGCCCTCTAAGCTATTAAGCATAATTGATAGACATCTGTTGCAAAATAAGGTGAAGGAACAAAACAAGATTTTTTCAGGATCTAGACGAACTACAACTTCTAAACCATAGTCCCATATATGTATGCATATGAAGCAACCAGCATAAAGATGCCATTTCTCCTATCTTTCTTTTTCACGCACTCAACTCAGTCTTGTTCAGCAAAACTATCACGACACACAACTTCAAATGAAGGGCATTGGCTCTGCCTTCTCCATCTGATAGGGGCATCTTTGCGTGTGGGTCTTAGGGTGAGTCCTATGTGGTTAGTCAATAAAAATGCTGCTCCAAATGGAATTAACACACACTAGCTTCAGTTCACCAGCTGCAGCACCAAAACAAAATTCACGTTTGCTTTGCTCCAATCTTTTTCCCACTGTGGGGAAGCACAGTTCACTCTTCGCTCAGATTCCCCACACTGCATTGTCACAAAACACTTTGTCTCACTTAATTTTTTCTGCAGTGTTTTTTCCTGTCTTTTACTGCCTGCTGTTGCGATGCGGCAAACAATTTCAATTTAAATTGCCAGCTTTTGGTTACCTTCTTCCTTTTTTTTTCCATACCCGTTTTTCCCTTTTCCCTTTCCATTTTTGTTGTGTTTTTGCTTTGCTCGGGGCACACTTATCAGTGTCAATAAAAGTCCAGAGGGAGAACTTTGGCAAAAATGAAAAAAAAAAAAGAAAAGTCTATATAGGTAGGTACTAAAAGACAGATGTGAATCCAAGTTGACAGAAGGAGTAGATGGACTGGCCACATAAATGTCGTTGATTGTTGTAACAAGAGCTTCAAGTGACCATGGAGAGAAATTGCAAATGAGATGTTTCCAATTATTAAATGGATAGTCGACTTAGGAATACTGCGCTAATAAACTAAACCTTTCAATATTCTGAACGTGAGTTTTTTAAAGACATATGTAATTAATTATTAAAATAATTAATTAAAATATGGATTTGTACAAACTACTTCAACATATGCAGATCCTGTGCCAAGATACATTTCGGGTTACTGAAAACTTTAAAATACACAGAATAGATAGCTTTACAAACCTTATCTTAATTTAACTAAAACTGAAATGAAAAGATAAGAAGAGGGTAAGAATTATCTTTCAATTTTCTTAAACTCCACTGGCTTAATAAATAAAATATTTGTCTATCCAAAAACCATAGTAAATAATACACACATCCAGCGACATAAGAAGAAAGCCATAAATACTAATAAACTGGGACAAAAGACAGGCCCTGTTGGAATGCGTTAGTCAAAGACCTGGGCAAACATATTTTCCTTGCTTTTTTTTCTTGTGTTAATTTTACGAATTCTCGCTCCTTATTACATTTTTTGTGGTTGTTGCTGTTTCTGCTACGGCAATGAAATAAAAACCTCTATTATACTCAAGCTAATAATCGCTGAGACAAAAGACGTTTTGTGTGGATAGACTATACGAGGGTAAGAGATGTGTTTGTGTGTGTAAGTGTTGGTATGTGTGTTGTATGTGCTGTGGTTGTGCGTGTATTATAGCACCGCATGGCGTCGCTTAATTAAGCAATGGTCGACGATGGTAAGATGAGGGAAGCATGTAGGAGTTGACAATTTGCTTATGATTTATGAGTTTGGATAGCACCAGGAGAGAAAAAAATAACTCAATCTCTTTCTGTTTTCCCACCATTGGACTAGGTCGAAAAAGTCAAACGACATGTTTGTGACTAAAGCAAGCAATCTGAAAAAAATCAAACAGTAAAACCAATATTAAAAAGCGTTATAAAGCATGCTTCCATATTTCGGTTTTCACATGCTAAGCTATTTTAATTAAAGCAGAAAATGAATTTTAACTAGTAAATCGAAAAACTTGGGGTGAGAGAAAAGGAGGAACTGACAGGACACAAGCGACCGGAGGGACAACAAGATGCCATTTTCGAGACCATTTTTCTGTCTGAGTGGCAATTGTTTGGCTCTGTCTGACCCGCCCTGGCAGCACTTGGCATTTAATAAAAACAAATTCAGCGGCTTAAACTCTGGCTAACGGTTGCTTTTCCTTTCCTACTGTGTATTTTTCCCTCTGCGTGTGTGTCTGTCTTTTCTTTGCTCCTTTGACATTGCCTTCCCTCCGGCAATATATTAAAGAACATGAGCGCAAATATGCCAAGTGTAAATATGAAATGGGGAAAATGTAAAGGGTGGACAAATGATGTGTGGGGCATTAAGAGCAAAGGCACTACAAAACGAAGCAATTGGCAAACGGAAATGTAAAGGAAAAACGCAATAATTGTGGTTGGCAAATCATTAAAAAATAACACACATACACATATACATACATATGTACATACATACATAAGTCGCTTTAATAAGAGCGTTTTGTCTCCATCAAGGATTTATGAAAAATTTAATAAGGAAAGTAGTAAATTAGTCGAGTGTATATGCATTCCCATATAAAACGCACACAAATTTTTTGATTGAATGAAATTTTTTACTTTCTACATTTTGTCCTATTTACTCACCACTAATTAAACGGTTTTTCCCCTACAATATAATTATCGCTTTGCGCGCTAGTCAACACTGGCTTATCCCTTGCCGCGATACTTATCGATGATTTAGTTCGTGTAAATGTATCGATTCCGCGTGGTCATCTCTAATGGCATTATCCATCTCTAGTAAGCGCGTTTCTTTTGTTTGTGAAGCTTAAAAATTTTAATTATGGATTTCGTTACCGCAATTTCAACGGGTGCGGACACCAAGGTATGTTAAGATTTCAGTTTGAAGTCGATCATCTGATTATAATGCCTTTCATTTACAGTATATTGTCGAAGAGTACTCTTATGCATTTCTAAAAGCTGTAACCGGGAGTCCTAAATTTTGGCGAGCTAAAATTGCCCATCAGTTTGTCGGGCAAATCTTTCAAGCAGTCGGTCTCAATTTCAATGTTAGCGTGGCTGATTTCTATAAATCACAGGATCATCCATATTGTAATGATAATACAGACTATATTTTTCAACCTGCGGCCTCTGTTCTGGCGGGCTTAGATGAATTTTTGGAACAGTTACCATCATTGTTAGCCCTTTATGGCAGACAACTAGAGAGTTCATTAGATGTGCCTGAATCGGCATCGTCGAAACGTTTTGATGAGTTAACTCGTCCATTCCCATGCTACTTACAAGTTGTTATTTCCTGGACCCGCGTGGTTCACAGCATTTGTGGTGCTATTGACTTGCAAAAAGGTGTGAATGTTGATAGGTTTCTTTGTGAGCCAATGGCTAGAATATCTTTCAGCATTCTTCGCGGTCTAGTTAAGGAAATACACCGTCATGGCGAAGATACACCAGGTCTAAAGGACCTGTGCCTTACACTAAATATCTATGTGCGCTATGGCATATTGTAAGTGATCTTATCTTAAAAAGCATATAATTCAAATCTTTTTAATTCCAATAGCTTTGAGGCCACCAGTCAGGTTATACTAATGCCCATGCTAGACATATTCAATGGCCATTTCACAACATTTCTGGGAGAGGAGATGTCAGCTCTTACTTTTATTTATTACACTCTTTGTGTGCAGATGCCCAACAAAGAGGAATACTATGTGGCGTGCTATCGATTCCTTGAAAAAAGAATTGAGGAGTTTGCCCGTAGCCAGCAATGCGATCAGTATGGAAAACAATATTTGCGCACTATGATTAATGAATTGATAACAGACAAATATCTGATCATTCAATTCGATACACTGCAGAAGAGTACATCAAAGCCACTGCTTTTGGCCACTTTACATTACATAATGACGCTGCAATGGTATGTATCCACTTACAATTAGACATATATATAAAACAAAGCCAACTCTTCGGTTTTCTTACTTACAGTCATGTAGCTAGTCTGGAGTTAATTCCTCAACGCTTGGTGCAAGAGTTACTTTGCTTGATATTCCGCCTGTCTATATCTTTCAATGCCGTTAGCAATCTGGCGGCGGAACTGTATGTAAAAATGGCTCAACGTCTGTTCTATGAGCGTGATATTGTTGTTCACATACTTGAGACTTTTTTCAAGGTTGGGCGGCACAAGAGCTACCAAAACTTTAAATCCGATTTAACGCGCTTTCTTAGTTGCTTGATTCCACATTTTCCAAGCCTAAAACGTTTTGAGTTCTATATACATATACTTCGGATGCCTTCTCAGGCAGTGCCATTAGAACTGAGCCTACTGGCGGCTCAATCGATGTTAGTGCTTCTGGAAATGCACCAAAGTCAATATGCTAACTCGCAGATAGCCATTGAAGAAATCGATGCCTTGCTGAGCAATTGGCCTCATCTTTTAGAGAGTCAACAATCACAGACACGAGCAGTGCTTTACAGTGTGTATAAAAGAATTGATTTCTGTTCCGTTGCCGTCCATAACGATGAGGTATAATGTTTATTACTTACATTATGTGAATGATATGCAAAGTTAAATAATTTCATTACAGTTGCTCGGCACCTTGGAGAACTTTGTACTAGATAAGTTTCTAAATGACAATTCACTTACTGATACTGAATTCTATGGACTATATGAGTCTCTTTCGCGTTCGGCTCAGGCCACCGGAAATTCGCAGCTACATAAAATCGCTGAAAGAGAATTAATGGTTGAGTCTGGAATGTTGCAACTTCACCTTGACGGGGGCCACATCTTACCCCGTATTTATACTCTTCTACAAAACAATAAGCTAAGTGTCAACTTAGTTAATAAAGTATACGGAACATTGGCAGTTGAACTAATGGATAAACCGACACCGATTAAAAGTCTAGGTAAACCAATTCATTGCTAATACTGTCAATTAAACGTGATTACCATAATCCTTGTGTTTAGCTCATTATGGACCTGAATGTTTGGCCTACATGTTGATATTACTACTCAATAACCCGATTGGCCAAGCTACAGAAGAAAGCGTGTTTCGTTTAGTTTTGAAATTTTCTGACTATTGCATAACTGGGCTATCCGCTACAAACGATGTGAAACAGATCAAGGGACTGTTCTGTGCCTTTCATCTATTGCACCTTGAGTTGGTTAATGTGGGCCTACCACTACCTGCCGCTACCTATGAAATTCTATTAGAGCAGCTATCTAAGTTTGAGTGCCTTAAACATATGCGCAGCGAAAATCTTGTTTACATATATTATAAACAAATGCATCGACTGTTTCGCGAGTTACATGCCTGTAAAGAAGTTATTTTGCCAAACCAAAGGATTTGGAAGGTTCTGATGCCCTACAAAATGGTAGGAATTAAAATACTCTTGATAATTAAGTGATCTGCTGTTCATAGTGATATTTTTTTTTTTTTTTTCACAGACACCTTCATTTATTGATTTGGTTAGTCCGGAGTTGGAGAAATTAATAGGAACACTAATTTCTCACCGCGTTGATATCTATACGCACTCCTTAGCCATTATCCTGTTGCACATTTCTGACAATCTTCCGTCAAAAAAATATATTTCAGCTGCCATTAATGGTCATTTGCAACAAATTGCGATTGGGGCTAGCGCATTCGATGCTTGGCATATTCGGTTTTACACATTTCTAATTTTATTGCAGCTTTTGTATAAAAATTTGATTATACAACGACCAAATCCAAGTCAACGCAATCGTCTAATTCCGCTGCAATATATCATGCTGCTAGTGCAACCATTACGCCTCGAAGAATTTCATTTTAAAGAAATGTAAGTAATTAAATGAATTAATTCACTTAGTTCAGCTTATTTCCTCTCCTTCCCCCAGGTCACGATGGATTTACAACATGAAACTGCAGGCTATGTTGCCCAGCGAGAAGCAGCACATGGCTTCCTTTCTTGGAGAGCTCAGTACATATAAATACACTTGTGAGGATGAGATATTAGCATTACAATTAAACCCGAATTTGATAGGTAAATTAATGCCACTACCAGCCGGTTCTTTGGACTTGTGGCAATTGCATTCGCTGAATAGCGAAGAAAACCATTAAATCAATATGGCAATTGGCGCCTTTTACATATGAGTGTTAAGATTTTGGTTCAATTTAACTATTGTTTAAAAGAAATTTATTTGTTTATTTACATAGAAACATACACACACTAATATTTCTTCTAAAATTCAATAGATAACGTTAAAAAAAAGAAGTTTTAAGAAAAGTCGTTTTTGATATCCGGTATTTCAACTTCAACTGTTTACAATTCCCACCTTTTGCCTATTTTATAAAATTTGAAGATCTTTACACACTTTTTGTGCTATGATGGACGAAAATAAAACGAAAGTAACAAAATGTGAGAAACTCTTGGCAAAAAAAAAAAACACACAGTAAAATTCTCATTTTCAGCACAATTTTCACATTGCAACACAAATTAATTTCCTTTGAGATTTGCCTTTTGCGCAACTTTATCGAGTGTCCTTCTCCCGTTTTTGCTTCCCCACTGACACTGCAGTAACATTTATGTATATTGTTGCCCCACTTCATATCTCCAGCAAGCCAAAACGAAACGAAGCCAAACCCTCGCCCACAAAGGTCCCAAGTATGAAATGTCACTTTACAGTTAAAATGTCCAGAAAATTATCAAGTTTAACATTTTTGTTGCCTCTCCCTTTTTGCCATAAGCAAAAGCAAAATGTGTGAAAAGATAGCGGAGTTGGCCAGTTTACTCACCCAGTTGCCTGAAATGGCCAACTTCAACTTATAATGAAGTCCGCCAGGACTTCAAGGACAGTCAGTTTTGCTATATTTTTATGCAATTAGTTTAGCAATTGTATTCAAAGGCATAGACAAATAGAATAATCTAAAAAAAAACTTTAAAAAAATGTAATTTAAGTAGAAAATAACTTTTAATTAGGCTGAAGTTAATATTACGCATACGTAGTCCTGAACTTACTTGCTGAGCAGAAACCTGTAATGCATACTCGAATGCCAAGTGAATAATACTCGAAGGAATATATGTATAAACAGATTCATTACATGTATTCATAAATGTTTTCCACAGATTTCCTTTGACAATTTCACCAAAGGGTATATCACATCACCAATAAAGTTTGACATCAAAACAGTTTATTGAAATATTTTACGAAAAAACATAAAGTGATAATAGATAAATTTATTCATCATTCATAAACTAGTACATGGCAAAAGTTAACAATTAAAGTTTAGATCGAAAATGTATTTCAATTATCGAAACAAGTTCGGCATAGCTCGAAAAGGATAAATATCTTCAAATAAGAGAGCACCATATTGTCGGTTTGTCGGTTTTATCTTTTCATTTCTTACTTGTTATATCATTAACATATGCATAATTATATGCAGCCCGATGTTAAGTGGCTTGTTCCCCCTTCGGAGAGGATATATCTGTATGTATATACATTTATGTACACATTTCTGTAAATGTATATAAGTATGTGCATATGTTTGTATATTTTCGTTGTCGCCTTCTCTTTTCCACAAAGACAATCTGTATGGCTCTTCCTCTTCCTGTTTTTCCGCACTTTGCTTACAAGTTCAGCTCCTGTAAATATGCTACGTGTTTTCACAACGAAACAAACACAGAACAAAAAAGTTGGTCCTGCCTCTGCCTCCGGAATTCAACCGACAAAATCTGAACATAAATATTGTTTGTATTGTCAGTGTTATTCGTATGTGTGTGTGTGTGTGTGTGTATCTGTGTATGTTGTAATTTAGATTTTGTAGCACTGTTTTTGCTTTAGTTGGTAATTAACAAACTTTGTTTTTTTTTTATTCCAACAAATATTCTGCACACACAGATAACCCTTGAGGCAGTTAGTTGGCCCTTTACAACAAATATAATTATAAATGTAACATAAAATAATTACTATAACTCAATACCATTTTGCTATATTTAGTTTTCATCTTTGATTTGTGTATTAATTAACTATTAAAGTTAAATTAGACAAAGAGCAGTTTGAATTTTAACGCCAAAAGCTGATGATGTGAAGGAGAAAAGCTAGCCAAAAATATTGTAGAGGTTCAAAAAGCTTTTTATTTAACATTTTGCACATAATTTGGAATCGCATAGATAATTTAATACCCTAATTGTGAGTTGCCATCAACAAAAATTAAAAAGAGAAAAATTTAAGTTGATTCCTAAATCAATAAAACATTTATTTCGGAACAAAATCATGTTAAGTATTACCTAATTAAAAATCCGAATACAATTTTATATTCATTTCAAATGAAGTGCTTTCTGACCTTTCAATTCATCCCCATTGAAGAATTATTTTCAACAATTTTTCTAAACAAAAATACTAACGATTTTTTTTTTGGAAAATACTAAAAACTTTCCGAAAAATATACCAAAAAAAAAAACGTGCGTAGCCAATTGTCAGATCGAGCCAAACTGACAGTTCTCGGCTGATCGTTGGCGTGAATTCATTTAGAGATCTTGGTTCGGCATATTCTCCCGACCACCGTGCCGCAGAAACGCGCCCGTGTGTGTTCAGAGTTTATTTTTATATACATTTTCTTGCTGTACGGGCGAGGGAATATATATTGAAAATTTATCATTTTCGGGGTTTTCACGTTTTGCTGCCACGAGAAAACATAAAAACCAAATTTTAGGTAAAAAACAATCTAAAATCAAGTGAAATCAATTGAAAACGATTATCGTTCATATCGCAAAAGTGTTTCATCAAAATATATAGTTCTATATATGCAATACATATATGTACAATTACAGATATATATAAATATATATCAATAAGTGTGCACAGTGTATGTATATTATATATATACAAGGAAAAGTGGCATAATACATGAAAAAATATATATATACCCATAAAGGATTATATATGAAATATAAATACGCCTGGGAAAATAGTGCAAATTAAAGTTATACCTTGAAAAAAAAATAGTTCTTTTGATGCAAAAGCCGAAAGAAAATTCAATTTTTCTATAAGAAAAAATTCAAATAAAATATCTGCCCAAAGTTAAAAATATCAACGCCACGTATGCTGCCTTCTGCCTTCTTTTTGGCTCACGAATTTTTGTTGCTCGTAGCGTGCTTTTGTTGTTAAAAAGTCAGAAAGAAGAAACGAAGAGCCAACAAAAGGAATATAAACCATAAAGAAGCGATATTCTTGAACCAGTCAACTTCTGTAAGTGAAATGTTTAAATACCATAATAAAATATTTATAAATTAGACGAGTTTCTATATTAAGCGTATTGAAATGATTCCAAATAGTTGAAACTTTTTGCATTGCTTCTAAAATATGAAATAATTTTCTTAATAGTTTTACTTATACGATAGATAAAAGGCAATTCAATTAGGCTAAATTTAATTTTCATTGTCTGCTGATGCTGCTTACGTTGTTGTTGTTGCTGCCTTTGTAAAATTGGGGCCGCCAATCGACAGATCCCCAAACTACGTGTGCTTGTTCTAAATTTAAGCATACATATATCGTCTCACTCCCCCTATCTTTTCTTTTAAAATATTCTGTCTCTCGCTTGCTCTCTCTCTCTCTCTCTTGGCAGCACAACGCCAAGCAAAGAAATTGCCAACAGCAAAGCAATGTGAGACTGTCTGATACCCTCTATTTAAAATTCTTTTATTACTTATTACAACTAATATTATTAAATATATAATATATGTGTATAGATTCGAGACAATCAATTGTTTACAATGAATTTTCAACTGAGGATAGTCATTATTTCTTATATAGGTAGTTTCGTCGGGAATCATTAAAAGGATTAACGAATAATTTGTTTTCCAAATGTCAAAGGTACGATAAGTACTCAGTACATTCTCTTTTGAAAAACTTATTAAAAAGTTCATAGTCATAAAATTCGAAAAAACCTTAACTACTTTTTCGAATCAAGTAATTTCTATGAATCTCGACAACCGATATTAGTTAACTTATATATAGTCTACAATTTCATTTGTGTAACCTATTTTATTTCAATCTTTTGAAGGCTCAAACCAAAAATGAGCTCATTTTATCAGAAGACTTTGCCAACTACTTCAGAATTGTACACTATACACTGCTTAAACACTAAAATCTGTTGTGAATGAAGGAAATCGTAGCTTACAACCATAAAATTCATTTACTCTTCACTCATTCAATGTAAAAGAGATATGAAACGTGTATTCTATATATCATAACAGATTACACTACCTTTTTGGTTTATTTATAGCTATTTTATGGAATCTTTGCCGGCGCCAAAAACTTTCATAAATTACATATACCTTTTTACCCCTTGATCTAAAGGGTAGAAATGACCGACGTATACGACGATCCTCTATCCTCAACCCATCCCTTGTCACTTGCCACTGTTTCTTCTTTTTTTTTCTTTTGGCAGCTCGCTGGCAGTTTTCTGTTGTTTTCAATAATATTTAGCTACACATTTTTCATTCAAATTCAACATCGTTGGACACAATAGAACAAAATCCACAAAAAAAAAAAGACAAAAGAAATAAACTAACAAAACAAAAAAAAAAGTGTTCAGTGTTTTAATTTTATAGTCAACATGTTGCATCTATTTCAAGTTTATTGTTTCTATTTATTTTTATAAATCAAAATAAGATACATTTGTTAGCCTTCAAAAGTGAATTCCTTTAATATTGAATTCTATAACTTGAAAACAAATTAATTAATTAATTTTTGTGGCCTGACTCATGCTTCTTATGACTGATTATTCCCATGGCAGCCAAACGGACATAAACTTTCAATAAATCTGAAAAAATCTATAAAGTTTAAAAACTAAAAATATTTGTATATATATTTTATTTTACTATTACTCAAATTTGATTTGGAAATGTGAAAAGGGCGTATACGTAACTTTTTTACAAAGCATTCTGATTACTTTAGATTACATTGTGATATTTTTCTTTGGTATTTGGGATTTTCAGCCACTAGTCGTGTTCAGCCCAATGCTTCAGACCACTCTGGTTTAAGAATTCTTACTAATATGCTAATAAATATATAAATTCCTTGGCTGAACTATCTTTTTCATACATTATTTGAGTAAACAATACCGAAATATATGTCTATTATAAATTTCTTTTGATATTCTTATTCACATTTCTAGCTAAAATGCGAAAATTGTTTAAAAACACATAAAAAAACCATTGAATGAATAAACAGGTCGTTAAAGAGAACAGTAAATATGGAAAAAAATTATAAAATGATACAAATGATACTTACAAATATGCTAGAATAATTATAATTTGATCATACCTACTCATTAATTTTTGTATTATATGTTCTTTAAAAACTCTTTGACTTTTAGTCTAATTATTTAAATTGACTCTTGATAACAAATAAAATACTCTGATAGAGAGACCTCCTAAAGTTAAACATAGATTGATTCCTGAATATCCATCCTATCTGTCCTATTTGCTAAACAAGTCAACCTGATCGACTACATCTATAAATATACGAATACTGGCAATCTATAGCATATAGCAACACACTTTAACTAAAAATAGTTCCTTAAAAACAAGAAAATTTTAAATTCAAAAGTTTTCAAACATTTAATCATTTGTTCTTAAACAATTTTAATAACAAATAATCTATTGAAAGTTGTCACATTTCTGTTGATTTGTAAACATTTTTTTATCAATTCATCCACAAATCACCAACTAATTTGGAACCGGATGTATTTCATTAGCTAAATGGTTCACCTCATAAAAAAGAAAAAGCAGACACACACACACACACATCCAGATGTTGGAACCCGTGAAAAACAATTCAAAATGCGGCAAAACTGAAAATTTGTTGATTTATGGCCAAAAGGCGTCAGAGGAAATTTTTACCGATGACTCAGTTGGCTTAAGTTGAGAGGGCAAAGAAAATGCCTCATTAAAACGACAAAATGAATTTTCTAAATTTTGACATTTCCACTCTCTCTCGACCAACCCACACTCTCTCTCTCTTTAACTGTCAAAGCCCTGTGAGCATGCGCTGAGAGCCGATCAGCTGTTTGACAACAAATGTGAGTGCAAGCGAGAGCGCAACACTCGAATATAAAAGTTTTATTTCGATCATGAGCTAGAGAAGCAAAGCAGATTGCAATATCTTTTGTGTATTCATGTTTTTCATTCTTCGGCACATTTACGATCTAGTTGTTTTTTTTTTTTCTTACAGTTCAATTTTGTTTGTAAACAAATTTGTTTTTCGGCTCTGACTATCTGTCCCTCTTCGTTTTTTTTTTGTCTAGCTTTATCTTTCATTAATGGGATTTTTCTCGGAACTGTGCTGATTCATGGCTACATTATCCACTTACGTATGCAAGCAATTCATCTATGATTTTCATAAATATTTTGCCTTGAAATAGATGTAAAGAAAATATTTGCAATCTGTAAACTAACTAGTTACCTGTGGGTATTACATTAAATTATTGACCATAAATCATAAAAATTGTAGAGATTTGCTGAAATGAACGGCTTAAATAAAACTTCTCGAATCAGTGGGAAGCGGTAGCTTAAATATTTCATGTCTCAAGTAAAATCCGTCAACAATCTGGTCACCCAAATAAGGACATGTGTGATTGAAGTTGGTGAATTCCAAAAAGAGGTCCATTAGCGTTTTGGATATCGCGCCATAGGGTTTTCGAAAGTATCGACACATATCTATCTCCGTGTTTATTTAAAATGGTTTATATCCGCTGGCCCTTTTAAGCAATTGTACACGGAGATGTAAATTATATATTGGATAAAAGGCTGTTCCATTGAAATAGAACGCTGCTACATTCCGTCTTAGGGCGGTTTGTGTATCACGAACCAGGTCTCATTGTAGCTATAGCACTCAATGTTGGTTAATTTGAAAATGACGGCATCTTTTGGCTCAACACAAAAACACAAAATAGCAGCAGAAATGCCAAAAATTACACCGATTCGCTCCATGACTGTTTCGAGAATGTTCAAAAGAAAGCGCCCTGTATAACATCTATATCCAATCGTAAGTCTTGAGTATGATCAATACAAAAAATACAAAGTAATAGCAGAGATACACCAAATGGCGTTCAAATTGATCAAGTTGTTTCGCCTTTTATAAAATATTTATCCATTTGTGTCGCTTGAGTAAGTTTGAGTTTGCCAAATTATACACTGATTACTGATCGATATCTGTGCTCCGCTTCAATTCCTTTTACAACTCTATTTGCTAGGGCAAAATTTAAAACTAATTTAATACCCATCGGTTTTATTTCTGTAATTTTGTGGTACGTTAATCCTCTGATTCGTATTTGATGGACGAAGCTAATGACTCTTGATCCATTAACCGATTAGGTTAATCCATTTTTTGTAAATAAAAAACCATACTTTTCAAATAAAAAGGAAAAAATATCCATGATGAATGGTTCTTATCGCCTAATATTCAGTTTGAATGTGATGAATTGTCTGTAAAAATTATCATTATATTGTAATTACCATAAATGTCTCACTTTTATGGACCTCTCGCACATTGTTAACCGATATAACGACGTTTGTTTGCAAGTTTTTTGTTACTCTTTCCCCACTTATACCCGTCAAAGTGGAAACAGTTTTATCTAAATAGAGAAATGTTTACCCTTTCATTCCACAAAAATTACAAGAAATAAAATAAATTAATAAATTGTACGAAATATTGCCAAACGACCTAATTAACTATAATGCATTGTTTAATTATTGCTGATAAGTTAATTTGTAATAAAATAAGACCATAATTCTGTTAAATAATAATAGCCTTGAAAGGGTTTATAGGAGAAAATAGAAAGCCAAATATTTTGTTCTCTTAATTTAGTGGAACGTCTTCTTGATGTTATTAAGTGTACTAGAAGTAGCAATCCCTATTCGAAAATTACTACCAAACTGTTGCCAACCACTTGTTGGTACACCAACAACAGAGTTCACAACCATTCAGAAGTATCACCAACGAAATCGATAGACACCAAGCTGAACTTTAGCTTGCAAAGCTTTACATGGATAACCATCAACATTTTCACGGTTGCCTTTGCGAAAAGCTACGAATTCCTGCACAGTGTGCTTTTGTGGCTGATTCCTTAAACTCGTTCACGTTGCTCGGGGTCGCGAGTGATAGAAAAAAAATATATTTATTAAAAAAAGAGAAATATATAATATATACATATTACAAAATATAGAAAATGGAAAATGTATATTTTTTAACAAATAATTGGTGACTAGTGGAATTCTCTTTAAATCAGAAAATAGTGTTAAAGAAATTAAAATCAAACGAAGAAAAGAGGATGGGGAAAACGCTTTCGCTTTTCTTAGAATTGCGTCTGAAATTTTTCACACAAATGTAATTGTGTGATGTGCATATGCATATGTGTATGCCTTTATGTGACTGAGTGTATGTGTGTGTGTGTATGATTATTACATATGCCTGGGTAGGTCAATCGGTCAGTTTTTGTCACTCCCAGGACATTGAAACGCTGAAAAGTATGCTACAAAATTGTATTTCCCATGTGAGCCATCAAACTCAATGAAGCAAATTAGTTTCTTTCTGGTCTTTCCGCATTTTGTTCAAGCTAAAAGCGCGCTCTTGACCTCATTCTATCATTTGGTTAACATTTAGCCAACTTTAATCAGTGACGAATGTGTTTCGCGATAAGGGAAAGAGAAATAAAAATGCTTTTAATTTTTTTTTTTGTGGTCCTTTTTTGTACTTCAACTGCAAAGTTATTTCTGAAGCTTTTCTGCAAACTGAAAGAGAGGAAGAGAGAGCTTTAGTAGACCAAAGTTGATTGCCCATTTGACAGTTGGGAGCACAACAAAAAAAAAAAAAAAACAGAGAGCAAGAAAAACAAAAAAAACATGCTCTGTGGCAACAAAAGGGAAAATGTAAACATTCCGTACAAACACACAAATACAGACTCAAGCACGCCGACACAATTTATATATAGCAAAAGTCTAATCAATGATAACATATCTGAGACTAATGGGAATACTGTGTCTGTGCACTCAAATGGAATTAAAGAAAATTCAATAAAAAATAATACCCAAAACATGTATGAAAATCTCTTCTGTCCTCTTTAGCTTAACCACACAGACTTTAACTAATTGCCAAATTTTACTTTAAACAAAACCAATTATTTATAACAAATAATACAAAAAAATATATATAAATCGTCGCTTTATCAACGTCCAACAGGACTCACCACCGTCTTTATATGAAATATTAAAGTACTGAAACATTCATTTCCCTCAATAGAGTGTGTGTTAGTGAGTGTGTATGTGAGTGTGTGTTGGAATGTAAGTGTCTATGTAAGCCAGCGAGAGAGTGAGTGACTGAATACTTAGATATACATCTACGTATGGGGGAGTGAGAACGAAACACACCTGTTGATGCCATCAATTGTTGACCGCAATTTTGTACGGAAATTCAACTTGAAGTGTTGCTAGTGAATGAAAGGCAAATCAATTTTGTGCGTCTGAAGGAAACTTCAAATATGAATACAGGTAGGGCCAAGTAATTGGACGGAGGAGGAAGAGGAAACGTGATTAATTAGTGAAAATATCACCATCATCATCATCATTCATTCATTTTTATTTATCAGACACCAATTTATTCAAGTGGATAAATGTAGAAGCCCCTTGCAGCTCGGTGGATGGATTTCAGTACCCTGTGACCACTTTTCTTTATTGATTATTAATAATTTTCTTTTAAGTGAGTGTCTAACAGAGATATTAATGGGTGAGAGATCTTAGTTAGTTATGTTATTGAATTAAAAATGGAAATTTATATTTTGTATTCCACTGATTCTCTAGCTTTAGCTTAAACAGCTTCCTTCAGTTACAAATATAAAACTAATATAGGTTTTTGCTTACCTTGGTACGCCAATTTTAATGCTAATATATTCAACTTCTTTAGGTCTTTTAATTTCGAAGCTAAATTGATAACAAGGATACAAATTAACTTAGATTGGTTTGAAGTTTAAATTTAAGTTTGAGAACAGAAATGGGGGAAAAAAATCTGTCATGATTAGCATTTCGGTTAACTCAATAAACTTTGGAATGGGCAATGACTGACTTTTATGACTTTGATTTAATCACATGCCATGATGATTTCTGAATATCCAAGCTCACATTATTTCCCAACCATCATTCCATTAACTTGGCTCATTAAACGCAGTTTATTAACTTGTGCACATCAAATATTAATAACTTTGCTAAACTAATAAACTTATCCACCGCCCTCTGCCTTTCTCCAACTCGTAACACTCCTCAAAAAGGAGATCGTAAGGAGCATGCCTCTTCACCGCAACCACAACAACAACAGCAGCAGCAACAACAACAGCAACCTCAACAGCAACAGCAACAAAAATCGCCACAACAGCAACAAATTAACAAATACGATGCCTTGGATAGTTCTAGTACCAATAACAAATTAAATCATAAGAATAACGATAAGGATAGGGATATAATAGGCAAAGATTCATCGAAATCAACGAATGTTGTAGTCATTGATGAATCATCATGCTCATGTCCAACCAAGACCAAAAACCAGGCCCAATCGCCACAGGGCAGCGAGGTCAGCGGGAGTACGAGAAGTGGAGCAACTACATCATCGCAACGTCGCCGACAATTGCAATTCCAAAGGCAGAAAGAGGCCAAACTTTATGACCCAGGAGATGAGGCAGCATCAGCCCCCTGCCATATCATCCACAGCTCCAGCCTCAGTCCCAATTCCTGCTCCCCCGCCCGGTGGTGAATTGGTCAATTGTATAGCTTACGATGATAACACTCTGGTCATTGAGCGTAAACCTTCGCCCACATCGCCGGCCACATCCAGACGCTATCTGAAGGCAGACACACCCACACGTGGAAGTCGCAAATATAATCGCAAGTCACCAACAACAACAGCGACAACAGCAATTAAAAGCGATTTAGAAGTGGTCATTGTAAAACCCGAGCACCATCATCAGCATCGTTCACCGACGATAACTTTGCCAGTTCCCACAGTGGCCACCGGTGGCCAACAAAGCACAGGAACTGGCAGCTCACCATCTGGCAGCTCCATTGGAATCTCGCCTGCTGCCTCCACAACGGTTCTACAACAAAGGTATATGCAGCTCCAGCTGGAGCACAAAAACAAATTCATTTACAATGCAATGCAAGAGTTTGATTATTTGGAACATACACGTAATAGGGCATAGTAAGTTAGCATACGGAATCTCGTCATTTAATTCTATAAGTATCGTATGTATGTATGTTTTGTACCCATATATTTGTATGTCTGTATGTTGTGTAAAGTCGCTGTCGTGTGTCCTTGTTCTCTCTATATACATATAGATTTAAATTTAGATATATGTAGGTAGTACAATGCATGCAAGTATGTTTATACAGGAATCATAGACTCGACTCACGTTTGAGATTTTGGTAAATTAATGTAAAAGAAGATCTTTATAAATGAAGAGATAAAAGTAAAGAGTTAGCGTGTCTAACGAAATTGTTAATTAAGATATGTTTTACTGTCACACTCAGACACTAATATTTTTTCAATCTTATCTATTTCAAATAATGAATAATGAAAGTACTTAAATTTTTAAAAAGTTATGCAGAGCGAAACATTCCTTTTTCGAAGATGCTAGAAATCTTCTGATATCTTGCTCATCAAAATAGTCTTTATCTTTCATATATAAATGACTTAGTCTCACATAAGAGAGGATGTCAATCATTTTTCATGGTTTCGAATATTTAAAAGAGCAACAATAATGAGACTCAATTTCCATTCAGCTAGTGGAGTAATTTTAATTTTTGAACTTTTTAGTGATTTGTAACATAATTTCAGACAGATTTTTTTGTTGCAGACCGATGATATTTCTTTAGACTAAGGTTTGATATCTGAATATGTAAAAGTATTAACTTTAGTTAGCTATACAAAAATATCACTCCATGTTAACAAGAAACTTCTATGATCAATCAGTTACAATCTCTGTAGGTTTATACCTAAAAAGATGTCGGACATTCAATACCATGACATGAATATTTTAATGAATAAAATCTTGGCTAATTGACATTTTTTAATCTTCTTTTAAATGTTCAACGATTCAAGCATTTTTTTTTAGTCTAAATGCTTACCAGTTAAAGTGTTCAAAAAAATTAGGTATTCGAAATAAATTCAAATTTATGACATCTCGAGTTATTAAGTGTGACTTAACTGCATCCAGAAAGTTTGTAAGGATCTTTTTTCTGAAGACTATTAATCGTATCCTTTTTCTTCTCAATCTCACTTATAGTTGCAGCCCACTAGAGGTTAACGCCAGCAGTGACGAGCCAACTGCCCAGGGAAACGTTCAGGGACAGGGTTCTGGGACCACCAAGAAACGACCAAATAACACAGAGCTAGCACTCAGCACTGTCACCAGCCAAATAGTCAATAATAGCACATATAAGCTCGACTTTAAGCAGCGAAGGCATAAAAACAATAATAACGGTGGCTCCGAAGGCGGCAACGGTGGTGCTGGTGGCAGTAGTAACCAGAGCAGTAAACGTCGAAAATCCAGTTGCACTTCGTGTGGCGGAACAGGAGGAGGAGGAGCTGCATCAAATCAACGTTTGACACCAGAGGAAGCTCTCGTGGTAGCTGCTCAATCGGCGGCAGCTGCCGCAGCCTCCGCTTGGCAACAGCAGCCACAGAATAGTGTTACGAGTGCCGGAAGTACCAATAGCAGTTACAGCAGCGGTGCTCGAGACGAGGACAGCAGCTACAGTGCCGTTGGAGGCGATAGCAGCAGCAGTAACAGTTGCAATTGCGACATTACTGGTGATAATAGTACATTGCATGGTTTTGGTGTCGGGGACATAAGCAGTTTCATTGGCGACGACGATTGCGACGAGGACGACGACGATCCAAATAATCCAGATCTTAGCTCACAGACTCTCAGAACTGCGGCAATTGTAGCGGCCGTTGCAGCCGCTGCTAAGGAACAGGTCGAAACCGAGACTAGTGCTGGTGGTGGTGGCGGTAATACAGACTGTGACAGTTTCAGTGATCGTCGTCAAGATGCCGATGATGTACGAATTATTCGCGGTAGAAGCGGTGGCAATGATTCCCTTGAAGATATTGGCGATGTGGATGACAACGCCGATGTTGTTGTAAAAAAGAATACACGCAATAATCGTCCTTCGATAAGAAGGACATGTAGAATCACCGAGGAGGACGACGACGACGACGACGTTGAAGACGGGGAGTACGACGAAGACGAGCCGGAGGGCACAACAATTGATATAGATGAACAAGAGCAACTTGCCCAGCAGCAAGATAACGACGATCAAGACGACGACGACGAAGGAGAAGAGGAAGAAGAAGAAGACGAGGAGGACGACGAAGACGTTGACGAGTACTACGAAGAGGAGGAAGACGAGACCCAGGCCTTTTCTCCCTTCTATTCAAGTTCCGCTGAGCTAATTGATAATTTCGGCGGAGGAGCGGGTAAATTTTTCAACATTATGGATTTTGAACGTGGAGCATCTGGTGGCGGTGCCTTCACACCAAATGGCAATGGAGGAGCAGGTGCCGGTGGTGGAGATGTATCCCAATCACGTTACGATGCAACAGAAACAAATCTAGGCGGGGGTACCAACATAATGGGTGAGTACAAAAGAAATCTCCAACTGCAACTCAGTTTATTAAAATTTACATCTTTTTGCGTTTAGGCATCGATGCCATGGGCATTGCAAACATTCCGGAAACAATGAATGGCACCACAATCGGGCCAAGTGGTGCCGGTGGTCAGAAACCTGGCGCTGCCGGTCCAAAGAAGCCCCAGCGACGGGGCAAACCGCAACCAGATCGACCGCAGCGAGCACTTTTCTGTCTGACAGTCAAGAATCCATTGAGAGCGCTTTGCATTCGCATTGTGGAATGGAAGTATCCTTTTTAAAATGGTTTTTACTCGAGCAGAAGTCAGGGAAATTTAGATTATTAGCTTGAGAAAACTTAACAGAAGTGTTTTAATGCTCATGAGTGTGTGTCCACTTACAAACTCCCTCGTTCGCTGATACATTTGTACACTGACTCAAGTCTGTAACTGTTTACTCCTTCATTTGTCTAGTTGTTCTCTGACTTACCTCCTTGCTAGTCTTAAAGTCTTCATCTGTTTTAATATATTTGGCAAAGCTATAGAATAGAAACAACACCGATTCTAAAATGAACTATGTCACGGTTTTATATGTAACGTATTCTATATGCTACTCGTTGAGT